>JADLZK010002948.1:0-440848 GCA_015847255.1 Hyparrhenia diplandra
TAGTTTGAAACAATTTACACGGTATCCCTTTTTGTCGGCGCCCGGTGCGGTGGCGTGATTTTTACATGTCGCGCCCATCGCATGTGGCCAGCGGCCGCGATCGGTGAGGCGAGTGCCGTTGACCACGTCGCGCCGGTGCATGCTTGTGTGACGGCCCATGCCGTCTTGTGGTAATTGTTTGTTTGTGCCATGGTGCCATGGTGTAGTAGTGCATGCCCTTTACTGCTATATTTAGATCCATAGAATTTGGAAAAAAATGACACATCATACACTATAACACTTTTTGTTTGTTTGTGGTAATTGTTGTCCTACAATAACCTAACTAGGCTCAAAAGATTAATCTGCAAATTCGTGTACATCAAAACTATATAATTTGTTTTTTTATTTAACTATATTTAGTGCTCCATGTATGAGGTAAAAGATTTATTGTGATAGGTTAATAGTGAATTTTGGAGAGAGAATTTTTGTTCTAGCTTGCCTCCGTCCACTAGCACTCGCTATATCTCTTTCTAAAAGTGTACGCCCATGCAGCCCCCAGCCTAGGTCCCCCGCCCGGCGTCTACGCCAAGCAGATAACACTAAGCGTTGCTCTTCACGACAACAACACATTGGCCTTATTCTTCCGCATTAACCGGTCCCCCATTGGCCCTCGTCCCCGTAGCGACGATTGGAGTAACCCATATCATGGGTGGGATTCACTTGGCGGCCACAAGTTGCTTGCTATAAATAGTATTCTTTCTCGGCATCGAGACAAGCATGCATGGTGCGAGACCCAGTAGTGTCCATGTGTTTAGATTCCAAAATTTTCTCTCCAAAATTCACTATTGACCTATCACATTAAATCTTTTACCTCATACATGGAGCACTAAATATAGTTAAATAAAAAAACAAATTATATAGTTTTGATGTACACATTTGAGGGCGAATCTTTTGAAGTCTAGTTAGGTTATTGTAGGACAACAATTACAACAAACAAAACAAAAAGTGCTTATAGTGTCCGATGTGTCATTTTTCCTAAATTCGGATCTAAATATAGCGAGGGGCATGCACTACACACGGTCATGGCACAAACAAACAATTACCACAGGGCGGCATGCACGCCCGTCGGCGCCCGCATGCTGGCGGCGGACGCGGTCAACGCCACCCCGCCACCGTGGATGCACCGTCGCGCCACATGCGGTGGGCGACGACATGTAAAAATCACGCCACCGCGGGCGCGACAAAAAGGGATACGGTGTAAATTGTTTCAAACTAGGGGCGGATTTGAAATTTGTTTTAAAAAGGGCAAAATTTTAAAAAAATCCATGTTTCGGGTGGTACTACCACAGCCGTTCGTTACAACTAGTCGTGGTTGTTGCACGGTTTGGGCAAAACGTCTACGTGAACTCATTATTGGACGTTAAACCATGATAGGAACGACATGGTTTCCAGGAGACTCTAGTGTGTGCTTCATGTTAGTCTTTGCCTCTTTAATTGAGCGAGATGGCGATCGTCCTCAAACGAAGTGACACCAATTAACTGATTGAAAGAGAAAATGTTTGAACCGGGCAACCTAGTGGTCAGGTGTCAATTTGTCATACAGACAGGATCTACGCACTGTTACATTCATTAGTTTTTTGAGCTATGCCTATTAACACTGTAATAAAAGATACAATTTCTTCAATAGGGTTCATTGTAAGTGAATTTTTTAATAAAAAAAAAACAAACTCTATATCTACATATACCTTCCAAATTATTTTAGAATCACGTAGCGATAAATATGTATACCACTATAACACTTTGCATCTGCCGGATGCACCCCCGAAACATGCTCCATTAATGGGCAACTTAGGCCCCATTTGGTACGGCTCCACTTCACCGATGAAGCCGGTGGAGCTGGAGCCGTTTTGGTAAATCGTTTGCTAAACAGAACCATATATAGAGTTTGTGATTCAATCACAAAACGCCACGTAGGATGAGATGATCTCAGGAGAAGCCACTATTTTTTGGCTCCTCATCACCCCAAAGCTCTGTAAGAGCATGTTGTAGGGGTTTATCGGTGGAGCTGTTTTATTTTACCACGTTTGGTAGAAAACTGCTCCAAACGGCCCCTGAAGCAGCTGGAGAAGCCCTGCCAAACGGGCCTTAATTAACTCTAGTGTTCGGTCTACGTCTTTAAGAGTGCCCCATATCCCCTCCCCATTCATGTTTTTGCAAAAAAAAAAAAAAAAAAAAAAAAAAAAAATCATCTCCAAGAGTATCCCATATCTCTTCCGCATCTACTGGCACGCATCGTCTCCTTCCCCGCGACTAACTTTAGGGTGTCGTTGTGGTCGAAGATGATGTACGGCGCCGCCGGGGACGATAGCCATGCTAGAATGTTATGTATAGAAATATGATTGGGTGGAATTCGCCCGATCGTCAATGAATGGTTCAAACCACCCACCCGGCGCAACCCCTTGGGGAAGCTTGCCTCCATGAGAAAGACAAAGACCGTCGACGACTACACGGAGCGCTTCCTGGTGCACATGGCTCGCACAAGCACCGCCCTCGACAAAACATCTACACCGCGGGATTACTGGAGCCGCTTAAGATGGACGTCAAGCTGCTCAACCTGTAGGATATGGTGACCACCATGTCTCTCGCGTGGGCTTACGAGCGATGGATGTCGGTCGTGGCGGAGGCAAACAAAGCATCCACAGGCAAACCTGGACACTTCTTTGCCACGTGACCGTCAAGTACACCAGCTGCACCGATGACAACAACCCCAACAACAGGAGACGCAACACCTCCGGTGGCGCGCCTGTTCAAGCGCCTTATGCTGGACGAGATGGCAGAGCGACGAGATGTTTACACGAGGGCACATGTGTAAACAGCTCTTCGAAATCACAGTCATCAACGACTAAAACCACGACCAGGAGGAGGTTGATGGCAATCTCATGATGCTGATCGAAGCAGGAGGTACAGACATCTCGACCGCCCCTCTAATGTATCTGGCAGGGATGCTCTAGGGCACCAGCGTATACACTCTGGTGCACTCTGGATCCACCCGCAACATCATTGACGTCCAATTAGCCTGTACACTGGGGCTATAAGAGCAGTGAATCTAGATAATGGTCCTCATGGGCAGCGGCACAGAAGTACACTACCGTGTGACCACATTTAGCGCACCATTAAAGGTGGGCGACGACATCTTCCTCATTGATGTTAGAACCGACATCAACATAATCCTAGGAACGCCATGGCTAGCCTAGCCTTGGTAGTGTCATTTGGAATTTGGACAACATGGAGCTCAAATTCGTTCGTGACGGGCACTGATCAACTCTTACCGGCGCCCTACAACGACAACCCCCGACAACAGTGTTGGCCCTCCCAGTACCCCCAACTACATTGGCAACAACTATAGCACCACCATCACTAGTCAAGGCGTTAAATCGAGCACAACGTGCTCGACTCTCCAACTCCCTGGACTACATCAACGAATCCAGCAACGTTGTGTTTGACAACATACGCCGCATCATCATCATGGATGACGAACTCAAAACAGTGATGCAAGTCATTGAGATAGGGCAAGCCTCATATGTTCATGGGAGACTGAAGGAGGACTTATTTACTTCGACGGATGCCTCTACCTACCAGCAACATCGGTATGGCTCCCTGACCTTCTACAGGTACTCTAACACGAAAGGCCCAACATAGTGGAATAGTTGGCACTAGGCGCCCATCTCCCACAACTGGCGGACCAACACAAGAGGATGCCTACACACATCCTTTTGTGCCACCAATGGCCACCGCGGCGGGATCTAGAATCGGCAATGGTCATCTTCATTGACGTCGTAGGACAGTTCCTGGGACACATTGGGAGCATCACGATCGACATAGAACCTACCTCATGCGAACAATACATATCATCGGCAGAATTCAACATGCACGGGAGCATTCATGTATGGCTCTATGTTTGACTTCACGACATCACCACCTTCATTGACGACCTCCACCATTTGGCGCCGACTGGCATTCCGATTGGTGCCAAACACAGACGACCACATGTAATGCTTCACCTCACCACCACGTGAGATGCTTTGCATGGCCCTTGCAGGTACGGTCCATGACCATTTCTGATAGGAGCAATAGGCGCAGATCAAGCAGGAGACCCACCACACTGCTTCCTCTACTACACATTCGGCTTCATTGGCAATCTCTAATACTACTTTGAGTTCACACCAGAAGATGGCCCTATGGCGGAGGAACCAATAGACGGTCACCTAACTGGCTATGTCTCGGAGGTTCCTGCAGATGCTCCACACCAGTGGCGTAGCCAGGAAAAAAAAAGCAGCTGGGGCGAACTTCTAATGACCGACTAAACCAAAATCAAGAACATTGCAATTCACATCGCATTAATGCATCCATATATTGCAATCACACAATTTTAATGCGAAGTTGAGATATTACCTCGAATTTGAAGAATAAATTGATAGTTCTTGCACCAATACATGGTAAAATGCAAAAATAAATTGATAGTTCTTTGCCCTCGGCCAACACCCACTGGAGCCACCCCTGCCACCAGCCTTGAATCCGCCGGAGCCGGAGCCAGAGCCGCTCCGATTCTGCGGCCAACACTAAAACCCCGATCGTCGCGGTCATGGCCAGCCCCGGTAGTGGCCGGCGGCGGCGCAATCCCATCCTCCTCCTCCATGAGCTGCCTCCGCCCACCGCACGGCCCGCGGGACCTGGCTAGGGTTGCGCTGGTCGGTCTCTGCACGCCTTTCCCCGTGTGTGTTGTGCGACCTAGGCAGCGAGATTAGTTGCGGTGGCGGGGTGGCGCGACCTAGACAATCAGCGTCGTCAGCCGAGAGGAGGGGGCGGGAGTCGGGATCGCCAGGAAGCAAGCGCCAGCGAGAAGACCGCACCGGCGCTTGTTTCCGTGCGTGGTGCGTCGCGGCCTGTTTTTCTTTTTCTTTTTTGTTTATGTGTGCTGGATGCCGGATGGGCCATTGAGCGGCAAGGTAAAAGCTAAACCGAGACGTATGCGCAGATAGTCTGCATTCAAAAACAAGTGAAGGGGGCATAAATATATATTATATCCGGAGATTCTCGAGCTCTTTTTTTTGTGAGAAGTTTTTTTTTTAGATTTTATCTTGCATGAATCAGCTTACTATTATTTAGCCGTGGACTTAAGTTTTTTTTGTGGCGACGGAAATTTAGCTGGGGCAGCTGCCCCAGCTTGCCCCAACGTGCATCCGCCAGTGCTCCACACCCACCAACGGGGGTGGATGGGTGGATCGCAATTCGGCGTGACGACGCTACCGAAAGGCAGGATAAGGGGAAACTGTCATATGCCCAATATGGGCCGTATCCCCCGGAGACAGCATCGGGCCAATCTAGGCCCAAGGAAGAGGCGCCACCGGACACAAAGCCGGGGTGGTCGGCCTGACCTAGGCGTGCACAAGTGGGGAGGCGATACCACCACCACCGCCGCCACGCGTCATACACATGTCATACTCTGTCAGTTTAGGATATAAGTCGTTAAAAAGAAAGATTGAATTGTAGAGGAGAATATGATTCGATAAGGATCTCAAGTTTGCTTGGGAGTCAAGTCTTGTTGAGGCTATAAATACTAGGGGGTTGTAATCAATTGAAACTCAATTATTAGAAAAGGGTTTATCCCTCTATTCGAGCTCTCCAGCTCACACGCTACCGCACCCTAACCCTAACCGTGTGCCACCGCCGCTGCCATGCACTCCGCTCGCCGCCGCCCAATGCCACTCCTTATGGGCGCCCGCTGCTACCACACCGCCGCCCACCGCTGGTCACCCCGCCGTGACCCTCAGAGTGAAAGACTATACTAAACCAACTATAATTTTGAGTGTTGCGTAAACAAATAGCATACGTGAATTTTAATGTTTCCCTGGAAAACAAAAAATAGGTGTTGGTGTCGAGACAAGTAGTCACGGAAGAGAACAGAAAATTCAGCCACTTGAAAGTTGAAACGTAGACAAAACAATAGTGATTACTACGCATAACACAGCATGCATAACACCGTGGCGCCGGGATACAAGAAAAGAATCAATCACTTTTTTACTACATGATGATGCGTGCGCAGATAGTGGTGGAAATTTTCTGCCATGAGCCACAGGACGGTCGTCAGCTGGGCGCCGCTGCTGAGCTCCTTGGCATGGGACTCCCCACTGCAACGGTTGGCTGCGTAGAAGAGAATCTCCATCCACACGTCAAGAACCACTTGCAAATTCAACTTGTCCTCATCCTCTTTTTTGCACAGCTTTTTAGCCAGATGGATCGCGAATGGTAGACGTGGCTTCTTATGCAGATCTGTTGTGTCACTAATACTGTAGCTCTTGTACAACGCCGTAGCAAGTTTCTTCCTCTCGGCCTCGTCATTGACGCCGAACAATCTCTTGAACATACCTGCTTGTCGTCCACGGCGGTGAGACGATATGTCGTCGTCATCGCTGGAACCACCCTTGTTCTTGTCACTCTCGTCACGCCATATATTGGCCATGTCGTCACAGGTCACCTGATACAGCCTGTTCAAAGCAAGCCCTGGCAACATGTAAGGGTAATTCACAAGGAGGAACATCATGTAGTTGGATATTTCCTCGATCGCCCTCAGTGTCTTGTAGTCGTCGCTGCTTCTTCTTCTTCTGTGGATCAGGAAAAGATCTGTGCCAATGTGCCATATGAGGATGCCCTCACTCAGCTCGACGCCAAGATACCATTTGAGATCCTTGTGGTTCTTCAACGCTACCTTGCCCCAGCTTTTCCTGACCATGCCTATCGTGCTCACTGATGTTTCTCGGACATGTCTGTGCAGCAACGCCTTAACATGCTCCGAGATCTCAATGGTCCTCGAGTAGTGCTTCTTGTTCCACCACTCCTCGAGCCCCAACACCTGCATCAACCAGCTGCCCGGATCGCCTGCACCGCGACTGCAGAAGCGCAGCATGTTGTACTGCCCCATGGTGCCCGACCACTGCCTTGATCCGTATGCGCCTGCAACACCAAAGCTGATGAAGCTGAAGAAGCGGCGGAGGGACACAGCCTTGCGGCGGAGCCGGTCCCATCTTCCGCCGCACAAGGCTATATGCTTAAGCCAACTCCACCGTGTAGAGTAGAGGAATGCGAGCATCCAGCTCGATCCAAGGGCGCCGAGCAGCGACGTCAGCTCGAGGAAGAAGGCGCCGGCCAGCAACACGTACGTGATGGACACGTCGACCTGGTTGTGGCCACCTTTGGCACTGAACCAGAAGAGCATGAATGACGAAACCGCGGCGACCAGGGAGAAGACACGGATGGCGTAGCCACGCCATGTGTGGATCACGGCTGCCTTGGTGTAGAGGATGTCGTACAGCAGGGACAGCTGCATCTCCACCAGCCTCCACATGGTCTTCCACCCGTACATGAGTAGCCTTTTGTCGCTCGTAACTAGATCCACGTCCAGCGAGGAATCCACCGCTGCGCGCTGGCAGATGTGGAAGATGGAGTGCGCGCGTCGTAGGAGGACCTCTTCTTCTTCGTGGAGCTCCCCTCCGCCGAGCGACACCTGCTGGGACGACTGGGAGAGGTCAACCTCATCGTACTCCGGGTGCACATAATGCTTGGCAGGCGGCTTCTTCCTGAGGGAGCTCCGGATGCTTCCGAGGTTGCCGTGCCTGAGCGCCCACGTCCGCTCGCCGTACTTGAGGACGACCGCGACGAACATCAGGATCGCCGGCAGCAGGACGCTGCCGGCGGTGTGCTTGTAGAGAACGTACATGGCGCCAAGGACCTGCACGACGAGGGTCAGGAAATGACGCTTCCAGAGCTTGTTGTCCTCCAGGGCGTAGGCAGTGATGTTGTCTGGACCGCCGAGGTGGAGCAGCAGGAAGGGCGCCCAGAACGCCACCAGCTGGTGATCGCGCGGCGCGCTGCTGAGGGAGAGGTGGCCCAGAGCATAGATCGCCGTGGAGTCGGCCAGCTGGTACGCCAGCCATAGGAAGAGCCTCAACACGCCGGGCGCTTTGTTACGCCGCCGAATCCGGCCAGCAGGAGGAGGACAGCCTGCAGCGAAAAGCTCAGCAGCACCAGGATCTGGATCGCCCACTCGTTCCAAAGGTCGATCGGCCAGGCACCCATTTCTTTAGGCGATCTCCCCAGGAGCAACTAATCCTGGTAGCTACACAAAGCGAACCCAAGACTTCAGGCGATGCATGCATCCCATACATATGCATGCGTGCAAGTGCAACCAATGAAAAATGAAATTTAATAAGACAGTTCTATCAACTATATATTTTTACATGAGCTAAGATCACAAAGTGGCAGTAGCGCAGTACCTTCCAAAGCTAACTTCCAACTGAGCCGAGCACCAGTGCGTGACTACGTACTAGTATATATAGTAGAATAGCTTAGCAGTGGCATTAGCAACAAGTGACCATGTGTGCAGTTCATCTGTATTTGGTGAAGCCACAAGGACAATAGGAGCTAGCTATATCAATTATTCCATGTCCACTTTCAACAAGAAACCATTTAAAATGAAACTTGAAATTGCTAGGAGGAATCACGCATGTGTTCGGTCTCACGGCAGCTAGTGCATGTACCAACGACGTACGTGATCCAGACAAACCAGTCATTATTATTATTATTATTATTATTTTTTGTCTGTGTCCAACAAGCCATAACTTAAGCCTGGAGAGTGAAGGTACAGTAAGTACAGTCGAAACTCAAGCATGTGCCCACTGCCGAAACAATCGTGATTAGTTGCAATTAGTAACACTGTAGTTAGGTTGATCTGATCTAATCGTTTTATATACTGTCTGACAATGCTGTTGCAGACCTGCCTCTAGCTAACCGAGAGAGTTAGAAAGACCACGCAAGGGAATAAACTAAAAAATGTCGTCTCCCCTAACACTTGGGATATACGAGAGTTGCTATATCTCTTTCACAAAAAAATAACCAACATTTCTTGCAACGTGGTAGACCTACACTTGTCCAAACGGGTCGCTGGCACGGCACGGGCACGGGCACGGGCACGGCCAGGCACGGCCCGGCGCAGGCACAGCACTATGCAAGACGGCGGCACTGCCGCGTCGCGTGCGATAGTGCCACCGTGTTGGTGTCTTAGCCCGGGCACGGCCCTATGGCTGGCTAGCCGTGCCGTGCTGATAGTTGTTGTCGAGCCGTCGAGTCGCAGCGGCTTCTCAAGCAGACGGCGCCGACGCCGCGGGGATGTGTCCCGCCCGAACGCAACCGCCGCGCCTTGAGGGACGAGATGCGGCGTCGCCGCGCCGCCGCCGCCGCCGCTGCCGACGTCCTCGCCAAGCCGGCTGTCGCTGCATATCTTATCACTTGGTCCCCGTCGTAGTCCCTGGCTAGCCATCGGCGTTGAGGAGTGGAGGAGATGTCGGGAAGAAGCAGGGAACGAGCGGTCTGGGACTGAGTCACGGGCGTGCGGCGTTGGAGAATGGAAATGAGAGAAATTAGTTAGGGTTTGCCAGGCACGGCCACTATAGAGGTCGGGCCTTGTCGTGCCTAGGCCGTGCTTTTTACGTGCCGTGCTTGGGCTGGCCCATCGTGCCCGGGCCAAATGGACAACTTTAGGTAGACCCTTGGATCATTATCGAAGGATGAGATCTGTCATCAGTACTTAGTTAGCACAATTTTACCACAGCCAGACAAAGAGACAATTAATAATTTTTTTCTATGGAAAAACAAAGAAAAAGAGGGCGTGTCCTAACACAAAGGACAAAGATATAAATTTGAACAATTTTACCACAACAAGCGAGAGACAATAAACAAATATTTTTCTATAGAAAAAATAATGACAAAAAGAGAGTGCATGCATTTGGCTGCGAGCAGCGTGATGCCAGACCAGGGGAATCACGAACAACACGAGACCGTGCGAGCAGCAGGAGACCGTGACGAGCAGCACGAGACCGCTCCAAGGGAATTTAACCGTCGCAACTCCCGGTTGGGGTACCAACGGGAGTAAAGGTCCGGCCAGGCATGTGGCCGGCCATAGGTTTTTTATTCCCGTTGGTGCTACCAACTGGGAGTAAATGGTTGTTTTTTTCTTTTGATTTTAATTCCTGATTTGTTTTAGTTGTAATTAATTCATGATTTCTTTTTTTATTTTATTTTAATTAATGATTTGTTTTTGTTTCAAATTACATATACTAGTATCATGCTCGTGCTAACACCACAATTTTGTTTTAATGAAGCACATGAAAACTAAAAGACAAATCATTTTCCATAATTCAACTACACAATGTCAGAATTGTATTTCAGCATGTATACAATCACATAAAAACTTTTACATAAGGCATAATAAAGTTATTTCAGCCTATTAACCATATAATTAACATTCTGTCTAAGGCTTTTAAACAAGAGCACCCTTGGCAGCAAAATGTCTTCAGCAGGTCTTCAAGCTCCCCTACATTAAGAAGCCGCCCTCATGATTTGTCCCAAAGCTTCAGCTGCACCGATAGAGAGCCTCCCATGTCAAATTTCATCAACTCTAGCCTGGCCTGGTTTGTTGTGAACACCACTGGAGTCATAGGCAAACCAAGCATAAGAAAAAAACTAGACAGTTTCCCCGCGCAGTAGCAAAAGAAAAAGCAACAGATGACCAGGAAAAATACTATCACTAATTACAGATAATGGCAAGAGGGGTGACAGAAGTATGCAACATGTTAATCTTACCATTCATTTGCTTCAAGCAAGTACTTTTTGTTTTATCAGATTTATCTCAAAAGGCTCCTAGTGCACCTTTTTCAGTTTGCAATGATCACTGAACCTGAGAAAGAAGGTTACCATTGAGCAAGGACATTGAAGTGAAACGATGCAAAAATGAGGAACTAGTTGAACCAAAAAAAGCTATGTTCAATGCTTAATGGTGCTCTGTACTCTTAAATTATGACATATTCCTTGATTCCAAGATACAATGATCTTTATATTGTTTTCAAAGAGCCTAGCTATAGTGTCCAAAACTGAAGGCAGGTAGTAATCAACCATTAACAGATAGTGTCCAAAACTTCCTATTGCTAATGCCATCTTTTAAGTATTTAGTATTCATGACTTAACTGTTGTAGCAGAGCTGATGCTATTTAATTGCATTGGCACAATAATATCTATGTGGCAGCCAAAAGAGACTACTCAGGTAAAGCTTTAGCTTGATATAGGAATAGACATTGATCATATCCTCCAGAAGATGTTATCTTGTTCTTTCGATAGCTAATAAAAGTATCTCCTTCCATCTGCCAGTAATAGAAACCTTTGGCATCAGCCCCATAGCCTATTATATTCTAACAGTGCACTAAACTCCAATCTAATACTCAGAAAGAACTTACCAACTAATTCAACATTTATTATTTGAGGGCATGCGTGAGACCATGCTTTCCCTTCTATCTGGCTATTTTTTTTAAAAAAATACACAATTTACCTCAGAAATTTTCAAGGAAAAAAGAATGGAAAAAGTCTACATAACCCCCTGAACTTTGAGCCCTGGAATACTTAATGTCCAGGGGGCATTCTGGGCGCCACGTAGGCTAAAACCACCCTCCAATACTGCCCAGGGGGTAAATTAAACTGTTTTCAAAGTTTAAAGTTTAAAGTGTAGGAAAACCGGTTTTGTAGATGAGGACATTAAGTATTCCAGGGCTCAAAGTTCAGGAGGTTATGTAGACTTTTTCCAAAAAGAATAGAAAGAACATAATCCAGATGGCAGAATACATCTTACCTTCAGTCGTGCATAGTATAGCTGGTACTACAGCACGACACTTTGCAATCTTAGCAATCAGATCTTGAGCATTTGGGACATTGGGTTCAGAGATAAGAACCTAGGTTGGTGGGGCAACGCTCGAGCAGCAGGGTTCGTGAGGGCAACCCAAGGAGCCAGGGCAGCGGAAGAACCATGGGGGCTCTTGGGCCGCCGGTGGAAGCCATCCACGGTGGCGGCCACAGCGTGGAGGAGCTTGTCGCGATGAAGAGCAGCGGCCGCGCGGACGGAGGTGCGTTGTGGAGGTTGTCGAGGGGACCCGCGTCGGGGAGCTTGTCGAGGCGGCCGCGTCGGGATGGAGTGCTGCACGCGGCGACGGCGCCGGCTCTTCGAGGTGGCCGCGCGGACGGATGGGGCCGCGAGGAGGAGCGGCGGCTTGCGTGGAGGGGGCCGAGAGAAGGAGCGACGGCCCGAGATAATTGCTATTATATGACTCCAAACATTGGCTTCACCAAAAAATAGGATTTCTAACATTTTTTTTGATCGAACCGGCCGGGAGTCCCCGACCTCTCTTTTTTTTCAATTAAATAAAAGAATGGGTACAGAAAAGATTTACAAGGCAGCTAGGCCTAAAATAAAAAAGAAAATAAAGATTACACATGGCTATCTCTCCAAGAATGGAGTAAAGCAATCCTAGAGGGTTTAGCCTTGATACAAACTAGGATTTCTAACATTGGTTTCGCTAAAATATGACTCCAAACATTTTTACTTCGGAATGCATATGATTTTGAGTGTTTTAATTCACTTGGCATCTAAATACACGTCTCCTTGATGGTCCGTGGGTGTCTCCTTGATGCCCGTGACGTGGTCTTGGCTCGGCCATGCAAAATGTTCCTCGGCGTCCATTGCCTCTTCGATGTACACCACTCCAACGACGTCTTCGCGGGGAGTATCTCCGTCCATGGCGAGATGAGGGAAAGAGGGGGAGAGCTGTAGATCGCGGTGGTGGTAGAGGAGATATCGCGGCGGAGTGGCGGCGGCGCACGGGCGCACGGCGTCAATCGATTGTGCGGGAACAACCAACGTTGTCTCACGACGGGACTTGAATGGCATGGCCCAAACGAACAGATTAGATTTTACACAAGGGTAGAAAAGTCAATAATGAAATATACTAGATATACGTGTATTTGCAATTTCCAAATGAATTAAAACACTCAAAATCATATTATTCAAGTAAAAACGTTTGAATCATATTTTAGCGAAGCCAACGTTAGGGAATCCTATTTTTTTGGGCCAATTGTTTAGAGTCATATAATAGTAATTATCTCGCGGCTGGCGTGGAGGAGGGCCGCTGCAGAGCGAAGGGGCGGCGGCGTGTAGTCGGTCGGCGGTGTGGACGACGGCGTGGAGTCGGTGTGGTCGATCTTGAGATTGAGCGAGGAAGGGAAGGGTCCACGCCGTAATATACCACAGACTTCTATTCCCGGCTTCGCGTCCAACCCCGGAGTAAAACCCCTCTACTCTCGGGTGACAACTTCACCCGCATTAAAGGTCACCATTTACTTCACGCGTGAAGGTGTTTTTTTGGCGGACCGTGAAAAGCAAGCCAGCTAAACTTTCAATTCCCGCCATTTCTGTACACGGTTTTCATTTATTTGTAAATTTTTCATTTTATTTTATGTCTACTGAAGACCGTTGTGCAGTAAATTACATATAATCTTATACTATTACTAATTGGAGGCTCCAACGAGGCTCCACATTAATCCTCGGCACAGACGCGCTAAGATAAAAGATAAATTAAAAGAAATTCTCACAATAATCGGAAACATTTAGCCATCGATCCCGAAGACTCTAATAACGATACACTACTAGAATTCACGAAGTTTCCCTAGGGTTAATATTTCTAGGGAAACCTTTTAAAACCGTAGGGGAAACATGTTCCCTAGGGTTTTTCGTAGGGAAAGGACCCTAGGGATGATTTCAACGGGAATCGAGCCTTTCCTCACGGTTTTCAGGGCAGACCCACCCCTAGGGAAACTGCCTTGCATGTCAACCCCCGCCAACGTGCCAACGTGTAAAGGTGATCAGGTTTTGAGGACGTTTCCTAGGAATCTCAACCCTAGGGAAACATTATATCATATATAACGTGATTCAAATTCAAATGTACAAATTTAAATGCACAAATATTTCAAATTCAAATTCACTTTCAAATGGACCATAATTAAGCACTCATTTCATCCAATCCATAACACAAATCCATACATTTAGATTTATAATCTTATCACAAATCCATACAATCTTATCACAAATCCATACATTTAGAGTATAATATTACAACAAATCCTTAACACAAATCCAAAAGAAGTTGTCCACATGCGAACGAGCTGATTAACTACAACTCATGGTTTCAAAAAGAATGAAAATTATTCTTCCTGTGCAGGAGGAGGAGAGTATGTGCCTCCACCACTTCTTGCACCACTTGCATCCATGGACTCCACTTGTAATCTTATTTGCCCCGAACTTGTCCCACTCGGATGGCACGAAATGCTCCGAAGTTTATCCTACTTATTATTTCATCCGGAGTTTCCGCTTGAACAGATGAGCCATTGGTACCAGCTGTCCGATTAAGCAAAGTCTACATTAGTAAAATGTTGAACTGTGCAAATCATGGAATTAGCAAGTCACTTGAAGTACAACTCCACAAGGCTATAATCGCCAGGAATATCTCTTTATAGAAATAAAAGATGGTCAAAAGTCTCTACCGGTGTTCGGTTGTATATTAGTAAGCATTCACCATTATTTTGTAAGCATACAGCCACACGATCAGCTAGTGATCAAGAACTCACGATCAGTTGCAAAAGAATGCTTTGACATACTAAATTCAGCGTCTCCCAAAGATATCTATCGCCGACCCTAAGTAAATGCTAGATCATTTCACAAGTATGTCACCTAGCAATATTGTGAGAAGTAGCTCAATAACAGTATGTCACTAGCAATATCCTGTTTGAAGTTACACACAATCAACATATATGGAATATAGGGGAAAAGTGGAGTCTCGGTATCAAACTTACATTGTCATGAGAGGGTTTGGAGTTGGCAAAACAAAGATACATTGGAGGGTCGTGTGGGGAGCCATTGGAGCAGAACTACATATGTGCGGCATACCAAGTGTGCAAAGCAACACACCTTGCAATTTAACAATATAGGTTACACACAATAAAAAAGTTGCTAGATTGACACTGAAATAACACACAAGGATGCGAGATGACACCTCACCTCTATAAACCTTTGTAAACTTGCAATGTGGGAATGCACCCCCTTCCCCGGTCCAACATTTTTTGGGCGTAGTCCTTAGCCAAACGGTTGTCACTAGCTTCTTGCCTCATATGGTCCTCCTCTTCTTGACGTTGTCTCCCTAGCAGCCATGGTCGAGGCATGGCTTCTTTTCAAGTCAGCTAGAGCTTCATTGTCATTGATGGCCCCATTAAATAAGGCCCACTTTCCATGTGGTCGGCCACAACCGCATTGATAGAGTGCTCGGGTATCTATTGGAGAGTGTAGCCAATCAAAAATCCGGTCCATTTAACTCAATGGCCTTTCCTTTGTATTTTTCTGTGTGTGAGCATATGCAAATAGCCAAATAACATCAAAGATATTTAAAATAACACCAAAATTGTACAAAATAACAAATAAGCATAATTAGTAATTACCAAACAAGTAGTGGCTTCTTCGGTGTTCGGTGAAGTAATGTCTTCAGGATTTGAGCCACTATGAGTATGGACCCATGCCTCAATAGCACTCACTTCTCTTCCTAGTTTCTTAGACTACATTAAATGTAAGCCAAAAATTACTTGTGTATTTCCTACAACAGAATATCTAATAGAAAAAACAACAACTGAATAATAACCAACTTCTCACTATGTAAAAAGGCTAATAACCGCCCTGTGAGCCCGGAGATGTCGCTAATAACGAAGCGCTCGTGTTGTGACATTATCGACGCTACGGCCGGGCGAACGCCGTCGGGCGGCGGCGTCGGATGGTCCCCAGGGACCAATACGGCGTCGATAATAGGAGGTCATTACGACGCAGCGTGTTCATGTGGACGCGTCTGTTTTCTTAATCCGCACGCGTTTTTTCCTTGGTCGGGCACGCACGCCGCGGCGACCACGACGGGCGCTTTTTGAAACCGGTGTCCGCGAGAATTAAGTGATTCGACACGCCGCGTTTCATCACGCGCATTTTCGAGACCGATCGACCGTGGATGCAACCCCTAATTCAGGACGCGTTTTTGCTTACGGACACCTTTTCGGGCGCCCGTCTGTACCGTTACGAGTATTACAGGCGCGCATGGATTCACGGACTTCGGCGTGGTCGATACCCGTCCGTGTTGCTTGACACGATGCAGACGCGCGTGCGCGCGATACCGACGCTGGGAACAAGTACAAGGGTCTGTAGCGCCACGTAAATTAAAGTCGCGCGTTTATTTTCAGGCGAGTTGTGTTGGGAGGTGTCCGTACATGTCCCAACCACTACCGGCGCGTTTATTTTAGGACGAGTTGTGTTATCGGTGTCCGTACGTATGTCGCAACCACTACCGACAGCAGCGTTTATTTTCGACGAGTTGTGTTAGGAGGTGTCTGTACATGTCGCAACCACTACCTTGGCGGCGTTTATTTTTCGAGACGAGTTGTGTTAGCAGTGTGTCACGTACATGTCGCAGCTCCTACCGACGCGGCGTATAGTTTCGCACGAGTTGTGTTATCAGGTACAGACATGTCTCGGCCACTACCGACGCGGCGTATAGTTTCGGATGAGATGTGTTAGCAGGTGTTCCGTACATGTCGCAACCGCTACCGACGCGCGGTCATTCTACAGACGTGTGTTGTCGCCCATTTATGCGTGCTGTTTGCTTGTATTGCGGACACGTATCGATGAAAGCGGAACGCGCGGGGTGCGCGTGCTCGATTTGTCTCGAGTCTTACGTCGCGAATCCCGCTAGAGACGATGGATGTTGACACGGGTCGGGTACACTGCATCGAATTTGGCTGGGCCTGCATCCGGTTTTGAACGGGCCTCCGCTTCGCTCAGCCAGGCCGGCCTTCCTTTGGGCCTGAATTTGGACTGCATGTTAGGCCCGTTCTCTTGTGGTACAACGAATTTGGGCTGTTTTCATTTGCATAGGTTATAACATCTGCGGACATATTATTATTTATATTATATATATAATGCGTTGCCACACAATTGAATGGTGGTGGCGGCACACAGGGGGCGGTGGAGGAGCGCGACGGCACGGGACGGCAGCTATATATCGTTGATGATTGATTTGCTACGCTCGGCCGCTATATACGTATTTGGATCGCCTTTGTCCGTGTCTTGCCGAACCCGCGGGCGGACGCGACGAGGCTCCAAGTTGGAAGTTGTTCCCTCCGTTGGTTGCGGCGTTGGAGGATCTTTCGCCGAGCAAGTCCTCCAAAGAACTGCAACAGAAGCACGCCGTCACGGCATCCGGAGGCGGCATAGTTTCTCGATTGAATGGAGGCTAGGGTTTTTCCTTACCCCATACATGCTTCCCAAGAAGCAATCTCAACCGTTGAATCCAACCGAGATCAGCGGTGCACAAGCACTAGGCGTCTGGTTTGAAACGCTTTGTTGGGCTCCAAATTCATCCTCCATGTGGAAGGATAGCCCAACAAAATCTCGTTCCTAATCATACACAAACTCACAAAGACGAGACTTTCGCCTTGCTTCACCGCAAATTCAGCATAGGTAGCCTCCGGTTTTTGCAATGCTTGTCCTTGAGTGTGGAAAAAAAACCCTTCCGAATGACCCTTCCATTCCAAATCTTGCTTCATTGCCTTGATAAAGCTCAATCTAGACACGAGAATGCATTGACAACACTAGCCTTCACACAACCAAAGTAATCGCTACGGATGTGTACACAAAGAAATCGGTTCCAAACCACAAGCGGTCATCCCGACAAAGAAAGTTTCAATAAACTATAAAACCGCACTATCAACAAGCGGCAAATGAGTGCCACAAGAAAACAAACAAGCTCGTCATTAGTCTTATGAAGTCAAAGATCTCAATTTTTAAAATATGATAAAAAAAAAAGATAACAAGCTAGAAGTTCATGAGTAGAAGTTCCATCCATTGTAAACTCGACAATGTACAAAATATGACACAAAGAGTTTACAAAAAATGTTGGTCGTAATGCTCGGTCACACACAACGCATGCTCATAAAGATCAACAATACTCCTATCATGCATATCCCCGATGTGCACAATGTCAAGGTAGAGCCCGCCACAAGGCAAAAATGTTACTTTTATGTCCTTGGAAGCCCCGCCTCTAGTTTTTTCGCCGCTTGTTGTTCATCCACATATTCGGGAATCGGATTTGGCATGCTCATCGAAATTCTATTTTTTCGCAGAACTTTAGGAGATATACAAAGACATCATCCTACTAATATACATCATTATTAGGTTTCAAACCAAGTGTGGAATAATAGAACCGCCGAGTAGGGCTCAAATAAAAAAATAAAAACTTGAGAATGGCCCTTCCATTCCATCTTGCTTCATGCCCATTATAATAAAAGCTCAATCGAGACGGGCAAAAACGCATTGACAACACTAGCGTTCACACAACCAAAGTAATCACTTACACTTGTATATTAATGGAATGGCTAGCACTTACACTAGGTGGATACATCATGGGGAACCATTGGAGGTTATACTATATGAAAATGAGGGCCTTGCGATGAACGGACTAGTATCAATGATGATCTTTGCATGAGTGTGGATGAAGAAGGCCATTATGATGGAATTTATGATATGGTGCACGAGGAATTGTATACAACTGAAGATGAAGGTAAAAAGAAAAAGGTCTATGTTTGCAATTATATTGGAAGAGATGAAGCAAAGAACTCAAAGACGATAAGGGTGGCATCTCCATCGACGAGGACGAAGTTTTTTCCTCCGGTTTTCGCCCCAGTTTTTCTCTCGAGAAAAAATAGAGTAGCCAATAAGATACGACTATGACGGGTGGAGCTGCTAAACCATTACTTCCTAGCAGCTTCATGTGTACAATTTAAAATGACAGCATATCCAAGAGTTTGCTAAACTAGTTTGCCATCCTTGGATTTTTGCAAAAAAAAAAAAAAACTTGGCTCCAACGAGAAGAGGTAGTTTTGGGACGGCCCATCATCGTACATGGGAACAGTAACCGACGAGAAGAGGTAAAGGAAGGGTGGAAATATAATTTTGTTTCACTCTCGGGGCCTCGATGCAAGTTTGCTAGAGTGGGAAGTTTGTAGATCCGGGTACCGCAGAACTTCCCACTCTAGCAAACTTGCATCAGAGCCCCGAGAGTGAAACAAAATTATATTTGCTTGTGTTGGCAAAGTGACCATATAGCAACCGAGGATCTACGTCGAGCGACGGGGATGATAACATCGGTGATTGGGCCCGTAGAAATGTGGGTCAAACTCACATGGGGAAGAGGAAGGAGCAAATGCCGCCTAGGAAGGCTCCTCAAGCGGCGAGGAAAAGAAACCGGCTCGATGACACGACCGACGATGGTGGGAATAACACGATCGACGATGGCTCCTCGGGTGATGAGACGACCGACGATGGTGGGAACGATAAAGGCGGTCTTTGGAGAGTATGGCGGTGGCGGTGGTGGAGGGTATGGCGGTGGCGGTGCCGGGTGCGAGTGGTCTTTGGTGGGAGCGGTGCTGGTGTGGTGGTTATCGCAGTCTTCATTTCACAGTATCAATTGCACTTCAACCTACATACGCACAATTGTTTCTGTCTATGACCACTAATTATGGTTGATTGCAGGCGAGACCCAGTTCACACATGCGACTCAAGACCGTGACCATGGCCAATCGGACTCGCAGAGGATGTACGATTCAGCGGCGGACTCACGGCACTCCACAAGTACTCCTCATCCTCCTACAGCGAGACCTCGCAGACCTTCTTATACCTATCCCATTCCCCGACGTGTCCGCGCGAGCCTATGACTAGATGGGTGTACGAATGGGAAGACCCCGATTTTTACAATCGGTTGGTTGAAGAATGGGAGACAACAAGAAGTATGGTCGGGGGCTAACTTGGCAAGATTACAAGGCTCGCCCGCAAAGAGCCGAGGTATCTCTATTATGTCTACCGCCGAGTATGAGGAGTCGTGCGATATGGGGTGTTCTCGTATATGCTACGCCGTTGATTATTTGTATGCCACCACATTTTGTTACCGTATTGACTTATGCTATTTATTTCCATTGTGTGCCACTTTTTACATCAAAATGTCCAAAGCAACTACCAAAAATTCCTTCAAAAAAATTAAAAAAACAAAACTTCCCGGGCGGTTTGGAATTTATACCGCTCAAACCCGGGCAGTATAAATTCCAAACCGCCGGTTTACCGAATTTATACGAACGCCGGGCGCCGTTTGAATTCAGCTGAATTCAAACTTCAAACCGACCGGTAACCGTCAGGTTTATCGGTGCCGGACGGTTTATCAAAACCGAGGCCGGCGGTTACGAATCCGGTCGGTAAAAAAACCGTGGCGTCGGTAGGAGGAGCTGCGACATGTACGAGACACCTCCTAACACAACTCGTCTCGAAACTATACGCCGGCGTCGGTAGTGGTTCGCGACATGTACGTGCACCCCGCTAACACAACTCGCCCCGAAAATAAACGCGTGTCGGTAGTGGTTGCGACATGTACGAGACCCTCGCTAACACAACTCGCTCGAAAAATAAACGCCGCGGGTAGTGGTTGCGACATGTTACGCACACCTCCTAACACAACTCGTCGAAAATAAACGCTGCGTCGGTAGTGGTTCTGCGACATGTACGCAGACACCTCCTAACACAACTCGCCTCGAAAATAAACGCCGCGACTTTAATTTACGCGGCCGTTCTGCACCTTTATACTCGTTCAGCGCCAAGATCGCGCACGCACGCCCTGCACGGTGTCAAGCAACACGGATGGGTATCGACCAAGCGAGTCCGTGAATCCACGCGCGTTTGTAATACTCGTAACGGCACGCATGAGCGCAGCGCAAAAGGTGTCTCGTAAGCAAATACGGCGTCCCGAATTAGGGGTTGCATCCATAGTCGATCGGGCTCTAAAATGCGCCGTGATGAAACGCCGGTTCGGAGATACGTTGAATTCTCGCAGACACTCGGTTTCAAAAAGCGCCGCCGTAGCCGCCGCGTGCGTGCCGACCAACGAAAAACGCGCCCGGGATTAAGAAAAATGACGCTGTTACATCAACACGCTCGTAATGACCTCCTATTATCGACGCCGTATTGGTCCCTGTGGGACCATCCGACGCCATCGACGCCGCTTCAGCCCGCCGCGTCGATAATGTCACAACACGACGCCGTTATTAGTGACGTCTCGGGCTCACTAGCTGTTATTAGCCTTTTTTTACATAGTGGAGAGGCACACGAGAGAGTGCGGAGACAGTGCATGCGCCAGGGGCGGGGCCCACTATGTAAACTACTGTACCTTAAAAACTACTAGATTACACCATTGAATTCATTTCAATTAATCCTTCAAAACTAGATCTCTGATGAATATATATTTAGATAAAATTATAAGTAGGCCCCAATCGATTGTAGTTGGTCTAGAGTAGAGATAAAGAAGGGAATCTTGATGACTAGGATGTACATACTACTCCGTATAGAAGAAGTAGTAAATAGAGAAACACGAGTGCGGATAGCCAGCATCATGTTTATCTTCTTCGTCTCGCCCCTCTCGTTTTCGCTCCCGCCCCTAGCGAGCTCCGGCCAACCCTAGCGCCGCGGCGGCCACCCGCTTCCCTCACGAAGAATCACATATCACGAGAGCTTTCTATAGGAAGAACAACTCACAGAGGGGGGGGGAGGAGGAAGAGAGGAGGACATCCAAAACAAAGCACAAATTTGGAAAAATATAACACATTGCATGATTACGACTAATAAAATATCTCGGTTTTCATGCATACTCCTACTCAAGATCTTTTCAACATAAACCATGCATATGATCGATCAAATTAATCCCTGTTCGATCGAGAACATCAACCATCACGTGCGCACCAAAAAGCTATCCAATTCAGTTTGTTTGATCGACAACACCATCTCGGAGAAAGAGGAGGTAGCAATAGATCGGCCCCTAGCACTACAAATAGAAAGTTTGATTGTGTGAAGATCACAAACCTGGAGACAACGTGAATGATATCCGTGTCGCCCAGTGATATCTACCCGCAAAAGATTGATCGACCGAAGAACCTCATACACTCGTCGCGAATCCTACACTCCTCGCCGCAGAACACGGAGCACACAACACCACCCGAGACGCCGAGGACGGCCGCACCATTTTGGCCGGGCGCTGACCGATGCCCGTCATGGCGAGGCACCATTTGGGCTATAGGATGGGATGTACGCCACTCTTCTCGTATATGCTCCGCCAAGTCGCCCAACCTAAAACTCCATGCATGTCGGCGGGGCCGAAGTACACTTGATGCTCTTCCACGCCCGGCCGTCGCCGCCGGGTTGTCACCTTCGATATCCCGCAACACCCACCGGCATAGTCGCCGCCCCGCGGCACCGGTGTTAGCCCCCGTGAGAGCACAAGAGCAAGAACATAGTCGGCGGCTTCATGCCCTAACGCAGCGCTGGCCGCAAAGATCGAGAGAGTGATGGTTTGCCGGTGCGGTGGTTTTCGGCGAAGACGGCATACATGCGGCTCGAAGTACGCCTCGAATTGCCGACGGGCGAGGAGGTCGGGTGCAAAGACTCGCGATACTTGAGCGAGTAGTACAGCGGCCCGCGAGACGCCGACCGCCCGGTGCAGCACGCAGTCTAGTCGGATGCTCCGTCCCACGGGGGTCACCGCGACGGCGCTTTCATCTGCGAACATGTGGCCCGTTAGATTGGCGAGGGCCCCCATGGGATCTCGGCGGCGTCCTTGGCGACTCAATCGCAATCTCTGCAAGCATGTCACGCGGAAGGTTTTCCATGGCGCGATGCGGCGGCGGGGCTTTTTGGTGGAAGCTCGCGCAAGCTATGGTTTGTGCAATTGTGCGGCGAAGAATGGTCGTTGTCACGGGAGGCGGTGGTGAGCAGTATTTGGCTCGGTTGGTGAGCGACAATAATGCGGTGCGCGGCTAGTGCGGGGACGTAATGAGCGGGCTCTTTGGTGCACTATCCCAATGCTCGTGCGTAAGATCTGGAGTAGTAGTACGTAGTACTACAAAATGTTTTCAAAGCTGCTACACCCTCCGTCCCACAAATAAAAGTCCGTGTTTGACTTCTACAATCCTTGTTTGACCATTCGTCTTATTCAAAATGTTTTAAAATTTAGATATTTTGTTATGATTTATTTTATCGTTAGAGATACTTTTATAATCATTTATTTATTTTATTATTTGCATAAAAAATTAAATAAGACGAATGATCAAAACGAGGATTGTAAAAGTCAAAACGGACTTTTTATTTTTGGGACGGAGAGTGTATATGTTTTCCCGACAAGATGATCTCAAATCAAAAGGTTGTAAACTACAAAGTTTCATAATTGAAAATTACAATCGGTATGTTGGTGGTTTGTCTATTCGACGTCACTTAAAACATTTAAATTTCATTTATTTATTTATTTTTTGAATTTGAGACCTAGTTTTCCATTACAAGATAATGTCAAATCAAAAGTTCTAAACTAGAGAGTTTGAACTTAGCAAGATCTACAATTCTTATTTTAGTTTTCCCCATCCAACATAGTGCTAGTGACATTGTTCACAAATCTTAGAAATCTCTCTCAGTAGTTTCATAAACGCCGAGACATGTGTAACTCGTGAACAATGTTGCGCGGCGACGTCGTCGGATCAAGAAATGACCATGAACATTACCCGCAATGGAATGAGCGTGACGGCTTTATTTTTCGACGTACTATCCCAACGGTCGTAAGATTTCTTCGTTAAAATCACTAGGTGCTCCAAAATTGATGTTTGGAGTTGTGATTTTTGAAATTTAAAATTGAAATGTTATCTATGAAACATGACAAGAGTAATAGAAGTAACAATACAATCGCCTGATAGAGCATGATTTGACAAAAATTTAGAAAGAAAAACCATCATTTTTGGAGTTACTATGATGGAGAAAGACTAGTTACAAGTTTTGACCACGCATTAAAAAGAAAAATTAGGGTTCTTGAGTCCCGAAGGTCTCCGACGTGGCGGCACACCGGCGTCTTGTGGATGTTAGCGGAGATGAGGTCTCTTGCGATGGGAGGACCACCACCGTGATCCCCCAAAACCTAGCGTTACTAGTATGCGCTATTGGATGAGCGGGTTTAGTCTCCTTCCGAGCTCGACACCGACGGTGGCGGGTACGGCGGAGTGGGGATCGACGCCCGCCAATGACGACAAGCCGAGGTCAAATAGACGTTATGGAAAGCACAAAGCAACGCAGCGTAAATTCCTTTGAACACGGCGGAGGCGGGGACGGGTCGGAGAGGGGTTGCCGTCGCGGAGAACGATCGAACGCGGCGGGCGGACATGGCGGTGTTCGAGGCGGCGACAACGGCACACATGCGAGAATCATAACCGTCAAGCCGACGAGCCTCGAGGTGCCGAGGTAAGAGAGAAGGCAAAGATCAAGTTCATCCGTAGGCGGCTAGGCACGCCGAGGTGCTCACGGCGACCATTCTTTGCGTGGTCCGACGAGAATCGCAAATAAATTTAACACATGAATACACCATTGTCGCTCTGTTCACTCATCATTTCAGCTGCAATCAAACATCCACGCAGCACATGATTTAGAGAAATACAACACATATATTAAATCACAAACACCATACCATACAATTAAAATATAACACAAGATTACGACTAATTAAAACATCTCACCGGTGTTCATCACGCATGCTACTTAGAGGATCAATCGAACATCAACCAATCCATGCATGCACACAACCAAAAGCTAGCAAAGCCGTATGATCGATCTAGATCATCTAGCTAGAGCTAAGCTAGATAGATGTACACGCACGCATGCACACACACACACACATATATGTAGACCGGCCGCTCCTTATACCAACGCCGCAAGCGGCAAGGAAGAACATACCACACTCAACGCGGATCCTACACTCCTCGCCGCAAGTACACCCACCACGCGGTGGCCCCATTCCGCCGAGGGCACCGCAGTTGTCTCCCAATATGCACCGATGCCCGTCCCCGGCGAGGCTCCGGTTGGGGAGGAGGAGGATCTTTGCCACTCTTGATAGCGAGGGGCACAACGTCGTTCAACACTTCTATTGTGCGTGCGAAGTGCTCGCGGCAAGTTACTCTAGAGTCGAGGTAGCGTCGTCGCCGCCGCCGTGTCGGGCGGGGATCTCCCGCAACACCTCTCGGGCATGGTCGTCATCGGCCGGCGGTGGCGTTCCGCCTGTAGAGCGTAAGAGCGTGCACGCACGGGCGCGAGCACATGCCCCGAAGTCGGGCGGCTTGTTTCAGCCTTGTCGAGAGGCGGCGAGGCGGTGAGGCGACCTTCCACGAACACGGCGGCAGACATGCCCGCTCAAGCACGCCTCGGGTTGCCAACCTCGCCGAGCTTGCCGATTGTTGGTAAAAGTTATCCTACGTAATTATTTATAAATTTGTATAGTCCGCAAGTTTTAACGTAAACGATGAGCACTTCACCCGGGTGAGGGTTTTAAATATCAAATCCACAGGGGAGAATGGTGTGAGAATAATGAGACAAAACTAATCCCCGAGATAATAGGAAGGAACGGAGTTCGGATAAAAGGTGAGAAGAATTCTATGGTTGTCTAGTTTATACCCTTGTACTCCCTCCGTCCCTTTTTTTGTTTGTCTCTAGAGAAGCATGTTTGTGAGGGAAACACGGTTCTCTAGAGACAAACATTTAGGGACAGAGGGAGTAAGGCTTAGAGATATTCCTTAATGGGGACGTACTCAAAGGAAAGTAAGGGTGAAACTTACTATTCCCCTAGTAACTATGTCCCACGTGTCCTATCCTACGGAAGTGGAATCCAAAGGAATCAATGGTACTAGTCACTACCACGATCTACCACGCTCAGGCGCAGTAGGGTGTATTTATGAGTTATCTAGTCTAAAGACCACATTTACACTAGGGGTAACAACTTCAATTCAAGAGCGACAAGAATCAAAGTACTCTAATGAGTCATAAACCGAAAGAAATATAAATAAGTGAACTTACTTAAATATAAGGTTGATCCACCAAAGAAGTCTCAAGATCAAGTGCAATGAAGCCTTTGATCCCAGAGGTACAAGCGTAGAGAGTCACCGACGATCCGGTACTTCTCCTTACTTCTCCTCAACTCTACTTCTTATCTCTCAAGAATAGATCTAGAACTCTAATCAAGTTCTTTGATCTATCTCTCAACTTTCTACTAATCTCTCTCAACTTGATCTAAGCTCTTCTAATTAGAGAGGTATGGCTCTAGCTATGATCGAGCCGAGTATGATGAATAATGATTTTCATGCCCGAGGCCGGAGGTAGCATCATCCTTATATAGTCCCGGCCGATGAATGCCGGCCCTTGGATCAAACCGACTTCAACAACGGCGTAGATACAACCTCAAAGTCGGTTTGAAACCGACCTAGGAAGATGAGGTCGACATCCTGGCCCCACTGGCGGCCGGCCCCATCTGAGCCGGCGGCCGCCCCCCGTGTGGGCCCAGGGGTGTCAGGTCTCTCCCGGTGTCTTCGGTGTCTTCTAGAATGTTTTAGTTCACTTTTCGGATTGAAATTCATCGCTGGTAAATCTTCTTATTGTTTGGGGGTTTTTCTAAGTTTTCCCGGCATTTACCTGCCAAGTCCCCGAAAAGATATAAATCACCAAAACTCATGGAACTTTGTCAAGATAATACCTATTCTATGCATTTTATCCTTTTTATAACCTTATTATATGTTTAGTTGACACATAAAAACATAGCTTAAGAGGTGTCAACACGATGAGACTCGCGCGGTACTTCGCGAGTGGTACAAATGCCCGCCCGATGTAGCCGCCGACGCCGAACCGCCGCCGTCGTTCAAAGCACCGGTCTAGTGGGATGCTCCGGTCCAGTATGTCGCCGCGGCACGCTTCTCGTGTCCAGGTACAGGTGGCCCGTAGATTGTAGAGGTCCTCCATAGGATCCTCTGCGGCCATGGCGACGCGGAGCGCAATGTCCTCAAGCAACTCCCGCGGAAGGTTGTCCGGGTTCTCCATGGCTCGAGGCGGGCGCGCGGTGGGGGCTTTTTGCCGGAAACTTTGAGCGGGCGGGGCGGAGGTGAATAGCAAAGCAATAATCTTGGTGGCGCCGGGCCGGGTGCGTTCCCCGTGTACCCACGTGTTTTTTTAGGGAGCGGCCGGAGAGGCTTGCGGCGACATGACCGGTGTGTATACAACTTATTTTCGAGACCGCACCGTCGGCGTAAAATTCATCTAGTACAGCTTATTTTCGCGCGCCAATTTTTTTTTTTTTTTTTTTTTCAAGAGCACGCCTAGGCGCGTTTTCATTGCTTGTAAAGAGTGTTACGCCTAGGGCGCCAATGAATACCAACGCCTTTTTGATAGAGCGCGTCAGTAACCTTTGCACGGTGCGTGCGTGTGTAGGTGTATCCTTTGCGTGGAGAGCTCGTGGGCTTAACGTCGCCATCGCCCCCGGATTCCGTGCCATCTTTTTCGATCGCGTCGTCTTATTCAAATTTTTTACATAAATATAATTTATTTTGTTATTTTATCAATATTGATACTTGAATATTGATTAATTTATTTTATGATTTACATAAATATTTTAAATAAGACGGATGGTCAAACATATGAAATTCAAAAGTCAAAAAAGACAAACTCCATGGGACAGAGGAGTATATCACAAATTCACAATTAATCACAACTAATAAAAAGTTCTCGTTTCTCACCATCACGCGCACATACACGGGATCGACATCAAGCATCACGCACGCACTAAAAAGCTATGGGATTAAGTTTGTTCGATCGAGGTCTCCATCTAGAGCACTAGAAATAGAAAGTTTGATCGTAAGAAGATCACCAACCACGGTAAAAGATTAAGTTGAGTGAAGAACCTCTGACACTTGTCACGGATCCTGCACTCCTCGCTGCAGAACACGCAACACACATCACCCGAGCCCTCACCCGAGACGGCACTACGGCAGCACCGTCCTGGCTGGCTGCACAGATGCCCGTCATGGCGAGGCACCATTTGGGCTATAGGACGACGGCACTCTTCTGGTATATGCGCCGCCAAGTAGCCCACCATATTTGCTCCACGCCTCGGCGGGGCTGGGCACGATTGATGTTCTTCCACGTCCCAGCCGTTGCCGAGCGGTCGCCTTCGATCTCCCGCAACAGCCGCCGGGCATAGTCGTCGTCCGCGGCACCGCTGTTGGCCCTGTAGAGCACAAGAGCAAGAACATACTTGGCGGTTTCATGCCCTGACGCGGCGGCGCGCCGCAGCATCTCGAGCGACGATGTGACGGTGAAGCGGCCTTCGACATAGATGGCCTTCATGCCGGCTATGAAGCACGCATCCGGGTTGCCGATGGCGGTGAGCTTGGTGACAAGACTCTCGCAATCCTCGGCGACACCCGCTGCGCCGGCGGGTACGAAACATCTGGTCTAGTCGGATGCTCCGTACCACCGGGGTCGCCGCACACCGCTTTCATTCGCGAAAAGGTGGCCCACCGGTTTGGCGAGGTCCCCCATGGGATCTCGCGGCGTCCTTGGCGACTCGAATCGCAATGTCTGGGCAAGCATGTCACGCGGAAGGGTTTTCCATGGCGCGAGGTGGCGGCGCTGGGGGGGCTTTTTTTTGGTGGAAGCTCGGCCGCGCTCTAGCTATGTTTTGTGCGGGAGGGGAGCTGAACAAATAGTTGGTGAGCGGTCGCGTAGCACGCTGCACGGACGTGGGATTTTATGAGCGGGCAGGCGGTGCACTCGGCGGCGTTATCGAGCTAGCGACGTACTATTCCAAGGCTCGTCTCGTAGGATTTCTTTCTGTTAAAATCACTAGGTGGTCCAAAATTGATGTTTGGAGTTGTAATTTTTGAAATTTAAAATTGAAATGTTATCGATGATACATGACAAGAGCATGATTTGACAAAAAAATTTAGAAAGAAAAACCATCATTTTTGGAGTTACTATGAGGGAGAAAGACTAGTTACAACTTTTGACCACAGATTAAAAAGAAAATTAGGGTTCTTGAGCCCGAAGGTCTCACCATCGCAAACGTGAATATAACACTAATTACCACATATATACATCAACCATCACGCACCAAAAGTAAGATAGATTCATGCAACTCCACCGCCCATCGTGCAACACAGAAGAACTTACTACACTCGGGCGTGGATCCTACACTCCTCGGTGCGAAACAGGGGGGTTTGTATGCCATAGGCCATGCCCCCCATTCGGCACGGGTGCCGCAGTAGTCTCCCCATGTGCACCGATGCCCGCCCCGGCGAGGCACCGGTTGTGCTAGAGGAAGACGAAGATACGCCTCTCTCGCATATGGCGCCACCAACAAGTCGTTCTCGCAACACTTCCATCGCCTGTTGTCGGAGTTCGCAAGATTTCGCGGCCCTCCGTGGTGTAGCCATCGTCGCCGCCATGTCGCGCTCTAGCTCCCACAACACCGCCCGGTGCGGTCGTCATCGGGCGCGGCGGTTCCACCAGAGCATGAAGGCGTGCACATAGCGGCAGTGCATGCCCCGAGTCGGCGGCTTGTTTCAGCTTTGTCGAGGCGGCGAGACGGTGTCGCTGACCTTCCACGAACACGGCAGACATGCTCGCTCTGAAGCACGCCTCCGGGTCACCGACCTCGGCGAAGCTTCGGTGATGAGACTCCGCGCGATACTAGCGAGTAGTACAATGACGGAGAAGCGGCACGTAGCCGCCGCCGACGTCGACCGCCGCCGCCCGTCGTTGCAGACACCGTCCCTAGTGGGATGCTCCGGTCCACAAAGGCGCCGCGGCACGCTTCTCGTGTCCAGGTACAGGTGGCCCGCAGATTGTAGAGGTCCTCCATAGGATCCTGTGCGGCCATGGCGATGTGAAGCGCAATGTCCTCAAGCAACCCCGGAAGGTTCTCCATGGCAAGAGGCAGCGGTGCCGGTGCGGTGGGGGCTTTTTTGCTTGGAGCTTTGAGCGCGGCGGCGACGTGAACAGAAGCTGGCCCTCAGCTGGTGAGCAGCAATAATACGGGTGCGTTCGCAATATATAATGCAAATGCGTTTCAAGAGTCGGGCCCGGTGAGCACTCTGGCGGGAGCGGTCGGCGGCGCACGTACATGCATGGCCCGCGGAATGCATCAAAGCAAGTAAATGGACAGACGCGCGCTCTTTCCCAATACGTGATCGTATGTCTCGAATCGTTGCATGTTTATCCATGACAAGATGATCTCAAATCAAAAAAGCTTGTAAACTACAAAGTTTCATGGATATTTGGGAACTACAGTCTTTTATATTGGTAGTTTGTCGGAGGTCATTCAAAAAATTTAAATTTCCAAATTTCATTTGTTTTATTTTATTTTAAAAAAATTGAGACCTAGTTTTCCATTACAAGATAATGCCAAATCAAAAGGTTTTAAACTAGAAAGTTTCATAACTTAGTAAGATCTACAATTAATTCTCAATTTGGTTGTTTCCCCATCGACATCCATGCTCTTGATTGTTCACGAATCTTAATTATACACCACGGCAAACATGAATATACCGCTCTGTTCATTCATCATCTCAAAGGTGCAATTAGAGCACTCACAATGCAGACTCTACCATGGTTTCTATCCTCATTTATTACCCCTCTATTTATTGCTTTTTGCTGATGTGGCACTATATTTATTGAAGAGAGAGAGGAAAAACACAAGAAACCAAGTCTAACAAAGAAACCAGAGGTCTTCACGTAAACCAAGACAATTTGTGAGAGTGACAAGTGGGCCATATGACATCATGATAGAAAATTGTATTGTGGGAGATAGTTTCTTGACACAATGTCCAAGACTTTAGAAACCATGATATAGTTTCTAGCATTGTGAGTGCCCTTAATAATCAAACATCCACGCAAAGACATGATTTAGAGTAACACAATGCCACCTCACCACCCCACTATCACCCCACTAGCATGCCACTTCACCAGCCCACTAACCCTTCCTTGTGCCACATCATCAACATGTCCCACATGTCTATGGGCATAAAAGGGTTATAACTCTTGAACCAAAAAAATAAATCAAAATCTGATTGCACCATTAAATTTATTTTAATAAAACCTTTAAAATAAGATCTCACATGGATAAATTTTGATAAAATTATAAGTAGGACCTGTTGGTATAAAAAAAAAAGAAAAGTAAAAAAGAAAATTAAAAAAGGAGAAAAAAAGAAAGAAAAAGAATAGGAGGGTGATAGTAATATTGTAACACTTGTTTGTAAAAGTAAAAAAAATTGCGTTTATTTTGGGACGGAGGGAGTAGGCTTTTTTTTTTTTTTTAGGAGCGGGCCGCGACCGGTGAGGCTGCGCGACGACATGACCGGGTGCTAGTACTACTACAGAATGAATGCCAACGCCTTTTGATAGAGCGCGTCTCTAACATTTACACCTTTGCGTGCGTGCATACCTTTGCGTAGAGTAGCTTAGGCGAGTCTCGCTTCGCTGGCGGTGTTCGCCATCGGGCGCGGTGTCATCATTATACCGATGCCCGTCTCCATCGGGCGAGGCACCGGCGAGGACGGGGATCGACCGCCTAGTACTCCTACTGCATGCACCCGCCTGCGTGACGTTACCCCGAATACTTCCCTGATTTGGCTTGTCGGTATCGAGATACGTACTATCTGATACGCAGATATACGGTACTGTACTCCTGCCGCCGCAGAAGACGCCCGCCTTTCAGAGCAAGTATTATGGTAGGCTGTAAGCGGGCTGTAAAGCTTACAGCCGGCTTGGGCACAAGAACAATATGTGAGATAGACAAGTGGGTCCTATATTAATTAGAAAGAGCTAACTACTGTATGGGTGGGGCTGGGAGAAGGCTGTACAGCCGGCTTGTCGGTTTGTATTACTTGCTCTCAAGCGGCTCGCGGCCCGTCGCGTGGGCGACCATGTCCTTCGCTAGGCGTGCCACCGGGGACGGCGGCGTTGAATTCTGCCGCGGTGGCGGCAAGCGCCGTCCCTTCGTTGATCCTCATACATACATTTGTCTATTCCTCGATTCTCCGTGCATGCTTGGTGAGGCGAGGCCATAGTGCCAATGTAGCCCGTCAGGACTATTTCTATTTTTTAAAATTTGTTTCATTTTTCAATAGAAAATAAAAAGAAAAAACGCCCTCAAATGCTTCATAGGAGTAGCTAGAGATGCCTATTTTTATTTGCTCCGCTAGAGTAAAATTGTCCTAATTATCTTTTGGTGTGCAACATCTTTGTATATATGCTTTCAAATTGACAGATAATTTGGATAGATTTCATTAGAACTGTCACTCTGTTCAAGTAGCAAACATCCACACATATTTGAGAAATAAATATATAGCACATGGATTATGTAGTTAGTACTATATATCACAACTAATAACACACATGTCTCAAATCGGAAGTGTGGCAAGATTCTTATGCAAAACAAGTGTGGCAAATTACTAAAAGGCTTTAGAACACCTTTCGAAGACCTTTGCTAGAGGGATGGCTTCGGCGATGTCGGCGGTGTTGACGGTAACCAGCGACATATTTTTTCCCGTCAACTTACTACCATAAAGGGAGAAAAAATTAAACCTTTTTATACTCATATGCATTTACCACTAATAAATTCCACTTGTAGTGTCTTGTATTTTATTTTGCAGATTTATAATAAAAGCAAGTGGAAAATCGACCAAAGTATGCCTTAGAAAGCGCATTATTACAAAATCCAAGCCCAAGAGCAAATCGACCCAAAACATCAAATACGGGCGAGCACAGCCCGCCCACAACTTTTCGGGGTGAAAGACGGCCCCACCGAGACCCGGGCGGGCCGAGCCGGGTCTTGCGCGCGCACCACACTGTGCGGCCGCACCCTCCCCGAGGCGGTTTCGGCCCGGCCTCGGGGGAGGCGGTTCGTGCACTTTTCAAACGGGGTTTCCGCCTGCGTTGGTCGGTTTGCGCCGTAAGGAAGGTTTTTCAGTGTCGGTTTTGGTGTATTTTAGCATTTAGGCCCCTCCTCCAAGTGTATAAGTAGGCCCCCTCTCTCCCTCTCTCAACACACACCACTTGGAGTCCAGCAAACCAGCAATTTCTCTCTCTCTACCACCTCTACCTCTCTCTCTTCTTCTACTTCTTCCTTCTTCTTCTTTATTCTTTCTTAGTTAACACTTGGAGTAGAAGAGCTACAAGGAGGGCTTGTCTCCTAGAAGAAAGTGCTTTGGTAATACATCTACTCTATGGAGCATTCTTCTATCTACAAGTCTTATATCTATGTTCTTGGCCTAACTTATGAACTAGAGTATAGTTTTGTTCATGTTCTTGTGTTGGTATATGAACTAGCATATAGTTTACATATCATAATCTTGACATGTTCATCACATTTCTTCATCGATCATCATATGCCTAACTTGATTAGAGGTGGGATAACGGTTCGTTGTTCCTTCGGGTTTGCTCTTGTTCTAGTCCGTCCATTCGACGAGTGGGGATCCCTGGGGGACAAGAGTAGTGCTCTAATATGCGGGCATGGTGCTCGGGTATTACGACACTGCGAATATGAGTGCATGCCCTTTGTTGAGGGGGTAGGTGGCTTGGTCGTGACAAGCCTTGACCGTCCCTTGAAATCCCCCACGTTCTTTGTCTTTGTAGGAGTTCAGTAAATGCTTCTATTGGGCCGTATGGCACCCGGGGAGTCTCCCGTTATCCTAGACCTAACCACGATTAAATCGGTTTGCATATGATCCTAACTATTCATTTGTATGGCCATGACTAGATACATTAGAACTACTCCATTAGGTTATTCATTTATTCATTTATTCTTTATCTATTTTCTTTATCCTTTTTCGGTGGATTCTTAAGTGTGTGTCACACTATCCATGAACCGTTATTGCTTACCCTCGTTATGAACATTTTGGTCTAAGCAAACACATGTTCCTCTATTCAGATGCCATGCTAATTTATTAATCACATGCCTTCCTTTGGGAAAATATAAATAACGATACCACGAATACTTAGGGTGAAATGCTACAATGATAGATCCGCGGCGCTGCGGATGAATATCTAAGATGGCAAGATCTATCCCGTTGATAGTCCCATTTCGGATCACCGACATGGTGGTTTACTTGGGAATGTCACGGCGCATTTTCGACGCTCTTATTGGGGATGGGTTTTATACTGTTTCCTTTGATTGCGTTAAGAAATGCCAACAAGCATTTTCGGGCGCCGTTCTTGGGGAAGGCATTGTGAAAAAAAAAATATAACAAATAGGCGGCTATGAATATGAAGCGTAATGCGTGGATACCATTTGCTCATACAGGCTAATCTTTATGTTTTCTCCTCGTTGTGGATGAAAACAGGGATAGTGTATGTCGGGTTTCCTCTGCAGGAAAACTTCATCTCCGATCCGGAGGCACTCCTAAGGAAGAACCGGTCTCGTGCCGCTTCTTCTTCAGCCGGAACACCGGCGGTCGAGACCGACATCCCCGCACCAACCGCAACTCAAGCCATGGCCCGGTCGCCGCGATTTCTCAACTCCCGCTTTCACCAACGTGCCCATCGGGCCGACGGTGAACGTGGCGGATAAAAACCGAGCCAGACTGGGCTGATCACCATGGTGCAGGCCGGTCATTTCGGGGATCGCCGAGCGAGGACGCAAATGCTCATCTCCAACACTTCACGGAGCTATGCGATACTATCGTCATCAAAGATGTCACGGCCAGGCGTCATCGGGCTCGTCTGTTTCCCTTCTCCCTCGTGGGGAAGGCGAAACGATGGTTCTACAAGGACAAGGAAGTCGTCGGTATGTGGGCCAAGTGCTCGCGGGGCGTTCCTCGCTAAGTTCTTCCCCATGGGCAAAACCAATGCCCCGAGGGGGAGAATCGCCAATTTCAGCAAAACTCTATGGAACCCATTCCGGAGGCGTGGGGAAAGGCTGCGGGAATACATTCTGGCATGCCCGCACCACGGGATGGAAAAGCGGGCTGGTGCTCCGGAACTTCTACAATGGTCTCACGGCCATATCAAAGGGGCACCTCGACGCCGCCGGGCGGTGGCGCATTTCTATCGCTCACCATCGATCGGGGCAACAGCCCCGATTGATAAAATGGTGGCAAATCGAGCTGGGGTGAAAGGCAGCCCCGGCCAAAACACAAAAGGTATGCATACCGTGAAGGAGGCGGATATGATTGCCGCAAAAATGGATCTTCTGGCGAAGAGACCGGGAGGAGCGCAAAGACCGATGCTACTACCCGGCCCGCGCGCCGGTCTACGCCACGCCAGACGCTCACATGACCCGTGAGACGTGTGGTGAGGTTGGCCACTCGGGGATAAGCGCCCCGAGACCCGTGAAGAAGCCGCCTTCATCAACAAAGAACGGGTATCGCCAACCGCGGCCCAGAGCGGAACAACCGATCGAGCCACCATTCCAAGGCAACGAGGGTACAACTCAATTATAACCCTGGTCAGCCATCATTGAAGGACCTGGTACTGGGCGGGCGAAAATTAACGAAAATCTCACCAAAAGATAAGCCATCAAGACAAGATCCTTGAAGGTGTGAATAACAAGCTTGAAGGGTTGACGTCGGGCCGTGAAGAACCAACTTAGTTTCAACAAGATGATAGAGACACGGTGGCTCGGATTGTCGCTCAAGTGCCGTTAACGACTCGGGGAAGGATCCGGGGGCAACCTCGAGGTCCCACACGAGTCGGTTAACATGATATCTCTCGAGGCTCGATCAACCCGAGAGAGCCGAAGAAGATCCCCGTGGACTCGCCATTCATTGCCAAGAAGGGAGATCCCGGACGTCCGATCATCACCGTGCCATTGGCCCCACAATTTTGCTAATGCATTTTGTGACCGGGGGCCGATATTAATGTGATGTCCAAGACCACCTTCAACAAAATCCATGGAGGGACGCTTACTCCCGCCAAATTCGCCCCTCCAAATGGCGAGATCAATCAACAAAGGCGGCACGAGGGAATACCGGAGGACATGCGATTAAAATTCAAGATGAATACATCCCCGCAGACTTTGTGGTCTTGGACATGGGCCCAAAGGAGGATGTGTCTCTCTCCCTGGGGAGACCATTTCTTTATACCGCCAAGGCCGACATCGATGCGGGAAGGGCTTCATCGTCTTCCATATCAAGGATAAGGCGGTAAAGTGCCCATTCATTGGGTACAAGCAACAACACACCCGGCAATCATCGTCATCAAGACCGGTGTGGAATGTTGAAGGATCTCGGCTCGAGACCCCGGGAGCAGTACCTCCGCCAATAAGCGAGGGGAAAGTCGACGGCCGACTATAAATAACCTGCTCAAAAAAAATAGGGTATATCCAAAAAAAAAAAAAAAATGGGGTATATCCAAAAGAAAAAAAAAAATGGGGTATATCCAAAAAAAAAAAAATGGGGTATATCCAAAAAAAAAAATGGGGTATATCCAAAAAGAAAAAAAAATGGGGTATATTCAAAAAAAAAAAAAAAAAATAATCTATATATATATATATTTATATATTTATGTGTTTCATAAAATAATTTTTATTAACAAAATATTTTGGAAAACTAAAATAAAAATCTTTATAAATAAAATAAGTCTTTACATGAAAAATAAAGAAAAATATTTTATACATAAAAAGTATATACAAAAATATTTTTAAAAAATAATTTTTCTATTTAAAAATAAAATTATATTTGAAAAATTTTTGGAGAAATTCAAAAAGGGGAGAAAACGGCCGAACCAAAGCACGAGAACACAACGACCCACGAACTTTTCGTCACCGTTGGAGGCGGCCAGAACCAAAGGCCGGGCGGCGGCCGCCTCGAGGTGGTGCGCGCAGCACCCCTAGGTGCGGCCGCACCCCCGGCCAACGCTGCTCGGGTCCCGCCTTCGCCAACGGCTCCTAGCCGTTGGGTGAGGCACCCCACGGTCGTGCACTCGGCTATAAATAGCCCGAGCACCGGTGTGAGAGCTCCCACCCCTCATTTTCACTCTCTCTCGCTCTCACACTCTCTCCCGCTTGTTCTACGCTCCATTTTCTCCACCAAAAATATTGTGCCGAGCAAGATTACGGGTGTGAAAGTTCATGCTTTCAACTAACCCTTGCACACCCGAAGTCTCGCTCAATTGTTTTTACAGTAGCCATGAAGAAAGCCGGGAAGATCTTCAGCGGGTTGAGGCGGTCGTCAAGGCAAAGTTCACGACATTCAAGCACAAGCTCCGCCCTCAACTTCGACAACCTCGAAGACTCCCCGATGCAAAGATCTTTGCTTTGCACCCGTCGAGGAGGAAGAAGCTCAAGCTCCCCCGACAATCGACGAAGCCGACGCACCGTACCTCGACCTTCGGGAAGGACGGGAGATGCAAGCATATCTCCTACTCAAGGATCGTGTGTTCCAACACACGCCCGGAATCGACCCCGACCTCCTCGAGCAGACAGGTATGGACGATGAACTTCTTATCCTTTGGAGAGCATGTGGGTGGCAGGACATTCCCCCTCTCGAGGAGGAAGGTTCTCGCCTCCTAACAATTCAGTTTCTATGCACACTAGTTGAGGACCAGCTAGGAATTTCTTTCCGCCTCTTTGGTACACTTTATCACGTTACATGGGCGGACCTAGCTCGTTACTGGGGTTTTCATTGTAGATGTGCATTAAACTTAGATGCTTTGCTCTCCCGGCTTTGTCGAAACCACTTTTTTGGGAGGAGATATCCGGTGCACATGAGGCCGGTGCTTTTAAACCTCGCCACTCACAGATCCAGCACCCATCACTTAGATTTATCCACCGCTGGATCTCGTTGACTTTGTTCCCTAGACACGGGGTTAGATGGGTAAATGAGGTTGAATTAAAATTACTCTATGCTGTTGTCCACAAGGTTAAGGTAGCTCCAGTGGTAGAGATGTGCAGGAACATTTTACATATTATCACAAAAGTTGCTGTTCCTGTCACCTGCACATCTCTCATCACACGCCTCGCTTCTGCGATTGGGGCTTTGGAAAATCAACAGATAGAGTACATTTCCACACCCAGAGATTATTGGACTGTTGCGCAGCTAGTGCAGGGGCACTTAATTAAGGTTTTACCATCCGGCGAGCTTGGTCATCTTTTTTCCGGCTATGCAACTATAGTTTCGGTTACCTAACCCGGACTTACGGTTGTATAAAAGCCGAACACTAACATTTGAGCTCGAGGCTGGCGATAGCTTGCGCGGGGAAAGATACCCCATCAGTTCTTCACGCGGTATTAGGGAGACCAGAGGTCGGATCCTCCTCCCACGGACCCCACTTCACGCCCACGGCATCGGCCCACGGCCTACACCGGTGTTCCGGCGGCATGGCCTCACCCTATGGGGACTCGGGGGTAATACCGGGTATGATCCTAGGTGGGAGCCACCGCCTCGGACACACACCGGCACCATCGAGTGGTGGCGAAGGAGATACAAAGCAGCATGGAGGGCCAGCGGATATGACTTGGATGACGGCTCGACGATATGCCCCCACCGGTTCAAGACAGGCAGCCACCACAAGGGGTGGAGGCTATCGGGATCGCTGTAGCACCTCGGCGTCCGCACTAGGAACATTGAGCACACGCTCAATTCTCATGTGCAAAATACCGCATGGATGGCGGCGGGCGGGAGCGGCGAGAGTCGGCGAGAGATGGACCCAATTGGAGTCCAACATGGCTACTCGCACCGCACGCGAGGAAGCATTCTGAGGTACCAAGGCTTCGATCCCGACCGTAGGCCTCCGAGATAGCTTGGGGAGGACCCCCACAGGTATCATTGCATTGCATATTTAATTCCATCAAATTTTATTTTATTTTAGCATGTTTACATTTCAGCAACATTGCATTAAAAAAAAAAAAAACTAAAACTAAAAAAAAAAAAATCCAAAAATAGAATAAGTAGCTCTTCTTTGTGCCTTAATGCTTACATATATGAGCTATAAAAATGTTTAGTCTTAGTCCCTTGTTGAAATGATGAATAGTTGCTCTGTCTTATGCTTTGCCTGTGCCTAGTATATAATTCTAAGGAAGTTCTCTAAAGTTTGGGTTTAGTGGCTAATTCTAAAACTCATCTAAAAAAAAAAAAAAAAAAAAACCTAATTCATGTGGGTTGCATATGCTCTATCTAGTCTAAGTTGTTGCCAAATATGATATGGTACAAATGGATTTGCTATGACTTCGTCCAAAAGAGAAACTTGACATCCGGGAATCTATGCTTTAAAAAAAAAGAGAAATGTTTTTGGGCTATGCTAAAAAAAATGAGATGAAAAATGGACAAGTGTCAGGGGTGAGTAGAGCCCACATCTCTAAAAAAAAAAAAGAAAAAAAAGAAAAGAGAGGAAATAAAAGACAAAAGTCTAGGCGAGCGAGCCCACCTCTCCAAAAAAAAAAAAAAAATATATATATATATATATAGCAATAAAGCCCATGCTTTCTCGAAAAGAAATAAATATTATCTAAATAAAATCCCGGATAAACAGTTGATCAAAAGGATGAATGATAAGCACCTCTGTTATAACCGTTCTATCTGGCAACCGCTCAAGGCTTTGAGAAAAAGCCGGAAAGCCCCGCTACGATGAAAGGTAATAAAAGGGTGGGAAAAAGATGTGCCATTTTATTCAAACTATAGTAGAAAATCTTATTATAACCACGGCACTTGTAAAACGTAATCGGCATAGTAGCAACTCTGATCAACAACCAAGTACTTATCTCTTTTGCTCGAGGACGCGCAAAGGGTAAGCTTGGGGAGTTTGTTGACGGTAACCAACGACATATTTTTTCCGTCAACTTACTACCATAAAGGGAGTAAAATTAAACCTTTTATACTCATATGCATTTACCACTAATAAATTCCACTTGTAGTGTCTTGTATTTTTTATTTTGCAGATTTATAATAAAAGCAAGTGGAAAATCGACCAAAGTACGCCTTCCGGGAAAGCGCATTATTACAAAATCAAGCCCAAGAGCAAATCGACCCGAAACATCAAATGCGGGGCGAGCACAGCCCGGCCCACAACTTTTTCGGGGTGAAAGACGGCGCCCCACCGAGACCCGGGCCAGGCGGGCCGAGGGGGTCTTGTAGCGCGCACCACCTGGTGCGCCCGCACCCTCCCCGAGGCGGTTTCGGCCCGAGCCTCGGGAGGCGGTTCGTGCACTTTCCAAAGCGGGGTTTCCGCCCTGCGTTGGTCGGTTTTTCGGAAGGAAGGTTTTCAGGTCGGTTTTGGTGTATTTTAGCATTTAGGCCCCTCCTCCAAGTGTATAAGTAGGCCCCCTCTCTCCCTCTCTCAACACACACCACTTGGAGTCCGGCAAACCGGCAATTTCTCTCTCTCTACCACCTCTACCTCTCTCTCTTCTTCTACTTCTTCCTTCTTCTTCTTTTTATTCTTTCTTAGTTAACACTTGGAGTAGAAGAGCTACAAGGAGGGCTTGTCTCCTAGAAGAAAGTGCTTTGGTAATACATCTACTCTATGGAGCATTCTTCTATCTACAAGTCTTATATCTATGTTCTTGGCCTAACTTATGAACTAGAGTATAGTTTTGTTCATGTTCTTGTGTTGGTATATGAACTAGCATATAGTTTACATATCATAATCTTGACATGTTCATCACATTTCTTCATCGATCATCATATGCCTAACTTGATTAGAGGTGGGATAACGGTTCGTTGTTCCTTCGGGTTTGCTCTTGTTCTAGTCCGTCCATTCGACGAGTGGGGATCTGGGGGACAAGAGTAGTGCTCTAATATGCGGGCATGGTGCTCGGGTATTACGACACCTGCGAATATGAGTGCATGCCACGGTTGAGGGGGGTAGGCGGCTTGGTCGTGACAAGCCTTGACCGTCTCTTGAAATCCCCCACGTTCTTTGTCTTTGTAGGAGTTAAGTAAATGCTTCTATTGGGCCGTATGGCACCCGGAGTCTCCCTGTTATCCTAGACCTAACCACGATTAAATCGGTTTGCATATGATCCTAACTATTCATTTGTATGGCCATGACTAGATACATTAGAACTACTCCATTAGGTTATTTATTTATTCATTTATTCTTTATCTATTTTCTTTATCCTTTTTTTGGTGGATTCTTAAGTGTGTGTCACACTATCCATGAACCGTTATTGCTTACCCCCTGTTATGAACATTTTGGTCTAAGCAAACACATGTTCCTCTATTCAGATGACATGCTAATTTATTAATCACATGCCTTCCTTTGGGAAAATATAAATAACGATACCCGAATACTTCGGGTGAAATGCTACAATGATAGATTCGTGCGCTTGCGAGATGAATATCTAAGATGGCAAGATCTATCCCGTTGATAGTCCCATTTCGGATCACCGACATGGTGGTTTACTTGGGAATGTCGTGGCGCATTTTCGACGCTCTTATTGGGGATGGGTTTTATACTGTTTCCTTTGATTGCGTTAAGAAATGCCAACAGGCGGCGTGCTCGTCATATCGGCGAACAACGACTACGGATCGGTGTCGAAGTTCACCGGGTTATTGGTGCCGAAAGCCGTTGGGTAGCGGGAGAGATCTTCCTCCGCTGCGTCGCCATCGCCGCCACGCTCATGCCCGCACCGATGAAGAGGCCGTGGCGGCGAGATCATCGATGCCGCTGTCGTTTACAGCGGTCGGGCGGTCGAACCACTGCCGCCTTCGCGGGCGTTCACCTTGTCCGCGATCATGGTGCCGATAGCCGTCATCCGGGCGTTTTTTGGCGCGATAGCGCCGCAATTGAAAGATCAAATTCTACGAGGGGAAAGCAAAGTGTTGAATCAGAGATAGATCGGGGTTTTTCGGAAGACAAACCACCGATCGCGCGACAATTGCCGCCGCTGCTCCCTCCCATTCCAGCTCCTTCTCGGACATCTTTTGAGAGTACCGGAGTACTCATTACGAACCCGCCTCGTCTCCACGCGGATGCTCTCGACGTAGGAGCGTGAATACCCAACTCCGATCCTGATGAAGAGGATGAAGAATCGGAGGAGGCCAAGTTTGCACCCATGCCGGGATGACCGGCGGAGCCGTTTTCCTCACATCGGGAAGTACGTGCCCCCGCCTCTACCTCGGCCGAGGAATCTCTAAACAAAAGCGAAGGGTTGCGTTAAGAACAGATTACAAGAAAAACAAGAAGCAGATCAAGTAATGAAACTCACCCAACTTCGGCGATGAGGACCGCGGCTTCCTCCTGTCTCTTCCTCGGCTCGCGCTTGCCAAGGTTGCGTATTGGACCGCCATCGGTGAGCTTGAGGTAAAGGAGAGAGCCGGTGCGCTTCGTCTTATTCTTTGTAGGCGGAAACAGGGGGATCGTGGGAAACCATGAATGAGATCGTGGCGCGTATCCCCCAGCAGTTGGAATGCCCGAGCGGCATGTTGGGAAGTTTTCTGAACAACCGTTCAAGTGGGCTTGATTTCTTCTTAAAATGTCCCGGTCCATTGAAGGTTTGGTTCAGGTTTTTATTCGGAAAAAGATTTCAGTGTTGATTCGAGGACTATGGTCAATTTTGGAGCAAAAGATACTTTTACCCAAAAATTGAGGAGGCATGTGTTAACTTGAAATTGGTAGGCCCGATGATAAAGCGCCGGTGCAAGATGCTAATATCGGAACTAATATACCAAATAAGTACAATATTATACCAAGTATATGTACAATATTATACCAAGTATATGTACAATATTATCACCATTATATTTGCCACCGAGCCTCACCGTGCCTCCCCTTTCTTAACGTGTCGGGCGTGCGTGCCCCGTTCTTGAGGGAATTGCGCCCCAAGCACGCACTTTTGCCCCGTGCCATGACGGGGGTGTGCCGTGTTTCGGGCGGGCCAAAATATCGTGCCGTGCCATGCCGCCGTGCCTCGGGCGCATGGAAATCTATAATCCCCGGTCGGGTCACGTAAGATAAATGTTTTCAAACTCTACATGTTTTCCCATGACAAGATGATCTCAAATCAAAAGGTTGTAAACTACAAAGTTTCATGGATATTTGGTAGTTTGTCTTTTGGAGGTCATTTAAAACTTTTTAGTAAAATCTCTGCCCGCACCGCCTACCGGGAGCCAATTGTATGCTCCGTAACTCCCCTCGTTCCTGGAAGTTCAGCGTCGTAGCGGAGCCTCCGCGACGCGACGACACGGGCCCGCGTGGTTCGCCTGCCGCTACGCCGCGAAGTTTTACGCGCGAGGGAGGGAAGGGAGGGAAGGTGAGAGAAAGGCGGGCCCCACTACTTTATGTGACTTTAAAATGTTATAACTCACAAATGAAAAGGCTAAATTAAAATTCGATTGCACCATTAAATTTGTATCAATAAATCCTTCAAAACTAGATCTCACATGAATATATTTAGATATCATTATAAGTGGGTCCCTAATCGAGAGTTTTTTTTTCCCCATCGAGAGTAGTTGGTATAGAGTAGAGATATAAAGAAGAGATGAGTGCGGGCAAAAGTACTGTGAAAAGAGAGAATCTTGATGACTAGGATACATAGAGGAAGTAAACAGAGAAACATGAGTGCGGAGATCTTTACCTTGTGCCCGCCCATTCCGAAAATTTGCGCGCCCAAAGATTCGCAAAAACGCATAAAACCCTATCCGCCTCCCTCCGCGGCGATTCATTTCACTCCTCATCCGCGTCCTCACAGCGATTCTAGGGTATACGGACCGCCGCCGCCGCCGTTGACAACCACCACCGCCGCATCCAACCACCGCCCTTGCCATTCTCGGGTTTCAAGCCGGCGGCGCATCCGCAGCGTGACCACCGCCCAACCCACCTCCGATCCATCCGCGGCCGTCGACCGGGGGATAATCGCTACCGGCTATGACGAGGCCATCCTCCCCACCCGCCCGCAACTCAGTCCACCCGGTACGAGGCACCATCTCTAGGGGAGACCGCAGGTCCGCCGACCACCTTCTACGCTGGCTTCATCCTCCACCCGAACGGCGGGAGCACGCTTCGTCATCTCCAACAGCGGCCGGCCTCCTCCTCGATCTCTAGCCTACATTTTGTTGGATCTTGAACTACACTTTGTTTATTCCTCTATTTACGAACTACATTTTTTTGTTCTCTGCCTCTTTGGTTTGTTTAGTCCTCATAGACTGCCTATTACATAATTTATCTCAAGCGTAATTATCCTAAGATGGATATACCGAGTTGTACATACTAAACGACACCGATCGCTACAATGTTGTTATCTAGTATTTTTGTCGTAGGAAAGCGCAACTCATCGGCTTTGCATATTTTCTTGATAGATGATTATGCGTGCTCAAGAAATATGACTGACTATCTATAATACTATCTTGTCTTAAAAAAATTGCCTATTACATGAATGGTTTCTTGAACTACTGTGCACTTGTAGATACTTGAACTTGACACTGACCGCTACTATAATGTAGTTATCGTGTGTTTTTGTCGTCATAGGAAACTACAAATACCGCCGCTTAATTTTCTTTACACATGAATATACGTGCTCGAGAACAATGACCGCTCCGGAGAGTACTTAAACTATCTTGTCTTACACGAATGTCCTTGTTAAAACAACGAGTTACTAAAGTACGGTTTGATTATATTACTCTATTCTGAACTACATTTTTTTTTTGTTTTACGCCTCGGTGGTTTGTGTAGTCCTTATAAAGCGCCTATTACAAAATTGAATCGTATAATATTAGGCCCCGCTAATTTTCAGCGACTGAAATTTTCAAATCTGTTCAGCGATGAAGCTACTTCGGTGATTTCCATCCAACGCCCGGGCATCAACGCATCATCGGTGGATAGATAGAGAGCATGCGGTGTCGGGCTGAATTTTTGATCGCCTATACATAAAGAGAACAAGCGGCCGAGTAGTTGTAGATCTTGAACAATACACACCGGACCGCTACTATAATGTTATTATCGTGTGTTTTTGCTACTATAATGTTATTATCTACGTGTGTTTTTGTCATAGAAAACGCAACTACTGGCGCTTGTTCTCTTCATAGATGAATATGCGTGCTCAAGAAACACGGCGCGCTTCTGTAGAGTACAACTATCTTACAAAAATGATCCTATTAAACCAAGCATTTGCTAAACTACGGTTTGTTTATATTCCTCTATTTCTAAACTACATTTTTTATTGTTCTCTGCCTCTTTGGTTTGTTTAGTCCTCATAGACTACCTATTACGTAATTGAACTGTACAAATTTATCCTCGGATGGATAAGTCGAAGTTGTAGATCGAACCCGACACGACACCGAGTGCTACTATAATGTTGTTATACGTGTGTTTTACGTCATAGGAAACTACAAATACTGCTCCTTATTTTCTTTTATACATGAATATACGTGCTCAAGAACAATGATTGCTCTGTAGAGTTCTTCAACTATCTTGCCTTACAGGGAATGTCCTTATTAAAACAATGTTATTAAAGTACAGTTTGTTTATATTCCTCTATTCCTGAACTTCATTTTTTGTTCTTCGCCTCGGTGGTTTTGTGTAGTCCTCATAGAGTGCCTATTACAGAATTGAACGTATAATATTAGGCCCCCCGCTATTTTTCGAGGTGACCGAAATTTTCAAATCTGCTCGGGCGACGAAGCAACTTCGATGATTTCCATCCAACAAAGCGGGCATCAACGCATCATCAAGCGGGAAGAGATAGGAGCACACGAGTGTCGCCCTTGTAAGTGAGGAAAAGGTGATAATTTTGTCCTCGATGGATATATGGTGTTGTAGATACCGAGCGGTACACGACTTCTACTATAATGTTGATATCGTGTGTGTTTTTGTCATAGGAAAGCGCTACTACGCTGTTTATTGTCGTAGCGCCAATAGAGCAACTCGTGCTACGTTATTGCACTTTTGGCGCTATTCGCGCTATTGGTGCTATAGCGCACTAAGCTCAAATAAGCGTCATAGCGCTATTATGGCGCTATTGGCAAATTGATCAGCCTAGCCTAATTGTTAGTGATTGAGTGATTTCAAGTAACTTTATGGTTGTTTGCTTATGTACTTGACTTGATGCCTTAATGGTTGTTTGCCTTCATGGTTGTTTGTTTTGAGGATGAGAACTTTATTATATGGTTATCATTATCACTTATCAAATTATAATTGTATACTTGTCCTAATTTCGGCGATGAAATTTTCAAATCTGTTTAGGTGATGAAGCTACTTAAGTGATTTCGATCCAACAAAGAAGCGACAACACATCATCGGGGCGGGAAGAGACAAAGACGTTGTAGCCTGAATTTTTCGGTCGCCTATTAAATGAGGTGCCTTGGGATAGTTGATTATGCGGCACTCTCCAAAGAGTGGGCGAAGGAGGACAGGGAATTGGCCGCCAAAGGAATCCGTAATCCTTGGGACAAATATCCACGTAACCTTGCTCGGGCTTTTTTTTGCGTGCATTGAGCATACCGCCCGGTGTCGGGTGACAAGGCTGAAATTGTTTGGACCTCGTGAAGAGGCTCGGTCTTTATCCGAGATAGTTTTAGAGAAGGCAACCCGTCCTTTCGATGTCATTGGTGTAAGGGAAAGATATGAGCTCAGGGGGGGCCCTGGGCACCCAGAACGCATGGGCGTCTGCGTGGTATGTCTACATGGGTTGATTGGAAGGCGGATGATGGTTCCACAAGGTGGCTTACGGGGAGATGTTACTACGGGAGGGTAGGCATCCGGGCATGTGGGTGGTATGTACGGTTCGTTTGGTTGGAAGCCTTGGTGCTGCGACATGTGCATAGATGAGCTCGGGGCTAATTTGGAGGCGATGGAATTACAAGGCCTTTGTTCAACGCCCGCCAACACCTCAAGCCCCGTAGGTGGTCTGCGCAGAGCGGCTGCGCCTTAGCCATTGACTTGGGCGGACCGTATCTTTGCAGGTTGAGATGGAATTGGAGGCCGAAGCGATTAGAGCGAGCCTGGAGTTGCAATAGATGAGTGTTGGTATTTCTTAGCGTAGCGGCAAAGTCGCAAGCGCCACGGAAAGTACTGTTGTAGCACTTCACCTAGAAGTATTCCGGTGTATCAATTTCCACGAGGAACGGAGCTAAGTCTGTTCTTCCGGCTATCGAGGGTCAAGCATAGGAGGTGATCCTAGGAGCGAGGTGTTCTCTCAAAGACTTAGGCTAAGTCAGGGCTACTCTGTCTATTAATCGAGTATTGCCGGGCATCCGGAGTGCACTTGGTCCGCCAAGCGATGCCTCTTGCTGCTCATGCAAGAACCGGACGTGGAGGAGTACAATGGGCTAACGGGCTGTCACCACCTATCCCCTACCTCACTACCGTGGATTGCGAAGCAAACGAGGGTGAGTTATAACTTAGACACCACATCTACGTTATTTGTCACTACTCTAGCGTTGGCGGAGATCCGTCTTTATCGTGGGTCCTCTACTAGAGTATTTACCACGAGGGGGCAAACAACGATCCCGTAATTCTCGATAAAATAAATGATAGCGTGAACTTAAGAATGATATCGAAAGTAAGACACGAATAACTTTCACCAAGCCGTAAAGTTACCCGTAGAGGTACAAGGTAGGGAGGCGGGAGCCGACAGATCCGACACTCCGACAGTCGAAAGACCACGGGGTCGCTACTCCTCTCTTCCTCTCTATCTTGCACTCTCTCTCTCTCCCACCGAGTGTCTTGGCACTCTCTAAACCACCCCGAATGTGAGACTATGAATTGTGTTGGGATGATGCTCTATGGAGGGGGTGACCCTCCTTTATACACAAGTGAAAGGTGGTTTTGGCGGGAAAGTTTGGCGCCAAAGCGGTGAAAAACACCTCATGCACCGCCTCTACTCCTCCGGCCGGGACACCGACCAAGGCGCGGGCGGGTTCGACACCGGGCCGTGGCGGGGCGCCAAGCACTGCGGCGGCGGCCCCAGTTTGGCCCGCCCGTGCCGTGCCTTCTCCCGTGGGCGGGCTGGCCCGCTCTACATTGCTCTTCTAGAGGTGCTTCGGTTGGATTGGTCCGGTTCTCGGCTGTCACGTTCCCCTTGGCCAAAGCGCACTTCCCGAAGTTGCGTATTGTTCTTTATTTGGCGTACTTTCACTGTTCCCGTGTTTGTTCCTCGCAAAACAAATATTCTCGAATACAAGTGGAACTAGGTGAGTAGTAAATGTTTAGTTAGTTTAAATGGGTTTTATCTCTCTTAATTAGGGCTAAGTTGGCGGTATAAAGTATGTGATAGTGGCCGCCAACAACTCCCCACACTTAGTCTTTACTCGCCCTCGAGTAAACTTAGATCACGAGTGTTGTCTCCATGAGTAAATAAATCAAGGATCAGCATAAAGATTATTCAGACTTCACCTTCCTTATGAGCATTCAAAGTGTCTATCAATTCATCTTGAAAAATTGTACAAAGGAATAGCGTGGATGTCTATCATTTTATTTCCACTCTTACATGTAAGACTTGGTTTTTATATTTTTGAAAAGAAAACAAAGATTGCTCGTGGTCAATTCTAAGATGAGTCACTCATATTTGTGGATTGGTTCCTCCCAAGTATCTTAATTATGTCACTCTCTCTAATCCTATTATTTGAGTGGTGTTCAGGTGATTCTTCGAGAAAATGACAAGTGCATATTTACCTTGTATATATTGTCGTCAAACTTGGATCCTCGGGGAAAGGAGAGTCATGTTCCTAGATCGAAATGTGCAAGTGTGTGGAATGCAATATGGTGGAGACATAATGATATTGATCTTGTTGTAATTTGATCCTTCTAAGTATGATGCCTTTGAAATGGAGAGCATGGGCTATTTATAGATTTTTTTTTGGCGGGCTTCTTTGGCACGCCATCTTTTATTCTCTTGGACACATGTCCATTTTTTTTTGTCTCATGCGCATCTAGCATGGAGTGTACTTCTTTTCCTTTAAATAGCCCATACCTCTTCTTTTGTTTGGCATGTGATAAACTTTGAAGGTTTAGAGATTGGAACAAGATCATGTCTCTTTCTCTTTTTGGTGGATGATGATGCATGTTGTGCGCAATTCTTAATGTAAGAATTGGCTTATTTTTTTGGTGGGTGCATGTGCATGTCGATCTTAGGTGCATGAAAACTCCTCTCAACCGTGATCACAAAGGTTGACAAAACTCAATACAAGCATAAATAGCTATTTGTGGATGTATATACTTCTAATTTTGGCTTTGGTAGGAATTGATTCTAAATTAACCATGGAGCATGCTTGAGTAAAAGTTTTGAAATGAAATTCAAGTCTTATTGCAAGAGAGAATAAAAGTCAAGTTATCCCACTATATCTCCGAGTGCAATTAATAAGATGAAATGAGTTCCCTATTCTGCGTTGTTGCTCATCAAGATTTAGGATCTTAGTAGGAATAAAATTTATACTAACTGATTTATTTTATTCAAGAGAAGTGGAGATTAGCCATGTTGATTTTATAGGAATTTGTTCTTTAATTTGGCAAAGAGAGAGAGAGAGATGGGGAAGGGCGTGGAAGAAGGTTTGTAAACCTTTTGTTGCGTCTTGCGCGCGGGCCTTCCCCCACACTTGTTCTTTATACATATTATTTCAAGAGACAAGACAAAAGAACAAGTGTGCAAAATAAAAGTAGCAACTCTTTATTGAATCAGGCATACAATCTTTGAAGGAAAAATACAAGATAAATGTAAAACAAATAAACTAATGCCCTGATTATTTGGAGAGAAACGTTCTAGCGTGGTGGGGCAAGAGCGCCGCCACTCCTATTTGCTCTTGCCACCCTAGTTAATTTTTTCATTAAATCCCCTACGCATTGAGTTGATAGTGTCTTCTAATTTCTTAATTTCTAATTTCTCTTCGCTATGCTATTTTGAGCATGTTCTAGTTTCCTTCGAGAGACTCCTAATGCTAGCCTTGACAGATGCAAAGGTGGGTCCAATCTCCGGTTCTTCTTCTTCGCTATCACTAAAGAATCCTCGTGGCTGGCCCCTAGGAGGAGGGTTCCCTAGTGGTGGAATGACTCTTTTTACCACTCGCTTGATGGGGGCTTTGGTTCCTAGAGAGGGTGTTTTTTCTTTGTTTCTAGGATTTTCTTCCAAAGGCTTCTTGCTAGTGCTAATGGTTGAAGCGCGCTTCCTTCTAATGATGGGATTGGATTTTGCTTGAGGCTTTCTTGTGGAGCTTTGTGGAGGAGGTAAGATTGCGAGTGGGGTTGCTATGACAAAATTTACTTCCTCTCTAATGGGGATTCTTCAGGTTCGTCTATGCCGAGGGTGAGGTAAAGCTGGTTGTTGCATGTCATGGTGTGCGGGGTGGAGTTTAGCAAAGCAAGGGCTTAGTGTGGGGTGACACTAGAGTGGTGCACGAGTTTTATAGCAAATTGAAATGAACATGAGACCGAACACCTACAGAGCGTAGAAGGAGGGACCGACAATAGGCACGAGGAACAGGGATGCGCCGGGAGGCCACCCCGCCACGGCGGGCCCCACAGTGCGGCGATCGCCGCTGTGGGCGCTCCCGGTGTGCTGTCCGTCCTATCCTAAGTCTAGTCTTATCCTCGCGCTACAAATCCAGGTGTTTTTATTCGTTTTATTTTTTTATTCGTGTCAAGGTGATAAGAAGGAAATTTGTTTTAACTTCTTAAAAGAAAACAAGTGTAATTAAAATTTAAAAGGCTTCAAAACTAATCAACTTTATTTCATCTATGGTTTCATTTATATTGTGAGAAGGTTCATAATAAACTTTTAAATCTTTGGCCATTTACCTTTGAGATGTTACCTTCATCGCCGCGAATGGTTATGGCTCCGTGTGGTGCGATGTCGATGATGGTGTATGGTCCCATCCACTTGCTTTTAAGCTTTCCCCGCCCGAATAATTTCACTCGAGTTGAAGAGTAATACCTTGTCTCCTTCTTGAAATATCTTGTGGCCGGATTCGCGGTCGTGCCACCTTTTGTTCTTTCCTTGTAAATTTCCGCACCGTGGTATGCCTTCTCACGCCATTCGCCTAGCTCGGTGAGTTGTTTTTCGTCTATTCCGTCCAGGGTAGCTTGACGTCCATGTTCCAGGTTTTGATTGCCCAAGAAGCTCGATGTTCGAGCTCTACCGGCAAATGACGACTCTTCCCATAGACCATCGGAATGGTGTCATGCCAATGGGGGTCTTGTAAGCGTCCCCGTATGCCCATAGTGCATCGAGTAGCTTGTCTTTCCATCCCTTTCCCATTGCATTGATCGCTTTTTTCTGAAGGATGTTCTTGATTTGCTTATTGGATGTTTCCGCCGCCACTTGTTTGTGGGTGGTATGGTGTAGCGATGTTATGCTTGGATCCCAACTCCATCAGAAATTTTCTGAAAAACTTTGTTAGTGAAGTGGGTTCCTCCGCCGCTCACCACCATCCTTGGGGTTCGAAGTGTGGAAAGATAATCTCATGGAACATTTTCCTTGCATGCTTGGAATCTACGGCTCGGCACAAAGGTGTTTCCACCCATTTGGATACATAGTCGGCGGCGATGAGGATGTATTCACAATCATAGGACTTTGGAAAAGGTCCCATGAAGTCAATACCCCGGACATCAAATACTTCGACTTGTAAGTTGTAGTGGAGGGGCATGGCATTTTGCGAGGTAATGCCCCTTGTACCGGCACTTATGACACCTTTCGATGAACTCCCCGGTGTCTTGGTACATGGTTGGCCGAAGAGAATCCGCGACCGCCGGATTTTTGCTTGTGTGCGAATACGCCATAGTGTCCTCCGTATGGCGCTGCATGGCATTTCTCAATAATCTCTTGTCCCTCTTTGGTGGGCACACATCTTCTCAACATCCCATCGAGAACATACCCTCGTAGAGGTACCGGATCGTCCCGCAGGTGGTGTCGGCTTTACGCTTTCAACTTCGGCGGGATTCGCCGGTGGTACATAACCCGAAACCATAAAATTCACAATGTCTCGCATACCATGGGGTTATGTCCTCCACCTTCAGGAGCATGTCGTCGCGTAAGAAGTCATTGATGGGCAGTTCCTGTGTGTTAGTGAATTGCAAGCGCGACAAATGATCTGCAACGGTATTCTCTACTCCCTTCTTATCTTTAATTTCTAAATCAAATTCTTGGAGTAAGAGAATCCATCTTATTAATCTAGGTTCGGCGTCTTTCTTAGTGAGCAAGTATTTCAATGCAGCATGATCAGTGTAGACAATCACTTTTGATCCAACTAAGTAAGACCTAAACTTATCAATAGCAAACACTACAGCTAGGAGCTCCTTCTCAGTTGTGGCGTAATTCAATTGAGCTCCAGTAAGTGTTTTGCTAGCATAGGCAATTGCGTGATGCTTTTTATCTTTGGTTTGGCCCGGGACCGCACCAAGCGCATAATCACTAGCATCACACATGATTTCAAAGGGCGTGACCAATCCGGTGGTTGAATGATTGGTGCTGAGATGAGTCTTCTTTAATGGTAAGAAAAGCTTTCATGCACTCATCGGTGAACTCAAAAGGCACATCCTTAGCTAGCAAGCTTGTTAACGGTCTCGTAGTTTGTGAGAAATCTTTTTATAAACCGTCAGTAAAATCCTGCATGGCCTAGGAAGCTACGGATTCCTTTCACGTTCACTGGGGGAGGTAATTTTTCAATCACTTCGATTTTTGCTTTATCTACCTCAATCCCTCTTTCGGACACTAGGTGACCAAGGACAATGCCCTCCCGGACCATAAAATGGCACTTTTCCCAATTAAGTACTAGGTCCTTCTCTTGGCATCGTTGCAAGACTCTATCTAGATTCTCTAGACAACTCTCGAAAGTTTTTCCATAGACGGAAAAATCGTCGATGAAAACTTCCATTATCTCCTCAATCATGTCAGAGAATATGGACATCATACACCTTTGAAATGATGTGGGTGCATTGCACAACCCGAAAAGACATTCTACGGTAGGCGTATGTTCCATATGGGCATGTAAACGTGGTCTTGCTTTGATCATCAGGGTGGATGGGAATTTGGTGGTAGCCAGAATATCCATCTAGGAAGCAAAAGAAAGAGTGTTTCGCTAACCGCTCCAACATTTCATCAATAAATGGGAGTGGGAAATGATCTTTCTTTGTGGCAGCATTTAATTTCCGGTAGTCTATGCACATTCTCCATCCTGTGACGGTACGTTGTGGGATTAATTCATTTTTAGCGTTTTTAATTACCGTCATGCCTCCCTTCTTAGGCACTACTTGGACGGGGCTAACCCGGCCATCGTGTGGAACGGGATAGATTATCCAAGTGAAGAAGTTTAAGAACTTCTTTCTTCACGACTTCTCTCATTTCATTATTGAGCCGGCGTTGAGGTTCACGTGGGTGTTTTATCCGGTCAACAGGATGCGGTGGTGAGAGCAAATCATTGGGCTAATTCCCTTCAAATCATGTAAGGAATACCCGAAGACAGTTCTATGTTTTTCTAAGACTTTTATCAATTTGGATGACTCCTCTTCGGTTAATTTATCATTCATAATTACAGGGGAGCATTTTTATCATTATTTAAGAAAACATAGCGTAGTCCTTCGGGAGGGTTTTTAGCTCAATGGGAGGCGGTGTCATTTCTTCTTCTTTAGGGAGATCAATGAAATCATCCATCTCACTAATTTCTTCAATGAAGAATTTGGAGTCTTTTTCTAAGGATTCTTCAGGAGTTTCAAAGAGTATAGTTGACACTACCTCGACGGGCATACATTTGGACAGAGGTTCCACTATTGAATTTTTAGCTTGAGTTATGGGTAGAGTGAAAGTGTCTCTTCCTAACTTTACATCTAAATCCCTTGTTTTTGGTGGGTTATTCAACAATTTTTCTAGGGGATGCCCGATTAAAATATCAAACTCATCTATATCAAAAATAAGAAAATCTAGACTGAGTTCAATATCATTATTGTGAAGAATAACATCATGCAATAACCCCAACCCCTGGGATAACGGATCGTGTATCATGTCTAAGGGTTTTGATTGTAGGCCACCATTGTTGATCGTAAAAATGGATTAAAGCAAAAGAGTGGGACATTATATTGATGCCTACCTTGGGGTTGTATTGTACATTTTCCCAGATTCCTCGTATGTTACAGATAAGGGAAATGAAGGAGTGCGAATCCGAATTTCTTCGGTCGTCGACTCACTTTCATTAACCCATTCATTACTCATTAGTGTGGTTAACTCCTAATTGATTTTTGCAATGATTCTTTACTTAATGGTTCTTTAGGGGTTAATGGAACGGGGTCTCTTCAGCGATTCGTAATTTGAGGTGTTTCCATAATCGTCAAGAAATACGTCCTCAATGTTTGGAAGGTCTCCCAAAAGGGGTTCCTCCATCGGTTCGGGAAATGTTTCTCTAAGGGTGTATGTGGTTCAAAGCATGTTCGCCTCGAGCCGAAGAAACGTCTTTCGAGATAGACTTGCACTCTACAAGGACGGGTTCAAGAGGAGGAGTGTTTTCACGGATTTTATCTAAGAGTGCTTCTCCTTCTTCTACGTGTTTATGTGAAAACGAACCGCCGGTGAAGTCTAGGAATTTAAGAGATTCCTTATTTAATCGACCAAAAATGTTGCAATAGAATATGTCGGGACAAAAGACAGTCGGGACGAGTTTGTTAATGTTGTAAATCTATCCAGGCTGCTCCTATCTCTTCCTTCTCCTTTTTTTGGAATGAGAGGATTTCGGCACGAAGGGCAACAATTTCGGTGAGAGGGAAGAGAATGCTAGGCAAAATTTTGCCCTGCAGTTCCTCCCAATCCCCATTTACTTTTCCTACGTTATGATCGTACCATTGTATCGCTCTCCGTAAGCGAGAAAGGAAACAATTTCCATTTTAAATATTCATGTGGTACGCCTTCAAAATGGAGGCAACCACGAGCTGTTCAAATTCCGCAAGTGGTGATATGGATTTTCTCTTTCAAAACCAGAAAAGGGTTGTTCGAACCATGGCTAACAAACTCGGGCGGAGCTCAAATCTTGAAGCTGTGATTGGCTGAGAAGAAGATGGGCGTTCTAAGAGCTCGCCCTTTGGGAGCGAACAATTTGGAAATGGTGGGTTGCTCCATAATAAAAACAAAAATAAAAAGAATGGCGAGGGTGGTAGGGCTCACTGCGATAACTAGGTTTCACGGACTATAAGCGACAACCGTTCCCGGCAACGGCGCCGAGAAATGCTTGTTGGTATTTCTTAGCGTAGCGACAAAGTCCTAAGCGCATACGGAAAGTACCGTTGTAGCACTTCACCTAGAAGTATTTCAGGTATCAATTTCCACGGGGGAGCGGGTGCTAAGTGCGTTCTTCTAGCTATCGAGGGTCAAGCATAGGAGGTGATCCTAGGAGCGGGTGTTCTCTCAGCACTTAGGCTAAGTGAGGCTACTCGTCTATTAATCGAGTATTACCGGGCATCCGGTGCACCCAGTCTGCCAAGCGATGCCGGGCCTCTTGCTCTCTTGCAAGAGCCGGACGTGGAGGGTACAATGGGCGAACGAGGGCTGTCACCACCTATCCCCTACCTCACTACCATGGATTGCGAAGCAAGCGAGGGTGAGTTATAACTTAGACACCCCGTACGTTACTTGTCACTACTCCGGCGTTGGCGGGAGATCCCGTCTTTATCGGGGGTCCTCCACTAGAGTATTTACCACGGGGGCAAACAACGATCCGTAATTCTCGACAAAATAAATGATAGCGTGAACTTAAGAATGATGCGAAAGTAAGACACGAATAACTTTCACCAAGCCGTAAAAGTTACCGTAGAGGTACAAGGTAGGGAGGCGGGAGCCGACGGATCCGACACTCGGACGGTCGAAAGACCATGGGGTCGCTACTCCTCTCTTCCTCTCTATCTTGCACTCTCTGTCTCTCCCACCGAGTGTCTTGGCACTCTCTAAACCACCCCGAATGTGAGACTATGAATTGTGTTGGGATGATGCTCTATGGAGGGTGACCCTCCTTTTATACACAAGTGAAAGGTGGTTTTGGCGGGAAAGTTTGGCGCCAAAGCGGTGAAAAACACCTCATGCACCGCCTCTCCTCCCTCCGGACCGGGACACCGACCAAGGCGCGGCGGGTTCGGACACCGGGCCGCGGCGGGCGCCGCACTGCTGCGGGGCTGGCCCGGTTTGGCCCGCTGGTGCCGTGCCTTCTCCCCGTGGGCTCTTTGGCCTGCTCTACATTGCTCTTCGAGGTGCCGGTTGGATTGATCCGTTACGGCCTATCACGTTCCCCTTGGCCAAAGCGCACTTTATGAGTTGCGTATTGTTCTTTATTTGGCGTACTTTCACATGTTCCGTGTTTGTTCTCGCAAAACAAATATTCTCGAATACAAGTGGAACTAGGTGAGTAGTAAATGTTTAGTTAGTTTAAATGGGTTTTATCTCTCTTAATTAGGGCTAAGTTGGCGGTATAAAGTATGTGATAGTGGCCGCCAACAATGAGCTCGAGGACTGCAGTTGGGAGTGGCTTTGAATGCCCTTACATCGCGCCTTTGCCCAACCCTAACTACCAGCATCCAATGCTATCACCGAGAAGATCTTCAAAAGGTAGGGCCTTCTTGTGCTGCTCTTCATGAGTGGTACGTGCGCCAAGCGACCACAAACAGGCAAAATGTGGCGTTTCTTGCGGGTGCGTGAAAGAGGTTTTTTTGGCGTGACACGGGCGAAGAGAAATTTTGCGATCAATGTGGGTTTCGACAATTTGTTTGACCTCATGGCCTTTGGATGTATTGGATGTGTCCATCCTTCGCCGCATGACTGCGCGCGAGTACAATTTCTTCTATTTTGCACTCACTTGGGATGCCTCTTCATCTATTTGCTTGCTAAATTTGCTTTGCATGCCTCTATTCCTAGATGCCTGCCTTTCGGGGAAGCTAGGGCCATGTCTTTGTCGGGTTGGCTTTCTTGATCCTGAACCATTGACCTTGAAGGGCTGGCGGGCGGGCCCGGCAAAGCATGGGCATTACATATCTAGAATGGGGCCTAAGGAAACATCTTGACAAGGATTTTGTCATGTTTGCGCATAACCCCGGTGGACACCGGATTCTTTGTTGTCATTGCTATCAAGTGGAGGAGGGTTTATTTCGTTGACTCTGCGCCCGACTTGAAGTCGATACGCTTCCGTTGAAAAGCGCAAAAAAAAGCGTTGAGTGTTTCTAACCTACAACTGACCCATGCATTTTTTTCTTAATTATGTTACTAAAAAATAAAAAAAAAAGAATGTGACATTTTACATTTTACTCATGTGTAGGCTTCTTGGCGTGTTTTCAATCCCACGGCTAAGGAGGTGACGAGGACCAAAAAAGTTTTTGGTTCACCGCAAATATATGAAAGTAAGTAGAGTGCTTCAATTGAAGTTGTGCGCTTGCGTTTCCATTCGATGAATAACCACTATGTTGTTGAGATATTAGGCAATTTCAGATTAATTTCATAAAAGTAAATCATGATGAACCGAAGCGGGTAGATTAAGCATGTGTACTAGCATAACACAAAAGCATATCAAGATCATAGCATGATTCAACATCATATAGCATAACATGATCATAACAACTAGTGCAAACATTTGTATCATACTAGCATGACTTAGCATCATATAACGAGCATAGTTGTATCCAAAGCAAAGTAAGTTACGCCTCTACGGTTGATTTAGTCGAAATAGTCCGTGTAACACCCGGAAATTTTGGATTTTTGAAAATAGAGTCAAAATGATTTAATTATGTATTTTTGTGCTAATGGAATATAGGGAAAATAATATTTTCATTTAAAATAAAATTTATCTAAGGCTTATCAACATGTTGTTGCATTCATGCTCTTGCATTATTTTTATTGAGTGATTAATTAATGCTTTTTAATTAATAATTGAGTCAATTTTGCTTTGCTTAAAAAGTAAAGAAATAAATTATATGATTTTAAGTGAGCTCAAGTTTTTAATTCTAAAACTCAGAATAATATTCTTAGAAATAATTTAATTTATGATTCACACTTTGTCAATTGGTTACGTTTTTGGATTTAATAAATTCGTCTAGGTCCAAACCCCCATTCTATTTGGACGAATCCCTCTCAAAATCCCTAGGTCATGAATGCTCCCTCGAAGTTTCTCTAATCCCCTTTTCAACTTATCTCTAATTCATTTAAATTCCTCTTCAATTATCCTAAGCCTCAAGTCATTGATAACGATTAGGGAGGAGAAAGTTTGTGGGTGGCAGTGGCAGATAGATTTGGATAACACGCACAACCAAAAACACGTAGACGAGTGTAATCGGGGTGGGTGTCGTAGAGTGCAAAATACGGTGTAAGGCCGCCTAGGGTCGTGGTGGGGTGGCGGTTTAGAAGATAGGTGGCTGTATGAAGTGATTCGACCCAGTAGACAGGGGGAAGGCTGCCTTGAAAAAGCAAAGAATGCACAATGCCATTAATGGTGCGAAGGGCGCGCTCGGCTTTACCGTTTTCTTTGGGAGGTGTGAGGGCAAGACATGCGAAGGAGGGCACCGTGGGAGAGGAAGAACGTGCGAGCCGAGGAGTTGTCAAACTCACGGCCATTGTCGCGACTTGGACGGCTCTCACGCGGAGATGCCAAGCCGCGTTCGCACATAAGCAAAAAAGTTAGAAATAGTGGTGAATGCATCGGATTTAAGGCGAAGAGGAAATGTCCAAGCATAATGGGAATAATCATCAATAATCACAAGATAATATTTGTAACCGGACACACTGACAATTGGAGAGGTCCAAAGATCACAATGTATTAATTCGAATTTATTGGAGGCACGGGAATTGGAAGACCCAAAAGGAAGACGAATATGACGCCCAAGTTGGCATGCATGACATAAGTGATCGTTTTTGGGTTTATTACAAGTAATGGCCTGGGAGCTAATTAGCTTGGACAAAGCTTCGGAACCGATATGACCGAGACGACGGTGCCACAAGGTCGACGTCAGGGCTGGTGTGCTGCTGCTGGTGGGCGGGAAGAACGGGTAGAGGTCACCCGTGCTATTGCACCTAGCGATCACGCTCCGTGTTTGCAGGTCCTTCACAGAAAGGCCAAAAGGGTCAAACTCGATAGAACAATTGTTGTCAATGGTAAAGCGACGAACAGAAATCAGATTCTTAATAATGCTCGGAGACACGAGGACATCATTAAGAACAAGAGGACGACGCGAATTAGGAAATGAGTATGACCCAGTGGAGGTAATAGGTAACAGGGATCCATTACCGACGATGATCGAGGAAGGACCAGACAAGGAGGGTGAGCGAGGAGATGAAAGTATACCAGAGTGGGCGGTCATGTGGGAACCAGCACCAGAGTCGGCATACCACTCGACGTTGTTGCCCGGTGGCGTCAGCGACATCGTGTTGAAGTTGCTGACGAGGGACGCCTGATCCCATGACCCGCCGGCCATAGGGTTCCACGGCGCGTACGGTGGTGTGCCGATGGAGGAGCCCGACGAGGATCCCGCTGGAGGAGGTGCGCCGCCGTAGCCGAAACCAGGGTGTGGAGGCTGGTAGTAGCCCCCCTGGTACGGCATCATGTGCAGCGCGTGTGGCGGCTGGTCGTAGGCATGGGGCGGGCGCATCACGGGGCCAGGGAGGGCGCCATAGCCATGCGGCCACAGCTGCACCGATCCGGACCAAGGGTTGCCGATGGTGGGCAGCATGGGTGCGCTGGGCGTTGCTGCCCGCCGGGTGCGCCACTGGGTTGACCGCCCCCGCCATTGCCACCGTTGTTCTTTGCGTCGGGCGGCGGTTCTGGGTTGCCACCGTTGCCGCTGCCCCCTTGCCTCCATTACCGCCGACGGAGCCCGTGGGCGCGGTAGGAGGGCGAGGGGGCTGCTGCTGCATGACCAGCGCCTGGGAGCCGGCCTTGGAGTCAGAAGGGCGCGGGGCGCCGTGGAGGTCGGTGATGTCGATCTCCTCGAGAAGCAGCAGGGTGCGCGCCTCCGGGAACGTCGGGAACGGGCGCTGCATCTTCAGGTTGGACACCATGTGCCGAAACTTCTCGTTGAGGCCGCGGAGAAGAGTGAGGACGAGCTGCCGATCGCCGATCGGATCACCGAACTCCTTGAGGGAGGCGGCCATCGTCTCGAGGCGGCGGCAGTAGTCCGTAATGGACAGATCGCCCTGCTTGAAGGAGCGAAACTCGGCCTCCAGCAGCAATGCACGGGACTCCCGTTGCCCGAGGAATTCATCCTCGAGGTAGAGCCACGCGTCACGAGCGGTCGGATCACGGATCATGAGCGCTTGCTGAAGGTCGTTGGAGCGGTCGAAAGTAGATCACGAGGACGCAGCAGTCCATCTGCGCCCAGGCCGGTCGTGTGGGGTGGGAGGCGTCGTCGAGGACGTGCGACTTGAGGTTGTACTTGCCGAGGACGGTGAGGAAGGAGGAACGCCAGCGGCCATAGTTGTTCGCCGGTTTGTCCAGCGTGACGGTGACGATGACCTTGATGTTCATGACTCCGGTTGCCTGGGCATGGATGGCAGCGTTGGCGGCCTCCTGGGCAGACAACTCCTTGTCGAGGGCAGCAGCGGCCTCGCGCTGCTTGGCGGCTGCGGCCGCGGCCTCGGCATCGCCCATGATGACGGCTGTGACGGGATCCCGGCGATCGATGGAGACCGGCGTCGGGACAGGGATCCTGGCGATCGTAGGGATCGGCGACAGGAGGGGGGCTGCGGGATCCTGGCGATCGTAGGGATCGGCGGCAGGAGGGAGGTTGCGGGATCCCTGGCGATCAGCGAGACCAGCGGCAGGAGGGTGAGTGGCCTGGCGATCGGTGATGATCGGCGACAGGAGGGTAGAGTGGAGTGGCTCGGCGAGAGAGATCTCGGCAGCGAGTGGAGCCGGCGATGACTCGCGGCGGCTGAGTTAGCGGAAGCGAGGTCGCAGGATGCGTACCCTCTGTGATACCATGATAACGATTAGGGTTTGGAGTAATACGGCTTGCATTGATCAGAGGACACTGTTGTGTACATATAGGCACGATGGGGAGCCGGATACGGCAGGCCCATGGGCCGTGTCATGTTTACAATCTAACAGTCATAAATAGAAAAGTCTCCTTGGCTCCTTTAACAAACGAGGCCTTCTCTTTTCTATTTTCTCTTGCTAATCATCTTGTGCATACACTTGTGCCCCTTCTGCTTAATACGTGAGTCACGTATTCTATTTTGCATGCTCCTGCCGTATGCTTAGTTTAGGCCAGCAAATCCAAACCATGAACCTTGTGTGGATCACGTAATTAGGCATGCAGCCATGCAGCGGACAAGACCAGCTCCAATCCCAGATCGGCCCAGCACCTGCCCACGGACTGCTAGCCTAACGGTGCTGCTTGCCAACCCTGGGAACGAGTCGTTCCTGACCCTAGTCCCGACGCCGCGCGCGCCGAGTCAGACCGCGCCCGCCAGGACGGCGAGCCATCGAGTGAACCAGCACCTGCATCGCTACTCCAGCAGCCGCATGACGCCGTCGTGGATCCTCTCTACACGCTAGACCGAGCCCCTGACCGCACGCCGCTTGATCCATCAGCGCCGGTGCCGCATGGACCGCCTCTCGCGTCTGCCGCGTACCGAGCGGGCTCTCGTCCGTCCGCGCAGCCGCATCGTCGTCGCCGCCGATCCACCCGCCCGCGACCAGCGCTCGAACAAGCCCTAGAGATCGAGTCGTACGCGACACTTGGCCGTGTCCGCCGACCGTCCGGGAGACCCTGATCCGATCCCCTCGCGTCCGACCAAGACTCAGCACCGCCATGAAGGGCATGTGACGATCTCACCTCGCCGCTCGTCTTCTCACCCTTCCCCCCTGATCTCTTTAAGTTGCCTACACGCCCCGCATTAGAGCAAAGCATCCACCGACTGCTCCCGTCCAATCCCGAGCCCTGCAGCTGCCGTGCAATTTCTCTTGTTCTCGCCACCGCCTGACCTCTCCCTTTCGGCCCTATAGGCAGAAGCCTCAGCACCACACGCCGGACCGCGCCACCGCGACCATCCACCCTGCCATGACGCGTCCCCGCGCCGCCGCGCCGGACGTGCAGCGCATTCGCGATGCCGACTGCGTTTGGCTGCCAGGCCACCCCACTGCATAGCCCCACCGCCTCGCCACTGCAAAAGACGAAGACATCGCCGAACCCGGCCGCGCTGCTGGCTACAAGCACCGCTAGCGCCGTGACGACTCCAGTCCACCGGACGCCCACGGTGGGCGGCCCGCCTCGTCACGCTGTTTCGCCCTCGACGCCGTCTGCACGTCGCAGCCAAACCGCGGCGCGTCCAGGCCGCTTCCTCAAGCCAACGTATGCGCCCTCGGCTGCACGATCAGCGTTTCCGCGATGTCATCTCAGCGATGGCCACCTTGGCCGCCGAGCAGTCCTCAACCGTGATCGTGGTGAGCTCTCCATCCCCTGTGCTCCTTTCATCCACGATCAGCAACCGCACGCGTCAAACATCCTATGCTTATTAGTCCGTCATAGCTAGCCTACGACATCAGCATGACATGTTGGCCGTTTTCCTTTAGAAAAACAATTCCACAAATACTATAGGAATACAAAGCATGCAACCGATCTCCACCATGTGTTTGTTCTAGTTCTAATTTGCTAGCTTTGTCAAGTTACGCCAGTTCGCAACGATATCTGCAGTAGTGCTAATGCTTTTATCTCACGTGTTTTTATTAATTTAAATGTTAAATTGATTAATATACATGCATTTACTTTTATAAATAAAATATGATTAGATATAACTTAGACTTATAATTGAATTATGATTAGTATACCTAAACTAATAAGTCTCCATGATTATGTTAAATTAAATAAACTTAACTTATAGTTTTTGGTCATAATAATATGAAGCTCTCGATAGTTGTTTCTTTTTAACAATAGTTTAGTTATCGATGAATCTTGCGCCTTCTCGACCGTAGTAACGAAGTTCGCTCTTAGTACGTTGTTTTAATGCTTTTGCTAGGATTGGTGTATTGTTCTTATTTTTATCCTGTTCGCTTGCCTGTATGCGTGGTGTTTGCTACGAGTAGACGAAGAGCCGTTCATTGGCGTTGAAGACCAGAAGTTGAGGATCGACAAGTGTGCGAAGCATAGTGTGGGAAAATTGGAGCAAAAGTAAAGGCAAGTATAGTTTTGGGATATGTTAACTTTAAATCATGATCATATAACTTGATTAATGTTAATGCGTTGAACACTAAATGTGAATTGTTTAGCAACATGTGGACTTTGTGCGTACTAGAGTCTCCGGGAAAAACAATACAACCGTGAGGGCTAATGGGCTCACGGTTTTAGTTCGATATGAGGACCTTGTTTAACCTGTTAGTGGTTACCGAAAGGCGTTAGGGTAAAACAGCCCTGTGGATCCCCGTGGAGGGTTGTATCACACGGAACTGCCGCACCCGTGGATCCCTGGACAGGTTGTATCGCACGGACTGACGGAAGATACCTAGCGGCCCTAACATGTTAGATGAACCTTTGAAAGACTTCATAGTGAACCCTGCGGACTTACCTCGGTAGTGGGTCTAGAGGTCGACGGGCCTCGCACGTAGGGGCAATTCCACGCTCACAAAGTGAAAGTGTACACCTCTGCTGTGAGAGTAAAGCGGTATATCGGCCGTGCTCACGGTCATGAGCGGCCTTGGAACCTTTGCATTAAAGATGATGACCTATGCTTGTTTAACATCTCATAATTTATCGTTTATGCTTTACATTATTATGTTATAATGATCATGGTATTTGGGTAAGATATTACCTTGCTACACTTGCTGAGTTCAACATGGACTCACTCTTGCAATTCCCCCACCTCAGTCTATTGGCAAAAGTCACTTGGAGAATGGATGAAGATATTATCTCTTGGCATACTTGAGTCCCCAGTCAACTGTCCCTCAAGAGAATGGAGCACGAGAAGTTTAGCAACCCTTCCGCGTTACTCGATAAAGTGTGAGTGCTTGTTTAGTTATATTTACGCTTTAAAGCATTGTTTTCTGATATTTATCTGTTCTATGTTATATGTGTGGACTTCCTGGGCACACATATGACGAGTCTGGTCTTCCTTGGAAAACCAGGTGTGACAGTCTGTTTACAAGACCTCCATGACACCGCGCCACCCCCAAGAGTCAAAACATACCCACTAGTGGCGTAGATTTGATCAATATCAGAAATCCAGTTCGCATCACTATATCCCCTCTAGCACAGCTGGGTGCCCGGAATAGTGAATCACTGAATCCCATAACTCATTGTACCTTTAAAATAGCATAAGGCCCTTTCTGGTCTGGTTGCACTAGCTAGATACATGAGTGGACCAACAATTTTGAGCACGAACTTCAATTGATCTACGGTACACTTCTTATTCTTTTGCAATGTCACACTAGGATCATAAGGTGTTGGAGAAGACTTTCTATCCATAAAGTCAAATCGGCTCAGGACCTTCTCAACATAGTGAGATTGTGATAAAGTAATCCCACTCTCTTCCACACCTTTTGCTCTTCACCTTTTACTACAAACCCATCAGGCTGATCCATGTAAATCTCCTCATCCAACTCTCCATTAAGAAAAGCTGTCTTCACATCCATTTGATGAATGATCAGACCATATGAGGCAACCATAGCCTTCACCAATAATTTGTCCATGCTTAGACATAACTACTTTATTGGACTCCAACACTACCTTAAACCCAACTCTTAAAAGTGACCAAGCTCTCCACTAGTGTAGCAAGGCACATCATCATTGTTTTTCTTCTTCTCGGTGGTAGTTGTTAATTTGGCATTGGAAGATTTATTCCTACCTTTGGTCTTGCCATGTGGGTTTTCCTGCACCAAATTCATGCCAGAATGGCTCTGGTTCCCCTTCTCAATAGTGTTCTTTGCCTGAATCTTTTCCTCAACATCAAGCGATGCTATCGGGTTTTCAAGCGATATTTTCTAGCTCTTCTATGAAGAAGGCAACTTAGCATTAATGCATACGGCTACAAACTCATCGGGTATGACACACTTAAGGAGTTCAAGTTCTTTTGCCATGTCTTTGAATCTCATGAGCTTGCTTGACTATAGATCGGTTAGCAACCATCTTGTAGTCATGAAAGCTCTCCATAATGCACAACATAGAATATATATCTAATGGTTGCATTCGGTCGATAGTGTTGCCCCCGGAATCTTCTCTCCGAGATATTTCCCTCAGCAAGCCAACAATAATCCAAAACATTTTAGCTGTAGCTAGAGCATGGCCTTAACTCGCCGCCACTTAAAATTTGCACTAGAAATTTTTTTCTAGCCTCAAAGACGTCTGAAAAAAACGCCATAGTTAAATCAAGAAAAAGGCTATAATAAGGTTTTGGATTGTTGAGATATTAGGCAATTTCAGATTAATTTCATAAAAAAATCATGAGGAAGCGAAAGCACTAGATTAAACATGTGAAGCATACTAGCATAACACAAAAGCATATCAAGATCATAGCATGATTCAACATCATATAGCATAACATGATCATAACAACTAGTGTAAACAAGTGTATCATACTAGCATGACTTAGCATCGTATAACAAAGCATATCATTGTGACAGAAAGCCGACCAATTTATAAGAAATCAAGTATAATTACCAATCACCAAAGCAATCGCAGTCTACACTTGAGTCCATATAAACCCGGTATTCGAAATCTCGTGAGTGATTTCAAACTCATCAACAACATACAACGAGGATCGTTGAGCTTGGTAGTAAAATCCCGCAGGTATTTCAAACCAAATTCGATATATTAAACATCGAGTGCGAAGTATAATTTATTACAAACTCGGGTTCAAGTGCGCGGAAGCGATGGTTTGCGAAAACCAAATAGTCTTTTAACGAAAACAAATATAAGGTAGTGCCGGTAGATAGTCATCCCCTGTAGCAAGCATGAGACAGGGGATATAGATTTGCCTTGCCCCGGCCTTACTCTTCATCAACAGGAACAGACAAGTCTTACAATAACCATGGTAAATATGATCACCGCAACAACGGGAATAAAACCACGAGTACAAAATACTCAACTAGACTTACCCGCCCAAAATAAAATAAAAAGACTCCAAGGATCATGCTAGGCTTTATCGGGGTTCAGTGACTCACCTTAATTTCGCAAATAAAGTTGTTTAATGAGCCTACACATGCTACTTGTAACTTTCAAGTTAACAGGGGTATTTAATTAGTTACATAACATAGATCCTGTATAGTCAAGATTCATCATTGCTCAGTAGAATAAATAATGACATAAGTAACTTGATCGAATTATATCATTTTGCAACACGATAAATAACATATGTTGTAGTAATTAGACTACATTGCCGTGGAAGCATCCCGGGTTCTCACTATCCAGAGAGATGGCGATTCGAATCGATTGCAAACTAGTGGCGAATACCACGACACACACCAAGTCTACTTTGCAAAGGCGGAACCGATTACTCCCAAGGCGTTACGGGACGTAAAAGTCTCGGTCTTACCGGCTACCCCCTCCTCCTCGGGTACCAAGTGAGCGTGCAACGAGGCCGACACCACCGTGCGCATCTTCTTGCACCCAATAACAATCCCTCGCAACCATCGCCAAAAAGGAGGGCGATAAAGCGAGCATGGCCGGCCCCTAACATTCTTGCGAGCCGTGGCTCACGACCCAGCGGAGCCTACTAAATGCCAGTGCGTTCAACTTCCGACCACGACCCGACAAAAAGTAAGTCCTTAATTGATCAGGTGGAAAGACCACAATATCCACCCAATCTTGCATGTTTTAATTTATCGGGTTCTCAATAGTGACTTGACAATCACCCATGTGATTGTACACAACATATCCTCAAGTGACCGGAATCAGCGTCTCTCACCGCAAACATGGTATCGAGCATTAACCTAGACCGCTACATAGGATGGGGCAACTTTCAACAAGGATCTTAATGCATCAACGGTTTCAACCATTTCCCTAACTCAATGCATGAAACATATAAAAGACTCAAGTCAAATTAATTGGAAGAATTAGGAAAGGGCGAGAATGCTCAGGGGCTTGCCTCGCGAGGAACGTTGCCGAACGTGCTCCGGACACTCCGGTCGGCTCAATGTCGGTCCTTCTCCTCCGGTGACTCCTCCGACTGCACTCCCGGCTAGAACAGCTCCCCGGTTCCTCGATCAGTTCCTCCAGAACCTCCCCGATCCTGAGATGATGCATATGATGGAGAAAGATATAATTATGATTACGCGAACAACAACTTGCATAAGGTAAAATATGTATGATAGATGGATGCTTCATGATGCAAGCTATTAGTAAGTGGATATCTCTTCCGCAGAAACATAACTAATTCTACACAAGAAACCCTAACAACTTACATCAATCAACAACCTAACTTGCTAACCACAGAAAATGGCAGCTTGACATGCTGTCACTAAAACAGTCACACAAGGAGTTCTATAACTCCAAATTCAGTGAACTAGGACTCTATGGAAAGCTAACAAAATTTCCTACAAAACATTCCACAGCATCCAGAGCTGAATCTAAACTTATCAGCCTCTAAATTGGTAAAAACAGAGGCTCTATTTGCAGCCCAACATCACATACAACCTTCATAACTCACAAACTATTCATGCAAATTATCTCAAACTTAACCAGCAAGTAAATCAAGTAATTATCTATCAAATAAACCCACTGGACATTCCAAAAGATAATTTAAAGCACATGAAATAACATGCCCTAGCAAACACTACACATGCACCCTATAATTAAATAAAATGCTAGAACAAGAAAATGTGAAAACTTCTAAGCTGATCAAACCAAGCTTACCAACAGGTCATAATCATGCTAGGAACACATAATAAAAATACTAATACACATCATCTTCCTATAACATATATTTCTAGCCTATTTTCCATGCACCATAAATATGATAAATACACAACTACTTCAGAAAAATTCTATAAAAATTACCAGAGCATCTTACTGGAATACAACAGCTACCATAAAAAAATCTCATGGCAAGATCATTCTCATACAGTCCTACACAAAAATAACCAGTTTACACTAAACCTATGCATGAAAATACTTTGCACTATGAAAAGTGTCAGACAACAGATTTCTGAGTATGAAAGGCTACTGAAACCTATCAAGAACCACCACACCAAGTTTTACATCCAAAACCCTAGTAATTATTTTTCTATGAATTTCTAAAGATCACATGATAAAAAGCATATAAATAGAAAATCATATTTCTTCTACAGAACATACCATGCATGATATTTTTCCTAGAGTCTACTCACAAGAACAAGCACTTTTCATACAGAAAGCATATTTTTATCTTGCACCAATTAAAAGATATGATTTTCCTCAATTTCCATGCATTTCTAGCCATAAATAAAACTATATATAAAAGTTATTAGAAAATAGGGTTTCATATTTTTATACTGTAGCCTATCTTCTAGCAAGCATGGCAAAATTTGTTTCACTCAATTTGGACTCAAAATGACCAAGATATGAATTTCTAAAGCTTTTCAATCAAAACTGGAAAAAACAGAAAAAGAAAAGAAAAAAAGAAAATCGGCGGGGCCCGCGTGTCAGCGAAACGAAACAGGGCACGGCGGCGGGGCGGCGGGTCGGCGGCGGAATTTCGCCGGCGATGACCACATTGGACAACCGGCTACTCTAAACGCATCTATGCGGCGAGGGTCACGATGGTGCCCTTGGTTTGACTCAAACGGCGTAACGACGATGACGGCGACGGCGCTCGGCGGCGCGCGCGGGTGACGGCGGACCGGCCGTTCTCCGGCGATTGATGGCAAACCAAAGGCCGTTCTCGACTCTAGGACACTTAACTAAGACATGCAAGCAGGTTTGGGATTCAGCGAGCAACGACGGCGACAAACCAAACGCAACGGGCGGCGGTGCTCACGGGCAGCTCGTCGGTAACGAACGACGTCGTCCCGGCTAAACGGCGGCTCGATCTACTCATCCATCTAGCTTGAGAGCTCAAGCAACCCTAGGTGACTCTAGGGACGTGATAAAGAACGAGCTAAACGCGATTAACGAGCTCGAACGGCGCTTGCCCCAACGGCGGCCATGCCGGACTCCGCCGGCGGGCGCTCGGGATGCGGAAATGAGGTCCGCACCTCGATCTTTACCTCGATTCGACGCTGGCTTTAGGTAGAGTAGCTCATGGCGATGCTAGGGATTCAGTTTGGGGTGGATTGGCGTGACGGCGACGGCGGAACGCGTGGCGGCGGAGCTCGGGTCGACGGCAATGGCGCCGGCGGCGACATCTTCTGCGCGCGGCCGGCAGCCGGGCGGCGGCCGGGAGTGAAGCTAGGGTTAGGGTTAGGGGCGCGGCGCGGACGCAGCGTTTAAAGGCGTGGGCACGGCTGTCCAGTCCGTACATCGGCGGCTGCACTGCGCCACGTCGCCGGCGGTATCGGTCGGCCGGGGCGGGCCGATACCCCCCACCCCCACTCGTTTTTTCGAGTCGGCGTCGATTTTTGGCCTGTGCCTCGAGATTCGTGTGGAATTTAGAAAAAGTCAAAACATCAACTTTGCAAAGAATTTCATAAGCTACAAAACACTCAATATGAACTTTTTCTAATTCGGCCTAGATTTGAAACTAAAAATTAAAAACAGCAAGGTCAACTCAAATCATTCAAAAAACAGGGTTTGAATTTGACTCAAGTTTGACTCAAACTTGGGGGCACTATTTGGGTCATTTCCAAACCTTTTCACAAGAAACTTACAACAGATCATTTGCTCCACATAAAAAGTACTTCATTTCATCTATAGAAACTTTTTACTAAAAACACTTCTATCAAGCACTTTTGAAATGAGTTTCAAAATGGGTCAAAGAGGTTTGACACACTTGGGCTATTTTATAAAAATTTTCTAAATTGAATCACAAGCTCAAACATGGTCCTAAATTAGGTCAAAAATATATCTAGGCACAATCTAGGTCCAAAACATAATTATAGCAAGGATCTTATAGTAGCTAGATCAAACAAGCATGAAATGAGAACAATTCAAAGTAAAAGCTATTATGAACTTGCTCATGCATGAAATGATGATGATGCTATGCAAATGATCATGCTTTCAGGATGCTTAACACCTAGGGTGTTACAAATCTTTCCCCTAAAAAGAATCTCGTCCCGAGATTCGCGAAACTAACCATTTGTGATAAAAGCGTGGATAGTTCCTCAGGAGGTATTCATCGGTCTCCCATGTTGCATCATTTTCTCCAAGATTTCCCCAAAGGATCTTGTATTGTCTGACTACCTTGCCCCTGGTGACTCTCTCTTTGGTGTCTAGTATCTTTGCTGGACTCTCATAATAGGTTAAATCCTGACTGATTTCCAAGTTCCGGGTTGAAACTCGTTCCTCTGGAACTCTTAAACATTTCTTTAGTCGCGACACATGGAAAACATCGAAAATTCTTTCCATCTCTTGCGGTAATTGCAATTGATACGCTACATCTCCCTTAGTGGCTATAATTTTGTAGGGGCCTACGAACCTAGGCGCTAACTTTCTCTTTACTCCAAAACGTTGTACTCGCTTCATTGGCGACACCTTCAAGTAAACGTAGTCACCAACACTAAATCTAATGGGCTTCCTACGCTTGTCGGCATAACTCTTTTGGCGATCCTGGGCAGCCTTCATGTTCTGCTTTATGATTCTCACCTTCTGCTCAGCCTCATCTATCAAGTCAATGCCATAGTAGGGTCGCTCTCCTGTTTCAATCCAATTCAGAGGTGTTCTACATTTCCTCCCATACAAAGCTTCAAACGGTGCCATCTGGATACTAGCTTGATAACTGTTATTATATGAGAGAACTCTGCATAAGGCAACCATTTGTCCCATGAACCTTTTGCTGACAACACACAAGCCCTCAACATATCTTCTAGTATTTGGTTTACTCTTTCAGTTTGGCCTGTGGTTTGGGGGTGATAAGCGGAACTACGAAGTAACTTGGTTCCTAGGGCTTCCTGTAGGCTTTCCCAAAATCGATTGGTCCAAGTGGATCCACGATCCGACACTATCGACTTTGGTATTCCATGCAAACGAAGTACATGGGCAATGTATAGCTCTGCATATTGGTGGGGTTCATAGTGGATGTTGATCGGAATGAAGTGAGCCACTTTGGTCAAGCGATCCACAATCACCCAAATGGAATCAAATCCCTTACGTAATGCGTGGTAACCCAACAATCAAGTCCATGGTGATCTCATCCCATTTCCAATCAGGAATTGGCAATGGTTGCAACAACCCCGCAGTCTTCATATGAATGGCCTTAACTCTGCGGCAATTGTCACATCGAGCCACATGGGCAGCAATCTCTTTTCTCATTTTGGTCCACCAAAATCTGGTTTTCAGATCCCGATACATCTTGTTACTACCGGGGTGAATTGTTATTTTTTGACGAGTGAGCTTGTTAGAATCTGCTCTCTCAACTCTCGATCCTTTGGTACGACAAGACGGTCATCATACCAAAGGATTCCATTCTCATCCACTTGAAAATGATCACTAGGTTCTTTCTCTATCTTCTTCTTGATATGAGCAATCCCTTTATCTACTTTCTGGCCCTCAACATTCCTGCTTTCTAACTCATTCTCAGTATCCGAATGTTGCATAGGATAGCCGGATGCATAGGAGGAAAAGCCTCCATAGACTCGACTTGTCCCGGCAAACAATGCGATTTCTGCTCAAAGCATCCGCGACAACATTGGCTTTGCCGGATGATAGTGCAACTCAATATTATAATCCTTTATCAGCTCTAACCATCTTCTCGCCTCATATTCAACTCCTCTTGAGTGAAAATATACTTCAAACTCTTGTGGTCAGTGTAGACATGACATACATTACCGAGTAAGTAATGTCGCCAAATCTTCAATGCATGTACCACGGCAGCAAGCTCTAAGTCATGGGTCGAATAATTAACCTCATGCTTCCTTAGCTGACGTGATGCATACGCAATAACTCTCGCCTTCCTGCATGAGTACGCACCCCAATCTGTACCACATGCGTCACATTACACATCAAACGGTTTCGAATGTCGGGTTGTGCGAACCACCGGAGCCGTAGTCAGCAACGTTCGCAAAGTACTGGCTTATTTGTTTCGCACTCCGGTGTCCACACAAATTTCTCATCCTTACGCAACAATCGGGTCATAGGTTTAGCTATTTTGGAGAAATCGGTATGAACCTACGATAATATCCGGCTAAGCCTAGAAAACTTCGGATCTCGTAAAGCTAAACCGGTGCTTTCAATCCAACACCTCTTGCACCTTACTAGGATCTACCGAAATTCCATTCTCAGACGTAACATGTCCTAGGAAATGCACTTCCTTCAGCCAAAACTCACACTTACTTGAACTTAGCATACAACTTATGCTCTCTCGAGTCTCTCAAAACTATTCTCAAATGCTCAAGATGTTGTTCCTCATTTTCAGAATACACCAATATATCGTCAATGAATACAACCACGAACTGATCCAGTTCAGGCATAAACACCGAATTCATCAAACACATGAAATGTGCTGGAGCATTCGTCAAGCCGAAGGACATGACGAGATACTCGTACAAACCATACCGTGTAGAGAATGCAGTCTTGGGTATATCCTGTGGTCTGATTTTAATCGATGATACCCGGTCGATCGAAGGTCTATCTTGGAGAACACCTTGGCTCGAGACGACCGATCAAAAAGTATGTCAATGCGGGGTAATGGGTATTTATTTTTCACCGTTACCGCATTGAGTGGCCTATAGTCCACACACATCCTTAGCGTCTGATCTTTCTTTTTCACAAACAGGGCTGGACATCCCCAAGGTGACGAACTAGGTCTAATGAAACCTTTCTCAAGTAACTCCTGAAGCTGTACTTTCAGTTCTGCCAATTCATTGGGTGGCATTCGGTAGGGTCTTCGGGAAATAGGGGCAGTCCGGGAATCAACTCTATTGCAAACTCCACATCCCTATCTGGTGGCAATCCGGGTAGGTCTTCCGGGAACACATCCGGAAACTCACAAACTACCGGTATATCCGAGATACCAGTTACTTGTAAAGCGGCTGAAACACTGTTAAGGTCAATGGCTTTGGGTAACAAAACCTGGTGTTCAGTTGAGTCTCGGGGGTGCTTCAAGTGCACTACTCTATTTACTGTATCTATAATCGCTCCCCAACTCTTCATCCAATTCATCCCGAGGATGACATCCAAACATAAACCGGGTAAAACTATCAATGAGGTTATTATTTCTAAGTCACCCATCATAATCTTCACATCATTAACCCTTTGCCTAGTCAATTGGTCAGCCCCTGCTGAACTAATCCGATAACCAAATCCTAGATCTGATATCTTTTCACTATTCTTTATAGCAAAATCTTGACTCATGAATGAATGCGATGATCCAGAATCAAACAAAACGACAGCACTACGGTTGTTAACTAAGCATGTACCAGCTGTCACGGTCTCTCCCTCAGGAACTTCCTCAACACCTGTGAAGTGTGCCTGTCCCACATGTTGCTTGTAGTTCTTCCTGGGCTGCGGGCAATTCCTGGAATAGTGCCCGGGCTTACCACAATTGAAGCAGTTGTTGTGGTTAAATGGCACCGGACGCGGAGCATTTCCGGTCTTGACTTTTCCTTCGTGCGGGGGTTAAACATCACCCTTCTGAAACGGTTATTCCCAGCCTGGTTCTTCTTCTGTGGTGGGACATAGCGCGAAGGCGCGACAGGTGGGCGGTAGTTCTGACGACGTCCAAAGGAACCACTGTTCTGACCTGAGCTTCCCTCAAACGGTCTCTTCTTGCCTTTGGATGCAGCATACAAGGCACTACTCTTCTCCCCTGGTGAAGGCAATCGGTCACAAATTCTTCAAAAGTGTTCTGGTGGAATTTCCCATGGCCTTTTGCATTTTGAGGTTTAATCCTCTCTTGAAGCTAGCCAACTTCTTTTCCTCGGTGTCAACCATGTCGGAGCATACCTAGACAGTCTGTTGAAAGCTTTGTAGGTACTCATTCATGGTTTTCTTTGTCGACCAAGCTTGATAAACTCTCCCATTTTTCTGCCAAAGCACCAAAGGTATGTAGGTCCGACGGAAAGCTGGCGTGAAAGCGAGCCCAAGTGGCGGGAACATTGGCGGTAAAGTAGCACGGTGATTCTTCCACCATATCCCTGCGGGTCCTTCCGGCAAGTGCGTTTGCTAATTCTGCCTTACGGATCCCGGGACGGGTTCACCAACCGAATTTATCTTCTATCGAGGTCAACCATTCCTCCGCCTCCATGGGTTCATTTGCCAAAGTAAACTTTGGGGGTTCCGTGGCCTTAAAGTTCTTGTATGCCGGAATCCATCACCTTCAGCACCACCACGGCCTCCCCGCTTTCGGTGTTGCGTGCGATATTGCGCAACTCTCCCGAGGAACCGATCAAAGAACCGCTCTGGTTCACCGGAGGTGGTGGTCTTTGTCGATCTCCCCAAAGACTTGATCGAGTTTGCGTCATCTCGCACATTTGAATCAACAATAACCATCGGATGATGTTGTCCAAAGCATAGATATTGAATTTAGGTTACGCAGAATTTATTGAGAGAAATAAATTCATCCACAATAACGGTAACAATAACTCAATATGGTCTTTCATCAACATCACGGTTATGTCAATGCAATATGTGTACCAAGATTTCGCAACAAAATGGCAACAAAATGTTGCTCCACTGACGTGCTCTCGTAATTGACAAAAGGTCGCAAATATCATAAAACCGATCACAACATGGGCACGAACTAAATTAAGGTCTCAAGCGATACAATAAGGTCTCGAACAATACGAATCCAAGTCTTACATCTTTGCTAGTCTCACGAAAAAAGGGAAATTACATGATAATAATGGCATTACACCGCTCGGCTACAAGGGTGTCTCAACTAGATCGGGGTCTACGTGGTAGCATCTACGGAAATCTAATCATGGCATCACGGTCATCTACTCCTATGGTGCGTGAGAAGTGGGGTCTTCATCCGGTCCTCCTCACCGACGCCGCTTTGTACTCACTATCTGAAGGTCCTCGTAAATCGTCTGCACCCATGGGGTAGTGGTAGGCGTGGTACAACTGGTAGTACTCCTCCCGCACGTTAGTGTACTCACACTCCACGTACTCAAGCCTCTCCTTGATCTCCGTGTAGGCGGCCTCGGCTCTCTCTCGTGCCAAGCGAGCATTACGATAATGCACGCTCAAGGTCTCGTTTTGCCTTCTCACCAAGCGCCAATTGTGCTAGAAGACTCGACACCTGCTTCTTCAGCTTTGCTAACTCCTACTCTGTGGGGTTTTCTGCCTTGCTCTTGGACTGACCAATAGCATTCTTCTCCTCTATAGCACGCCTCAGCATGCCACGCAGCCTCCGCGGTCTCGAGACCAACCGATCTATCTCACTCCTCCGACGAACCACAAGCGCCATAGCTCCTTGTGCCTTATCCTCTGCACCAACCGGCCTGTCATCCGCATCATGGCGAACATAGCACTCATGGCGTCACAAGTGCTATCCCGCTCCTCGTCTCGTCCCTTCCGTAAAGGGTCCACGCCACCCTGCTCCCAAGCAGTGAAGAGGGGGTCGGCCCGGGAAAGCCGGGAAGCGGCCGTCCCAACCAACACCTCAGGGTGGTCCACCATCAAATTCCTCGAGTACACGGAATGCGGCATTGTCGGCCGCAGCCTCGGTGACGATCCATACTCTGTGATATCCCATCCTACCCATACAGCAGCATGCGCAGGCAGGAATCACAAGGTGAATCCTGGTAACTATCTGCTCTGCCTGTGGGGCTGTCTCCCAAGTGTACGTAGGAGGCTCTGTGTAGCCAATCTGCTGGAGTACACGCCACAACACTGTGGGCATGCCAAACTTCCTGTCTGCGATCGTGCCACTACCGGAAGCTGGGGTTGGAGCCATCTGTAGCAAGATTTAGGAGATAATGTGAGATTGAGAAACAACAGTCCAGTTTTACCGAATTAGGGCAAGTACTAATTAGGGGAATAGATGGAAAATGCATGAATGACATGATGTAAAATTTTAAACATGATGCATGCACGTTACCTACGTACCTCACGGAATAGGAAAGAGATTTCTCTATTCGTTTTAATGGTGGCAACCTACGATCTCTCGAAAAAGAAACAAGACGTGTCTAGTCGATCTAACGCATTGCGCTGTTAGTGTACCTGCAATTCATTTCAGCCCACAATATATTCATGCAATGCAAGAATGTAAATTGCATATACCTGCTTCGTCAGGTCCACCCAACGGCATCGCATACCATGCGGAAAAATCACATTTTACACCCAAAGACACACTGTGTACCCATACACAAGTCTACGGGGCACTACCCGACCACGGAGCTCTCAAAATCATTTTATTTTCCCCTAGACCGGCATACATCCGATCATGCTCTCACAGCTCACACCATTACCTTAGGCGTAGGGGCATTGAACAACCATTACTGGGGCGTAGAGGTATTTTGATCCATTCATGACTACTCAAGTGAGTAGCCCCGTACTCATCGGCCGCACGGCAACCAAGCACAAACAACAAAATATGATGCATTAGCCCAATCCCGATTAGCCAAGCCACCTAACTGTCCTTACTTGGGCATAGAGGGTATGACCAAGGCACTACTAAATTTTGCAAATCTTTTACTCACACCACTTAAAAGATTTTGTTTCGCAAGCTTTTCGCAAAAGATTAGTGGTTCATTTTACTTTATATACTAGATCGAACTTGTAATTACCAAACTAAGCTCGATGCCCTTTGTGTGAGCCGACCAATTTATAAGAAATCAACTATAATTCGCAATCACCGAAGCAATCGCGAGTCTACACTTGAGTCCATATAAACCCGGTATTCGAAATCTCAGAGTGATTTCAAACTCATCAACAACATACAACAGGATCGTTGAGCTTGGTAGTAAAATCCGCAGGTATTTCAAACCAAATTCGATATATTAAACATCGAGTGCGAAGTATAATTTATTACAAACTCGGGTTCAAAAAGAGGAAGCGATAGTTTTGCGAAAACCAAATAGTCTTTTAACGAAAACAAATATAAGGTAGTGCCGGTAGATAGTCATCCCTATAGCAAAGCATGAGATAGGGATATAGATTTGCCTTGCCACGGCCTTACTCTTCATCAACAGGAAGCAGACAAGTCTTACAATAACCATGGTAAATATGATCACCGCAACAACGGAATAAAACCACGAGTACGAAATACTCAGCTAGACTTACCCGTCCAAAATAAAATAAAAGACTCCAAGGATCATGCTAGGCTTTATCCGGGGTTCAGGTGACTCACCTTAATTTCGCAAATAAAGTTGTTTAATGAGCCTACACATGCTACTTGTAACTTTCCAAGTTAACAGGGTATTTAATTAGTTACATAACATAGATCCTGTATAGTCAAGATTCATCATTGCTCAGTAGAATAAATAACAGCATAAGTAACTTGATCAGAATTATATCAGCTGCAACACGATAAATAACATATGTTGTAGTAATTAGACTACATTGCCGTGGAAGCATCCCGGGTTCTCACTATCCAGGAGAGATGGCGATTCGAATCGATTGCAAACCAGCTGGCGAATACCCTGACACACACCAAGTCTACTTTGCAAAGGCAGACCCGATTACTCCCAAGACGTTACGGGACGTAAAAGTCTCGGTCTTGCCGGCTACCCCCTCCTCCTCGGGTACCAAGTGAGCGTGCAACGAGGCCGACACTATCGTGCGCATCTTCTTGCACCCAATAACAATCCCTCTGCAACCATCGCCAAAGGAGGAGCGATAAAGCGAGCATGGCCGGCCCCTAACATTCTTGCGAGCTTCGTGGCTCACGACCCAGCGGAGCCTACTAAATGCCAGGTACGTTCAACTTCCGACCACAGCCCGACAAAGAGTAAGTCCTTAATTGATCAGGTGGAAAGACCACAATATCCACCCAATCTTGCATGTTTTAATTTATCAGGTTCTCAACAGCAGCTTGACAATCACCCATGTGATTGTACACAACATATCCTCAAGTGACCGGAATCACCGTCTCTTTTCGCAAACATGGTAATGCGAGCATTAACCTAGACCGCTACATAGGATGGGGCAACTTTCACCAAGGATCTTAATGCATCAACGGTTTCAACCATTTCCCTAACTTAATGCATGAAACATATAAAAGACTCAAGTCAAATTAATTGGAAGAATTAGGAAAGGGCAGAATGCTCCGGGGCTTGCCCTCGCAGAACGTTGCCGGAACGTGCTCCGGACACTCGATCGGCTCGTCTGTCCGGTCCTTCTCCTCGGTGACTCCTCCGGACTGCACTCCCGGCTGGAACAGCTCCCCGGTTCCTCGATCGGTTCCTCGAGAACCTCCCGATCCACGAGATGATGCATATGATGGAGAAAAGATATAATTATGATTACGCGAACAACAACTTGCATAAGGTAAAATATGTATGATGGATGGATGCTTCATGATGCAAGCTATTAGTAAGTGGATATCTCTTCCGCGTAAAACATAACTAATTCTACACAAGAAACCCTAACAACTTACATCAATCAACACCTAACTTGCTAACCACGAAAATGGCGCTTGACATCTTTGTCACTAAAACGATCACACAAGGAGTTCTATAACTCCAAATTCAGTGAACTAGGACTCTATAACTCCAAATTCAGTGAACTAGGACTCTATGGAAAGCTAACAAAATTTCCTACAAAACATTCCACAAAGCATCCGAGCTGAATCTAAACTTATCGGCCTCGAAATTGGTAAAAACAGAGGCTCGTTTGCAGCCCAACATCACATACAACCTTCATAACTCACAAACTATTCATGCAAATTATCTCAAACTTAACCAACAAGTAAATCAAGTAATTATCTATCAAATAAACCCACTGGACATTCCAAAAGATAATTTAAAGCACATGAAATAACATGCCCTAGCAAACACTACACATGCACCCTATAATTAAATAAAATGCTAGAACAAGAAAATGTGAAAACTTCTAAGCTGATCAAACCAAGCTTACCAACAGGTCATAATCATGCTAGGAACACATAATAAAAATACTAATACACATCATCTTCCTATAACATATATTTCTAGCCTATTTTCCATGCACCATAAATATGATAAATACACAACTACTAAAATTCTACAAAAATTACCAAAGCATCTTACTGGAATATAACAGCTACCATAAAAATCTCATGGCAAGATCATGCTCATACAGTCCTACACAAAAATAACCAGTTTACACTAAACCTATGCATGAAAATACTTTGCACTATGAAAAGTGTTAGACAACAGATTTCTGAGTATGAAAGGCTACAGAAACCTATCAAGAACCCCCACACCAAGTTTTACATCCAAAACCCTAGTAATTATTTTTTTATGAATTTCTAAAGATCACATGATAAAAAGCATATAAATAGAAAATCACATTTCTTCTACAGAACATACCATGCATGATATTTTTCCTAGACTCTACTCACATAAACAAGCACTTTTCATACAGAAAGCATATTTTTATCTTGCACCAATTAAAAGATATGATTTTCCTCAATTTCCATGCATTTCTAGCCATAAATAAAACTATATATAAAAGTTATTAGAAAATAGGGTTTCATATTTTTATACTGTAGCCTATCTTCTAACAAGCATGGCAAAATTTGTTTCACTCAATTTGGACTTAAAATGACCAAGATATGAATTTCTAAAGCTTTTCAATCAAAACCGGAAAAACGAGAAAAAGAAAAGAAAAAAGAAAATCGGGGCGGGGCCCGCGTGTCAGCGACACGGAAACAGGGCACGGCGGCGCGGTGGCGGGTCGGCGGCGGAATTTCGCCGGCGATGACCAAATTGGACAACCGGCTACTCTAAACGCATCTACGCGACGCGAGGGTCACGATGGTGCCCTTGGTTTGACTCAAAACCGACCGAACGACGATGACGGCAGACGGCGGCTCGCGGCGGGCGCTGGTGACGGCGGACCGGCCGTTCTCCGGCGATTGACGGCGAACCAAAGGCCGTTTCGACTCTAGGACACTTAACTAAGACATGCAAGCAGGTTTGGGACTCAACGAGCAACGACGGGCGACAAACCAAACGCGATGGCGGCGGTGCTCACGGGCAGCTCGTCGGGCGACGACGGCGCCCCGGCGAAATGGCGGCTCGATCTACTCATCCATCTAGCTCGAGCTCAAGCAACCCTAGGCGACTCTAGGACGTGAGAAAGAACGAAGCTAAACGCGATTAACGAGCTCGAACGGCGGCTTGCCCCAACGGCGGCCATGGCGGACTCGCCGGCGGGCGCTCGGGATGCGGAAATGAGGTCCGTACCTCGATCTTTACCTCGATTCGATGCTGGCTTTAGGTAGAGTAGCTCATGGCGACGCTAGGGATTCAGTTTGGGGTGGATTGGCGCGACGGCGACGGCGAACGCTGGGCGGCGGAGCTCGGGATCGGCGGCAATGGCGCTCGGCGGCGGCGTCTTTGCGCTGACTCGGGCGGTCAGCGCTGGGAGTGAAGCTAGGGTTAGGGCGCGGCGCCGGACGCGTGTTTTAAGGCGTGGGCGTGGCTGTCCAGGCCATACATCGGCGGCTGCGCTGCGGCCACGTCACCCCGGGCGCTGTCGGCCGGCGGCCGGGCCGATACCCCCTACTCTGTTTTACGAGTCGCGTCGATTTTTGGCCTGTGCCTCGAGATTCATGCGGAATTTGGAAAAAGTCAAAACATCAACTTTGTAGAGAATTTCACAAGCTACAAAACACTCAATATGAACTTTTTCTAATTCAGCCTAGATTTGAAACTAAAAAATTAAAAACAGCAAGGTCAACTCAAATCATTCAAAAACAGGGTTTGAATTTGACTCAAGTTTGACTCAAACTTGGGGGCACTATTTGGGTCATTTCCAAACCTTTTCACAAGAAACTTACAACAGATCATTTGCTCCACATAAAAAGTACTTCATTTCATCTATAGAAACTTTTTGCTAAAAACACTTCTATCAAGCACTTTTGAAATGAGTTTCAAAATGGGTCAAAGAGGTTTGACACACTAGGGCTATTTTATAAAAATTTTCTAAATTAAATCACAAGCTCAAACATGGTCCTAAATTAGGTCAAAAATATATCTAGGCACAATCTAGGTCCAAAACATAATTATAGCAAGGATGTTATAGTAGCTAGATCAAACAACCATGAAATGAGAACAATTCAAAGTAAAAGCTATTATGAACTTGCTCATGCATGAAATGATGATGATGCTATGCAAATGATCATGCTTTCAGGATGTTTAACACCTAGGGTGTTACAATCATGATCTAAAAGCATATAGCTAAGCATGACATGATCCAATAGTATATAAGAAAGCATGATCATGGCAAGGCGATGTAAACATAGCGGTTCACCGGATGCATTGAGCATGATGAACAATAAGATTAGAACACGGATGTAATACCCGCCGATGTAGAAGTACCCGGTGGTGTTGATGCAGACGACGATCACGCAAGCTTAGTCGATGAGTGTTCCTTGTTGATGATCCCACGCGCAAGCCTTATGACAACGGGTGACGACCGATGAAGAGAAAGCGGGCGTGGAAGATTTGGGAGCAAATCACGCCAAGAGCGCTTCCCAAAACCTTATTCGACGGACGGGATGGAGAGACTATGTGCAGTAGAGGGAAAAGGAAAATATTATTTTTACTAATTTAGGATTTTCTAATTGGAAGGGCTGGCCTGATGCAAGTGGTCTACCGCTTTTATAACCGGAAGGTCCCGGGTTCAAGCAATGACCTCCGCATATTGCACATGGTGCGGGTAAGGCTTGGCGCTAAAATACCCTTCCCCGCACCTCGCAAGTGCGGGAGCCTACGGCGTTGGGTACGCCCTTTAGGATTTTCTAATTGAAACTCCCAATTATAGTTGTGGTGTTGTGTCTAATCCCAAAGAGGCTTGGTACAAATATATAGGGAGAAAAACTCCCTACCTCCACATCAACCGGCGGTATGATACTAATTGATATCGCACCTCGCACCTTTACTCATGGGCTGAAAACAATAAAGCCCATTAGGGAACACAACTATTGGGCCTTTGAGATTTATCATAATTTCTTCATATGAATCATATATAAATTCTAGCATGTGTTTCATATGTTTGCAAAGGCTCTGTTGCAAGCGATAAAGTGATAACAAGACATGTTGGTTAATTTTTCTTTCTTTCTAGTTAATTTTCAACTTCAGCCTTAAAGATTTTAAAGTAGTCTAATAATGCCTCATCTTTATAGTGTTGGAGTCCAATAAAGTAGTTATGTCTAAGCATGGACAATTTATTGGTGAAGGCTATGGTTGCGGAGGTTTGTTTCGCCTAAGTTTGGCAGATTTTTGTAATAAGTCAGTGAATCAGATTTGTGACACGATTAATGATAATTCGAGTGTTTGGCATTCTCGTTTGTGTCATGTGAAGTTTGGTGTCACATCTATCTAGCTTGCAGTTAATTCTAGATGTGAATTTTGGTGAGCTTGCAGTTAATTCTAGATTTCACCATTACCAAAGGTTCTAAGTGTCATAATTGTGTGCAATCTAAGCAACCTCGAAAGCCTCACAAGGCAGTGGAGGAGAGGCTCTTGGCACCTCTAGAACTCATACATTCTGATCTATGTGAGATGAATGGTGTGTGCAAAGAGATATTTCATGTCATTAATTGATGATGCTTCTAGATTTTGCTATATTTACTTCTTTGGGTAAACTTCGGATCTCTTGTATGTTTGCGAGATTTTTTTTTTTTGAGAATATATGTTTGCGATATTGGGAACACAGATATTGGGCCTTTGAGATTTATCGAATTTCTTCATATGATTGCAAAGTGCTGTTGCAAACCGATAACAAGACATGTGGGTTCTACACGGTGCACCACTTGATGGGCTGCGATGAAACAAGTTCATTTGGATCGTCACGAGGTAACTCAAGTGCAGCTCCATCTTGTGCCTACCTTTGTTTGGCAATATAGACCATGTGTACACAAACACTTACGCCTACCTTTCTTTGTATTAGGATTTTGACTTGACGGAGATTCCATCAATTTGGAGGATATTAGAGAGAAGATGGCCAAGTTTCTTATGGAACATGTCATCAGCCCCGAAGGCGAGGATTTCGTTTCAGTAAACCGTGAGTTGATTCTCGTTTCCCTTTGCCGCATGACGATCGGGTGGATACATGCATGTGAATCGTGTTACTATTTCCCTCGAACCTCGATCAAAGCTGGATACATGCATATGAACTGCGTGTTATTTGTGTTGTGAACAACTGCGTGGCGTGCCCTCAAGAACCGGGTACATCTGTGTGAACAACGAGATACACCTGAATTTGCAATCTGCTGCCGCCGCCCGCCATTTGTTTGTGATCGGACCTGTCCATCCAGATATTTGTGTTTGCGGTGTCTACCATTTTCAATTTACGCTACATAGCTGAAACGGTGCATTATCTATGTACGCACCACAGTACTGCTGATGCGCGCTACCTGAGGTTTCGTACTAAATGTCGTCGCAGAACCAAGAAACGCCAAAACACCGAACGAGCGGCCTGAAAAATACATAACGTTTATACGAAAGCGAGAATCAAAACGGCCGTCAGAAAGCGACTAAATCCCCCACGGGCGTGGTTACAAAAAGAACGTCTGTAATAGCCGGAAAGGAACACAGACGAGCTTACTAAAACGCTGCGTCTGTACCTCATGTGTTACTTCCTCGACACGTGTTGCGAACAACCGCTCCGTAACACGGAGCACATTGCGGACGATCGTTTAAACATGCTTATTTTGTAGCTGTGCGGTACCGGTCGAAGCGACCTACGGAAGCGTGCGAAAGTGCATTAAGTTTCACGCACGGTAGTACAAAACAAGCGCCGCGGAACTCGGATCTGTAGTTACTGATCGAGCAATCTAACTTCGCGTCTTAGCTCAGAGGTGACACAGACATGTGTACCATAGGCGTATGTAAAGTGCGAAGATATCACGATCGGCTTCGCCCCACACGGGTGCGTATTTGAATAACGGTTTACTGAGACCCTTATAGTGCTCGGGTGTCCGTGAGCGGATAACAGTTAGAGCCGGGCGATGCATACAAGCGCTGGTCGGCGTGCGTTAGTGGCACGTGACGCCTTCTTGTACCTGCGGTGCATGCGTTCAAACCGTTCTGATGCCGATATTGGGTTCGTGCGTCGCTACTTTTGGACGCAGCGGGCCGACATCGATGCCGCTGGTAGTGTGGAGGTTTCCGATGTACGATCGCATCTTAGGCAGTATGTGTCAGAGATACCGTGAGACCACGGTCGAGCAAAACCCGGGACACGACGCGTTCCACGGCTCACTACTGACGGGATGTTTGAGATGCACGAAATCCCGCCTGCGTATTAAAGCCTTTGTTGCTGACGCCGCTACGGACAGGTGCAGTAAAGTCGACATTTAGAGACCCTAATGGGCGACGCAGCGTGTATGCGATGTAGATGCCCTCAACGCGCGATCGTAGAGGCCTTTTTTTTTACATAGTGTCCGTCGTATCGTTGCAATAGAGTTGGATCCTCCTTTGTGGGGTTTAAATTTGCTGCTGCAACGATTTGCACAATTATTCTCGGACTTCTTCTTAAATTCAGGACTACTCCATTCTCAGAGCCAAAACTTCCCAAGCAATCTCGTTTAAACCAAGTAGGTTGTTGTCCAAGATACTCCTCCCGTGTCAAATAGAATTGTCAGGCTACCTTGTCACAAATTTTTTTCTTCTCCACATTGCGAAAATGATCTATTGTAGCTGTAATTTTAAATAATACATTATGCTCCCAAGGAGTTGTGAGCAGCACACACCAACATGTTTCTCTGGAAACATCTTCTTTGGATGGATTGAATCTAAACCTTAATCGCAAAAGTAAATAAAAATTTGAAACCTATATATGATAGCTACATTAATTTCCAAAGGATTGTACAACTTCTTTTTTTCATATGTATAGAAGTAGCTAGATACCATGATTGCTGTGTATATTCTAGGAAACATGTATATTGCCTAATACAACGGGGCTAATAACTACTTATTCTGTATTTTCTCATAATGATAAGTTTACAAAGTGTGGAGAATCATGTATATGGCCTAATACAAGGGGGCCGAGAAGGCCAACAGCCAGCCGACATAGGAGAGTAAATAGGAGACAAAGTAATAAATACCGCACAAGATATTTAATCGGAGAGAATTACCCAAAAGGCTTCAAGAATAACATCAGCTTTGGATTTTCCAGAGTTGTCCTTTTGCTGCTTGTAATGTTTCCATGTCGATGCCACCACAGTCTTGCCTTTGTACTCAACCAAACCGGGATGATTACGCTTCAAGAAGATGTTAAATACTTGAAGGAGTCCTTCCCTCCACTAGGACCTTGCAATATAATCTAACAGATCGTCAACATATGTCATGAGTGTTGATTTTCATAATAAAACTAACACGTATAAAAAGTAGCTTCTGATACATTTTTTTCTATATGCATAACATCAATGTTATGTGGGCGCAAAAGTAGCTGGAAATATGGCAACTCCCACAGGTATGGGATGTGAGTCCAATTGTGGGTTTTCCCATAACCATCAAAAGATGCATCTTTGACTGCATTCATGTATGCATACACCTCTTGCCCAGTTAATCGGCATGGAGGTGGATCATGCACTACTACACCCTTTTCGAATGCATTCTTTTGGTTCCTAAAAGCATGGTCAGGTGGTAGAAATTTTCTATGGCAATCAAACCAACTAAACTTGTGCCCATTTGGTAGCCAAGTGCTATCCACATCCGCCATATATCATAACAGGCCAAGCCACCATGTGTAGACCATCCAGAGAACATACCAAATCCGGGATAGTCATGAATAGAATTATGCAATGAAACCCTCATTGTAAAATTTCTCTTAGAGAAGCTGTCATATTTTTTGTACTCCACCCCAACCTACCTTCATCTCATCAATTAGTGGTCGCATGAAGACATTCATATTCTTCCCGTGATGTTCCGGTCCGGGGAATCACTAGACTAAGAAATGTATATTCCTCCTTCATACAAAGAGCCGGGGGCAAGTTCAAAAGCATCGAAAAAAACAGGCCAGCAAGAATATTGGGCTTTTCCAAAGCCAAATGGGTTGAAGCCATCCGTAGCCATAACAACACGAACATTTCTAGCATCCATATTGAAATCTAGGCAGACCGCATTGAAATGTGTCCACGCTTCAAAGATCGAGAGGGTGGACCATAATATTCGGGTTAGCACGTCTACCCTCCTTGTGCCACCGCATGTGTTTTGCAGTTTATGGCTCCATATACAGCCGCTGCAGCCTTGGTATGATTGGGAGATAACGCAAAACCTTGCGTGGAATTGGCTTTGTTTACGCCCTAGTGATGGTTCACCAACTACATATCGGCTTTCCCCACGAGATATCACATTTTTCCTTCTTTTCATCACCTGGTCCATAGTATATCATACAATTGTTTTTTCACAGCATCTATCTTAACATATGACATTTTTAGACCTTTCAAAAGACTCATGCACTCATAAAGTGTCTTCGGCATTTTATGGTTCTCGTGCAAGACATCATCAAACATATTCAATATTTTGTTAATGCACTCTACGCTAAGGTTGTGTTGTGACTTAACCGCCATCAAGCGTGTCACCGCAGGTTAGTCCGGCAACACTAGTGGAACCATGGAGTGGTTCTTGTGAAGCTTCCAAAGCATGGCATAAAATGCCTTTGCATCAGCTGTTGGTTCATCTTCTATATCATCCGTGGCCATTGCATCACCTATGTCAGCTAACATTGCATCTATGCCATCACGGGTATCATTGGCATGTTCCAGTGTAGGCTCTCTATAAGGTTGCTCCCCATGTTTGGTCCATATAGTGTACCCAGAAATAAAACCTCTTTTACACAAATGCATGGTCATGACAGGTTTTCTCCGTCTAACTCTATTTCCACACTCTAAACATGGACAAAGTACTCCAAATTTTTCAGAATTAGCCACAGCATTGAAAGCACGCTCTATGAAAGCATTTGTATTTCGCACCCACTCCTCTGAATGACAACCATTGTTATTCCAACCTTCGTACATCCAACTACGGTCTTCTACTGACATATCTAGTTATTATAGCAACAACAAACCCCTGTTCAATATCTAAAACCCTTAGCAAACACTATAAGCTAATAGTGTGGTACTACAAGGAGCACAATGTACATAAGAGAAGAAGGTAGACAAAAATCATTTCTCACCTTCAAGCTTTGCTTGCATAATGGCACAAATGCAGATTTGAGCCTTTTTCCACCCCTCTCCAACCTTCCTTCTAAAATCAAGATCTCACCACACTTGAATCTGAAATGTTCAGATCAATAATACAAATTTATAACACTGCTACTAGAAAAGCACAATGTATTAACGAGATGACACAAGATAAATTTGGCTTGGTCTATCTGTATTGATTGCAGGCAAGAGAGGGAAAAGCTCATCGAACCATCTGCCTACAGCCAACCATAGCCATCTTCATGGTGAGGCGCAAGTGAATAATACCTTCAGTGGTAGTGCTCACCTTGCTCACTAGCACTCTGGCAGCCAAATCACCTTGCTGGCGGAGGGAACTCGGGGTAGCGGCCGGAGAGGAGCTCCGAGCTCGACGAGGTGTGGCAGCAGGGCGACCCTAGGGCGGCCACCGAGAGGAGCTAGACGAGGCGTCGCGGCGTGCGCGCCCAAAGGCGCTTCGGTTGGCGGTGGGGCGACCCTGGGGCGGTCGCGAGAGGAGGTGCTCGACGAGGTCGTTGCCGCTGGCCCTTGCGCGGTGCGGCCCGGTGGCTTAATTTACGGCGGCGGATGGTGGGTGGGCGTGCGCCGGCGGGCGGATGACGGGCGGATGGCGGTACCGGGCGGCGGGCTGGTGGCGTGGCGCATCGCGGGCGGCTGGTGGCGGTGGCGTCGGCGCGGGTGGCGTCGATGTGGCGGCCGGTGGCGGGTGGCGTCGGCGCTGGCGTCGCGGCGGGCGGGGGGGGGCGGCGGCTGTGCGATAGGATAGGGTTTGGTTTATTTTGTTTTGTTTCTTTTTTTACACACTTGGTACTCGCCATCTGAGGAAATTTGGAGATGGGGCTGAGCGTGGAGATGGGGCCGAGCGCCAGTGGAGGAAATTTGGGCGCGAGTTCAGGGCGCCATCTCAGGAAATTTCGTCGGGAGAAAATTCGTGGGAAAGAAATTCCTAGGGAAACCGACACCCGGGCATGGAGGTGGGTCCGCTGGACTGTTCCTTCCGACTCTTCCCCGACGGAAATGCTGTTTTCGTAGGGAAAGACACCTTTCCCTAGGGTTTTCCTAACCGTTCCTAGGGAAACCTATGTTTCCCTTGGGTGCTCATAAAACCCTAGGGAAACGAAAAAACCCTAGGGAAAGTCGTGAATTCCAGTAGTGATAGCCGTTAGATCTATTTTTCTTTTTCTATAAAATTACCCACAATTGTGATTATAAATATAATAATCTAAAATAAAACACCTAATAATATCAAATTGTTATCCTGTCATCGTACGAAAACCTAAATAGCCTACGTCCATAACGCCGGCGTGCACATCCCCATGATTAAAAAAAAGCAAGAAAAAAATTAAATCTATTTAACCGCAGCACCTCCTCTAACCCACCTATGGCGGCGTCATTGTTCGATCAAGAGGATGGTGATGACTGATGACTTCACGTCATCTATCGTCCCTGGCCAATACTGACGGTCGGGACTAGAGCAAGGAATCAAGAAAAGGGTGATGGCTTCACGCATGATGGATGAGAAGATTAATCTGATTACTACCTACACAATCTTGCACAAAAGCATGAACGCTGGCAGGTATCAAAGTACTTCTGGCCTCAAGAATTGTTGGTCACAACAGCCAAATAATCGAGATGGTGCCAGACCGCAAGAGGCGCTGCGACATGAACAGTTCACACATCGCCGGTCGACTTTGGCCCCGGTGCTGGGCAGGCCTGTAACATGGAGATAGGAGGCAGGATCCTGGCACCGTCGTCATCACACATCGTGCGTGACCCAAAGCCGCCCGAGCTCTAGGCAAAGGTGCCAGAGTACATATGTCGTGTATGCATCCATGTTGACGCATGCATCTGCCTGACACGAGTGAGCAAGGAGGCCATGTGAACAATCAATCAACTGGTGCCATGCATGATGTATGGCGTCCGAGCCATCTAGATCAACGCAGGCACCGACGTACAAGCAGACTGCGCAACAGGGGAGATTCACCACACAACATGCAAAGTGGGGAACCATATATGTTGGGACCAAAAAAATGAGGTAGAATAGGCTGTGTAACTAAGTTTTCAAACAAAATTCAAATGCGTATATCTTTAGAAAATGTGTGCAATATTTGTATCTCCAAATAAATAATAATATTCTTTTATATATAAATAATCAAAGTTATTTCTTGAACAACATTTGTTTAAGATGGAGAGAGTATTTTGTAAATGAAGTGATGAGCACACTGATTTCCAAGCCAAATACATAATCAAGGTATAATGCAAATGTAAAAAATATAAGGAGATTTGGAAAAATACATAAAATTAATCTATAACAAATTAAAGTCTATAACTAGGAAATACAAAAAAAAAATATTTATAAGTATTATGTAAGAATATGAACACATGAGAGAGGTCAACTAAACACATATGCCAAACATACTTGGAGGATAGCAGTTATGATGAAATATACGAATTGGAGTACAAAAAGTGGATCGAGGAATAATATTAAAACCTACTACAGGAAGATAATTTCATATTAAAATATTCAAAAGCTAAACTTATGTGACATGCATGGAGATAACATGCAAAGTGGGGAACCATATATGTTGGGACCAAAAAAAATATGTAAATCAATTATTTTTAACTAAAGTTTATCACAGCTGGAGCCATATTATTAGAAAGTACAAATGAGTAGTGTGGTAGAATAGGCTGACCAACTAAGTTTTCAAACAAAATTCAAATGTGTATATCTTTTCAAGTTTTTAGCCCGTCTGCGGCAAAGACGGGTTGATGGACTAGTAGACATAATTTTAAAAAAAACAATTGGAGTTGTTTTTTCTTTGTTGCACGAAGGAAAAATATGTAACCTAAAGTATTTTATTTTTTCAAAAAAGAACTTGAGTTCATGTTGCTTTATTCCACAAGAAAATATGTAACTTGAAATATTTTATTTTTTCTTTTGACTAGCAAATATAATGTAGTTAATAATCAACGTATAATTCAAAGCAGAAGTCGCGCGGAAATTCAATTAAATAGAAAAATATTAAAAATATAAAACCTGGTCAAACGGAGCACTAAATGACTTTGTTCAAAAAAACTTTTGAATACAAACGTGTTAGCACTCATCAAGATCTAAAATGTTTATATATGACATTTTTGCGTTTGAGAAAGTGTTTTCAAACACTAGTCACAAAATCAGGAATCTAAGAGAGAGTTTATAGAACTACGCAGACAACCGTCAATTTACAACTATACTTTCCAAACACTTTACCAAATGCAAAAATGACCTAAATAAATGTTCAAAATCTGGAAAATTCAAAAATGTCCAATATACTGAGTGTAGATCTTGAAGAGTTAAACAAACGTGGTATTCAAGACTTTTCGATTTGAAGCCACCTAGGGTTCCTATAAGTAGCTCGGCTACGATTTCCAATCAAATACGATTTCCATAGTTGAAAACGTAATCATTGATTACGCTAAGGCTGGATTGAGAACATTTAAAACCATCGAGGTGGTTTGTACAAAAATGAAGATTGAAGGGCGTGAAAGAAAAATGCCCGTAAAACATTTATTCCCTTTGGTGAAGAACGGGAGTAAAGGTCTAGCTTTATTCCCGGTTTAGATGAAAACGGAGAGTAAAGCTTTATTCCCGGTTTGGGCGAAGAACCCGGTTAGAGTCCCCAACCGGGAATAAAGGTGTTGGGGCGCTGGGGCGGCCTGCTGCATGACCTTTTACTCCCGGCAGGAGAGTACAACCGGGAATAAAGGTACCTTTACTCCCCGTTCAATTTCGAACCCGAGTAACCGCGTTTTAGGCTCGAGTAAAGATCAGTTGTGTAGTAGTGGCTGCTGGTGGCGTCGGCGTCGACGCCGGTGTTGCCGCCCTTGGTCACCGCCCCTGCCCACGCCCCGCACCCGCACAGCCTTGTCTGAGCCCGCCGCACTACCAGCATCAGGGCACGGCGAAAGACGGTCGGAGCCTCTTGAGACAGAATGACGGTTGTGGCCGCACGGGCTGAGGCCCACGCCACTTTAGACAGAATGATGGTTGTGTGTGCGCGCATGCACCAAAGTACAAATACACACTAGTTTAGCACAAATTAAACAACGAGGTAGTATTGACGGATGTTTGGAAGTTCATGACTATAAAAAACAAGAAAAAGTGTGGAATAAAGTGGCGTGAGCCTCAGCACCACCACTAGAGAAAGTGGCCGCCGCAGCTGTATAAAGTGGCCGCACAGGCTCGTATGAAACTTCCGCCGCACAACAACCGGAATATATAGACTCTAGTATGCTCAGCTTGGTCTATCCACCGCACAACAACCATGACGAATTTTGGCATGCCAACCAGACAACCAATTGTTGTGGCATACTGGCGTCCCATATACCTGAAGAAGCTTCTCCAGTTTGTGGCACTGAAAGGTGCCTTTGCTATCCATCAATTGGCCACAGGTGCACCTTGGACTGATTGATATGTTGAAGCCGTGCAAGTTCATGACTATAGTATTAACGGACGTTTAGAAGTTCATACCTGTAGTATTAATTGACGACTTAATTATTGTTCATTGTCTCCTACATGTCACCAGCAATCATCAACAAGTAATGGCAAATGCTAATTTGATGGATGTAGTAGCTACATAGTACAAGACCTTACCATTGCTAGCTCTTCTGGTTTCTTCGTCCCATTCATCTCCTGTTGGTGTGGAAAATGGTTTTCAGGCCACTGGAGGTGTGGAACCGTTGGGCCATCCAGATCCTGCTGCTAATGAGCCTCGGCATGCACGTCGTCCTCCTCCCCTCGCCGGAATCCGTCGTCGTCGAGCCCCATTGCTGCTTCGAGTCCCTCTATGGCTGGCGTACCACCTGGCCGACACGATCGGGATCTACGCCATCGCGATCCTCTCCCTGAGCAGCGCGCCGCGGGAGCACCGGCTGATGCCGTTCTGGGCGCCCTTCCTCCTCCTGCACCGCGGCGGCCCCGACAGCATCGGCGCCTACGCGTTCCACGACAACCAGCTCTGGATGCGCCACCTGCAGCTCTTCGTCGTCAAGGTCCTGGCAGTCACCTACGTCCTCTACATACATCTCACTAGAAGCGATGCCTTCCTTGCCATGGCCACTCTCCTGATGTGGGCCGTCGGCGTCGGCAAGTACGGGGAGAAGGTGGCGGCGATCAGGGGCGGCAACAAGAGCAGCATCCGGCGCTCGCTCACCAAGAAACCATCCGCCGCCAGGCACCACCACGTCCACCACTGGGACCACGGCGTGCTGCCGCCGAACAAGGCCGCCGCCACCGCCGTCGACGAGGACGAAGCCTACCTACGCCAGGCGCATCAAATGTTCCACATGTCCAAGCGCGCCACCGTGGACTCGTGGCTGGAGAAAGACCCCGACCACAGCACGCTGGAGATGCTCCGGGCGCTCAGGAAGCAGGACGCCAGAGGCATGTGGGCGTTCGCGGAGCTGCAGCTCTCCCCTGCTGTACGACGTTCTCTACACCAAGGCCGCCGTGATCCACACCTGGCCGGGCTACCTCCCTCCGCCTCGCCTCGTGTCTCGCCATCGCCGCCGCGTTCCTTCTGTTCCGTTTCAGCGGCAGGCATGGCGACGACGACGTCGACGTGGTCATCACCTACGTCCTGCTGGCCGGGGCGGCCGGCATGGAGATGGCGTCGGTGCTCAACGCCCTGGGATCCTCGTGGACCTACGCCTTCCTGTGCACCACGCGCTGGACCTGGCTCCGGTACACGGCGCTGTGCACCGGAAGATGGGATCGGCTTCGTCGGCTTGCCAAGACAATGCAGGGAAGACGATCTGTCAGTGTTCGGAGGTGGTCAGGCGAGATGGGGCAGTACAACATGCTGCATTTCTGCAGCCGTCACAGAAGGTCTCACAGACCTGTTGCAGGTAGGATGGCCATGGCGCTGGGGTTCGAGGACTGGTGGAACAGGAAGCATTACTCGGCCACAGCCGACATCTCCGACGAGCTGCGGCAGGGGCTGTTCCGGTACGTGCAGAGGCTAACCGAGACGGGGCTCAACTCGCAGGGCGTGATCAGGAAGAGCTGGGGTCAGGAGGCGCTTGAGAGGGAGGACAAGGCCTTGTACGAACGCATCAAACGAGACAGGAACCTCGGCGTGGAGTTCCAAGAGGGCGTCATCATCTGGCACATCGGCACTGACATCTTCCTCGCCAGAAGCAGCATAGAGGCAGGAGATCTGCTGGTGGTGAAGTCTATCAGGACCCTGTCCAATTACATGATGTTCCTCCTCGTGAACCACCCAAACATGCTGCCAGGCCTTGCCCAGGGCATGGTGTACCGGCGAACCTGCGAGAACCTATCCGACAGGTGCAAGAATCAACAAGGTCGTCATCTTGTTAACAGAAGAAGAGATGGGTACAAAGATCAGGGAGATGTTCAGCCTGCAGGATGGCCCGGCTACTGTCCTCCCTGATAGCCATGTACATGAGCTCGCCAACAAGGTGTATGAGGAGAAGCCAAAATATAACCACAGCGTCCCTCGTCTCTGCTACGCCAATGGAGTCGCGGTAGAGCTGCTCGGCAGAGTGAAGGAGAAAGGAGTCGAGGCCGTCTTGAGATTGCTCCTTGACGTGTGGATGGATTTCGTGGTGTACGCGGCCAATCGGTGCCGCAGGGAGTCCCACGCCAAGAAGCTCGGCAGTGGCGGCGAGTTGACCAGCGTTGTATGGATTATGACAGACTTCCTTAACCAAGAAGCTTATGCACGACAGAAAGATTGAGTCTTCAATTAGGCAAGACGTACAGCTAGTGTGTGTGTAGCTGACTCAGTATATATCTATCCAGAACAACTGGCTCTTGTTAGATTTAATTCATTTTTTAGAGATATTGGTCACGAAAAGTTACAAATGTGAACAACATATTGTATGTAAAGATCCATCGAGGATCAGCAGAAGCCTAATGTTCTGTTGTTAACCATGATCACAATGCAATCAAGCCCACTTATTCAACTGAACCAACAACTAAAACAGGAGCTCAAACAGCTAAACCGAGACTAGGTTATGCAACAATCTCCCCCTAAGTCTCACTCGGCTTACCCTTTGAATTGATGATGGCAATTTTGCTACGAAGCTCACTGAACCTCATGCGCCGAAGCAACTTCTTCTGGACATCGATCAGGTGCTCCTCAGGGTCCACGAAGATCTTCCCATTCTCCACACATTCACAGATGAAATGAAACTTCGTTCCAGTGTGCTTACTTCTATCATAGAGAGTTGGATTCCTGATGTGTGCAATTGCAGACTGATTGCTGGATGACAACGTCCTTCTCGTCGTGCTTGAGCCTGTACACTCACTTCGGGCAAAAGGGACGATGGTCGGTAGGAAGGTTAATGAGCAATCATATCTTTTTCTCCTCAATGAACACCATTTTCTCCCCCATCACCTTGTCCCAACAGGCCTCATCATGGGCCTCTTCGTTGTCACTTATAGCGAGGCGTACCTCCTCATTGACTAGGAAATCCTGCTTCGCCAAGCCGGGGAATCACAAAGAGTCCAAGGATGTTCTCTAGTGCCTGAAAGAGAGGGGAACCAAATCGTCGTGGTTCGAATCAGCATCAGGTATCGACAACAATTCTACCAGCAACAACGATGGAGATGTACCTACAGTCGTTGGAGTTGGTATCATGATCGATGCGTATATGGGCATCCCTGGCATGCAACCATTAGACGTCGCATTTCTCATGCCAGTCGTGGATGTTACGTCCGCCACACATCCTTGCGCTAGTCCAGCTTGATCCCCATGATAGAGCATCACTATTCACAATGTGGAATGGTTCTGACTCTATCGCACTGGACCCATCACCACTACTACATTTACATGCCTTCAATTCATCAGACACCCTATCATGTGAGATTTTCACGTGCTTGGTGTTCTGTTTGTAAAACCTGTATGCCTTGGACCCTATTTCATACCCGACAAACACCATCCGAGTCATCTAAACTTCTTATTGTGATGGCTCAATGCTCGATAGGAACCCGCCGACAACCACGAGCATGTCCACCAATGCCTTGAGTCGAAGCTAGGTAGCGACTAATGTTGTCACTGTTCCCTAGCGCACCCCATCAGTCACCGCATCCTTGAAACATTCAGGCACAGCGCCACAACGTAGTCCCGTATCTACTCGGGGAATTGCAGGCGCCCAGAGCCACCACGTAGAGATGGTTTCATAACCCAAAATCTCAAGCATCAAGGAGGCACCTGATCCTACACACTCCCCCTCCGCTAGCTCCTACACCTCCGCCTGAAGGCAACATGTATCCTCACTTGGCCACCAAAACTCATCCTCGTGGCTACATCAAGACCATGCAGTTAGAATCATGGAGTGCATGCCGATGCCGACCAAGTACTAAATAAATAATCAAAGGGGCAGCGACTCTTAGGCCTCGTTTAGATGGCAAAATATTTGCCAATTGCCTGTTCTAACTCTGTAGCGCTCCTGTAGCACTTTCGTTTGTATTTGGTAAACATTGTCCAATCATGGACTAACTAGACTCAAAAAGATTTGTCTCGTGATTTATAACAAAATTGTGTAAGTAGTTATTTTTTACCTACATTTCTTGCTCGAACATATGTCTTTTGGTGTATTTAATGTGATGTGATGGAGAGAGAGTCTAAAAATTTGCAAGTTTTGGCAAAACTTTAGCCATCTAAACAAGGCATTACCTTCTAGCTTCGCCTCCCTTGTGGCAGCTTCCCCCTGAGTACGCCTAATTGCACTATTCATGGCCTTCAACGTTGTTTACCTAGGCGGTCTATTCATGTGCCGCCTCGAACAATATCTCCCCAATTTCCGTGACTACGTGCTCCTCGTTTGCCTCCCTTTAGGCATCTCGGTGGCCCATAGCGCCTCATCATGCTCCCTTCAGAGAGCCTCAACGTCAGCTTGAACCACACCTACATTCACTTCAGATTGACCACAGTCAAAAGCGGATGTCGTAGTCGGCCCCGCCATGCAGACGTCCCTCCAACACTAGTGGATCCTACCTTAAAATATTCTCCGGCGACGGGGCCCTATACAATACAGTAAGGGTCGTATATGCAATTGTAGCAAAACTAAGGCAAAGGCATGAACCATAAGATCGGGAGAACACTTACCCGCCCGATTGGACGACCGTGCACGTGGGGGCCTCTACCCCATCTCGGCGGGGCTCCTTGGATGCCTTCGGGACATGCTTGAGGTGGCCCCGATGGGTGGCATGGTCTCTAAGACTGACACTTTGATCACCCCAGGTGGCACCGCCGTGAGTGCCATGCGCTCTACCTAGACGGTGCAGTGGATGGGGAGCCAACACCATATCGACAAGAGGGGCATTGAAACAAAGGGAGGCAAGGCCCAACAGCCTCTCCCTCCTCTAGGATGTTCACTCCTAGGGCCAATAGCATCCTCATGCGAAGCTAGCCCGGGGAGATAATGTTTGGGGACTATGAAGCAACGAAGAGGCGTGAGAAGCAATAGGTAACTCACCCCCTCTCCTTCCGCAATTGGCTCCACAGTTTGAGGAACGGTGGGCACCCAGGCCCCACGAACCCACACCGTGACACACATATTTGGGATGTGGCGGTGAGCCCACGGGGTGAGGGCCCACCTTGGACACCCCGAGCAGGGTTTCCATATAGACGCACTTCTAGGAAGATGAACCAACGGGCGATTGACAAAGATAAGCGTCTTCACGTCAGATTGCTCATCAGCGGTGGCGAGAGGGGACACCCTAGCCTACAAAGCGCATGTCGGTTATGCCATCCATACGCACGCCTCGGCGTGGGCTTCGTGGAGCCTCGGCTCCGTCGAGTCCTCCACACGAGCCTTACGACCGGATCCACGTGTTGAAACACCCACCTCCCGACCTCCCGACCCTTGTAACATTGCCTCACGGCACAACAATTGTTCACCCCTCATAGAGCATGGGTGTCGTGTGCATTGATTCCACGTGCGGCGCGCATGACTAAGGAATATCAAAAGAGGGAAGGGAATTACATGGAGCATTAGAGGGAGGGTAGACATGGAGAAACCACCCCACTTGTTGACAAAGTAGCCCGAGGGGCTTGGGGCTGCAGCAATGCCTCCATTGGGAGTTCCAAGTGGCCAACCAATGAGTGTACCATGACCACTCCCATACGTGGAGCAAATAAGACCAAATATAATGGGCACCGATCGATGGGCCCCTCAAAGGCCTACAAAGCCTAGGTGCATAGAGCGCCTGGGCCATCGCGAGGTGTGGCCCAAGCCAAGATGGCCTACCACCGGGCCCTTAGATGGGTGTGGGACACTGAGTGATAGAGTGGCAATGAGCTACTATGACCCTAGAGCCTGATCGCTCGACCCACGACAGGCCAAGGTAAGTAGGATGCCTCACACAAGCTTAGAGTTGGCGACCCGACGAGTCAATTAGGCCCTCATTTGAGCCTCCCCACATAACGCTAGATCCCAATATTGCCCGACTCAAAAAGTCGCATGTGATGGCTTGAGCACGCTTAGAGGGGCATCCGACAATGGACCTCTAGGTCTCGACGTACCACGATTGACCTGTTCAACTAGAATTGGGCACAACCCCTTGTCGCTATCCTGGATGTGATCTAGAAGGCCTCTCTCTCGGGATCATGACTAGGTCACACAATGACACATTAACACAAGGGACTCCACATGCTCTAAGAGCAAAGGGCTCCTGGGTCCGCTAGTCGGCCCCCGCTAGGCGCAAAAATAGCCAGGACTAAAGCCTCTGTACCTAAAGTCTGTTCTCTATTAGTGTTATATTTGGAAGCATCAAATTAATAATACTATTATGATAGTAAGATAACACCTTCCTGGTGGCAAATCAAGTTGAAGTTGTAATCAAATTTTGCCCAAATTTATATGGATAAGGATATATCATTTGGATATAGATAATGTGTCATCTGGATATAGGTAAGGCATATACATCGCTTCTGGCTGACATTGTCAGACTGGACATAGATCTATCTCTGAGATCTATGCTAGATCTGTAGTTTGTTGACTAAAAATTGAAGTGGTTTAATTTTTTTATTTAATCTAAAATATAAACAGATAATAAGTTATACAAATGCACTTAGCATGCCTATAGCTCTGGATCCAGGATTAACTATAGCTATATGAGTGATCAGCTCTAGGAAATCCATATAGCTTTTGTAGAGCTACTAGAGCTACCAAACATGCCAGATCCAAATCAAGGAGTAGTTACGTAACCACCACGAGGGATTTAAATTTGGCTAGTGGGCCCATGTTTAGTCTGTATCTATCCACCTAATCTCCAGGATCCAACTGTATAAAATGTAGTAGTACCTAATCATGAGTTGCTACCATCAGAAGATACAAGCAAGTACATACATACGCCCACATGCAGTGGCTCTACGTGACGCTGCTCACTGATGAGCGCATGAGTCGGACCATGTAGAATTTCTTCTTAGTTACGTTTTGTCGTTGTTTCCATTGGCTCCTCCATCATTGAGTGTCAGCTGCGCCTTCTATTTGTGTAGCTAATATACCATCGATCACTTGTAGCAAGTAAAGCTACCGGCGGTCACGTATTCCTTGGTGTGGTTGTCATATCGATCCCTTTGTTGGAAAGACGACGCGAGGTTGGAAGAAAGGTACGTACTGCTACAGCTAACCACTTCGTGATCTTCTATAGCTATAGCTGGCTAGAGCTCTCGATCGACTCCTGTGTAGTACGTAGCTGATCATGACATGCATGCCTTATATTTTCTCTTTTCCTAGATGTTACATTCCATATTGCTTTGCTTGAACATGGATTAGATGCATAAGAAATGCTATACAACACCCATGTGTATTAGCACCAAAAAACACATGATTTTTTCTGTGTCTATGATGTGTGGGGTCTACATAGAAAAACACATGATTCTCCTCCTCACTCTCTCTGATTGTGTCTTTGTCCTTCCATAAAAAAATTATTTCTTGTGATCTGTGATCTGTGATCTTGTGATTTGTGATTGTCTAGAGGTAGAAGAAGGGTGGAGGCTGTTAGATCTTAATTTTATCGTTTAAAAAAATCAGAGTTGTGTAATAGACAGACTCTTCCTATATGGTTAACGTACGTTCGTGTTTTGCATGAACATGGATCAGGCCTCAAGGGGTGTGCTAGGTAGTCGAAGGTCTACAAGAAAATACAATAATGGCTGGAGGAGTGCTGCTGCGGATTTTGAAGATCGTTGTGCTTCTGGTCCTGCGGATTTGGAACAAGTGGGCGACCCAGATCCTTGTGCTTCTGAGCCTCGCGCTGCAGGTTGTCCTCCTCCTCTTGGCCGGGATCCGTCGTCGTGAGGCCTCTCCCGTGCCCAAGTTCTTCCTGTGGCTGGCCTACTTGCTTGCCGACTACATCGCCATATACGCCCTTGGGCACATCTCGCTCAGCGGTGCGCCGAGCAAGCAGTACCAGCTGGTGGCGTTCTGGGCGCCATTCCTGCTGCTCCACCTGGGCGGCCCCGACAACATCACCGCCTACTCGATGGAGGACAGCAAGCTCTGGCTGCGCCATCTGCAGACTCTCCTCGGGCAGGTCTTTGGAGCGGCGTATGTCCTCTACAAAACATGTCGCCGGTGGCGACTTGTACATCTTCAGGGCCGCCTTATTAATGTTCATTGTCGGCGTTGTCAAGTATGGGGGAGAGGACCTGGGCGATCTGGCGCAGCAATCTGGACAGCATCCGTGACTCTCTCAAGGAACCTGATGTCGAGCACCACCATTTCCACCCTCCAGACTATGAGTCCATGGTGGCAGCCATTGAAGATGACGAATTCTATTTGCGCCGTGCGCACTCCATGTTCAATGTATGCAAGCGTGCCATAGTGGACTCTTGGGTTGCCAGCCCGGACGAGAAGAAAGAGGATGGTCACCAGAGCTCTTGGGAGGAGAATCATCCAGCTGAGACGAACCAGCAGAGCTTGGAGATTCAGCTGGATATCAAGACAGAACTGAACAGCTACAAGGGCATGGGCATGTGGACACTCATGGAGATGGAACTGTCGCTCATGTACGACCTCCTGTACACAAAGGCAGATACGATCCACACCAAGCGTGGCTACATCATCCGTGTCGCCACCTCCCTCGCCGTCACCGCCTCGTTCCTGCTCTTCCAGTTCAGTAGTAGCAAAGACAGCCACGGCACATTTGATGTTGTGGTTTCATACACCTTGTTGTCTGGGGCCTTCCTCCTGGAGACGGCATCACTGGTGAGAGCCATAGGGTCAACCTGGACATATGCCTTCTTGTGCAACACGAAGCTGAGTTGGCTCCGGTACACAGTACTCTGCAGAGGCAGGTGGGACCGCCTCCGCTGGTTTGTTAAGGCGGTCACGGGAAGAAGAGGCCAGAACAGCAAATCGCCACGAAGGTGGTCCGGCAAGATTGGGCAATACAACATGCTGCATGCTTGCAGCCGCCGAAAGAGAGCCTATAAGACACTGCTGGGCAGAGTGGCAAGGATGCTAGGATTCGAGGATTGGTGCATCAGGTACCATTTCTCGGGGACGACAATGAAGTTTTCACAAGACCTAAAGCACCACCTGTTCGAGTACACAAAGCGCCTAACAGAAAGGGGGATTAAACATGCAGGGTGTGGTAAGGAGGAACTGGGGTCAACATGTGTTTGAAGATCGGAAGGAGTACAAGCTGTACCGTTTCTCTCACAACAGTAGGCACCAACAATTTGCTTGCAGATGAGTTATTTGATAGACCAGATGCTCACACCCTGAAAACATTGAAAGCGAATGCAGATGAGTTCCCCATAACAACAGGCAGCAACAATTACTTTGGAGCTGAGTTCCAAGAAGGCGTCATCATTTGGCACATTGCTACAGATGTTTTCATCGCCAAGAGCAATGCCAGCAATGATGATGCAGGAGACGCAGACCTAGTGAGGGATATCAGGACGCTGTCCAACTACATGGCTTTCCTCCTGGTAGACCGCCCCTACATGCTACCAGGGCTTGCTCAGAGCATGCTGTACCGGAAAACCTGTGAGAATCTGGAGGAAATACGAAACGGCAATCCAGATCGACAAAAGGGTGTGTGCGCCAAGATTAAGGAATTCTTCAAACTGCGTGACGACTCCAATTCGGATGGATTGATGCACCTAGATGAGCTTGCCAGCATCCTATCCGAGAAGGAGCCACCACTCAACCGTGCTATGCCTCGCCTCTACTTTTCCTATAGAGTTGCTGAAAAGCTAGAAGTCAGGATGAAGGAGAAGGACTCAGGAAGGACGGCCATGTTGAAACTACTCCTCGATGTGTGGACGGATTTTCTTGTGTATGCGGCCAATAGATGCAGCAGGGAGTCCCATGCCAAGAAGCTCAGCAATGGTGGTGAGTTGACTACTATATTGTGGCTTATGGCAGATTACCTTCACCGCGATGCTAATAATACTTCTGCACAAGATAAGAGGCGCTAATTATATTATTATATATGCGTCCTAATTGTTGTACACAAATCTGTTTCTGTATCTAAAACGGGTTCTCCTCCATTTGGAAGCATAAGGTGTCTTTTTTTTTTTTTTTTTTTTCCTACTATGATCATGCCTGGTGTCAAAATCCAAACCATATCCTTTGTATTTTCAAGTTATCATATAAAAAAAAAAAAAAGAACCCGCCTTGTGTGCATTATGATATCCATTGAGTACTGGCATAGGCAACCGAAACACCTTTATAATCAAATATTGAGTATTGTGTTGTTTGTAGTCACTGCACTAAAGAGACTCTTCTGCATCTATTCTTGGATTGCTCTTTCGTAGTTGAATGTTGGAGTACTCTAGGTTTACCTGTCCAGCACTCTGCTGATCCTTTTCAGACAATAACATCTATCAGGATTCAGATAGCTGTTCCTTTCTCAATGGAGATAATTATATATCTCCATGTGCTGGGCCATTTGGTTAGTCAGAAATGATGCAATTAATTTTCATAAATGTGCGACCATCTATAGCTCAAGCTCGAAGACATTTCAGGAGGGACTTTGCTCTAGTTATCCTTAGAGCAAAGAAGTCTTATGCACTACTACACATAAGGTGTTTAGGGGTGGCTCGTGACCCTTTGTCGGGGCAGTTTGCCCAGCCGCCCCTACAGGGGGTGGCTACAAATGCTCCATTTGTAGGGTGGTTGGCCAGTCGCCCCTACAAATATCCTGCCGCCATTACAAATCGATTTCTAGAAATCACAAAAAAATACCAAAAAAAATAGCAAAACATTTTTTCTATCCAGGGAAGCCCCCCACTGGACATATGGCCGTGTCATCCTTGTGTGTTATCACTTGATCAGTCTACTCCTGTGTTTTACTTTATTTTCTTTCAATTCCTAGAGTAGAGACGTTTGATCTTGTGATCCTAGGAAGCAAACTGAGCTAGGTCTATTTATTCTATTGACATAGCATAGTATACATTCTTGAGCTATAATTGTGTAGGCAGTTAACACTTTGCCTGGTGTTTGTGAGCTTGTAGATTTTAAATTTAGGATATTCACCTCTACTAGCCATCCAAAGATTTTTTTTAATGGGCACGCTTGCCCTCGCCACGTGGGCGCCCAGTGGCGCGCGATCTCCACGCCAATTGCTTCGACATGGCTCTCTCCCGCACTAGGATCGTGAGGGGAGGGGAGGATGGAGTGTGGACCGTGGCCATGAGAAGAAGAGTAGATGATGGACACATCACTACGTGAAACTGGATCTTCGCCGACCGTCTTGCGATTCGCCGACCGCTGCAGAGTTGGCGGTCGGCGATTTTTTCGCCGACCGCCGCTCTTGGCAAAGATTCACGGCGGGCGAAGTGGTCTTCACCGACCGCCGGTGGTCGGCGAAGAGCACCGGCAACCGCCCTCTTTTGCCGACCGTCGGTGGTCGGCGAAGAAAAAGCGGTCGGGCGAAGGAAACACCACCGTCCACGGAAAATTGGCGCGCTCGACCACCCACCGCCGGCGGCGGTCGGCGGAAGATCACATCTTCGCCGACCGCTCCGTCCCGATGGTCGGCCGGTTATTTTTAAAAAATAAAAAACCGCGGCCCCCATTGCCACGTGTCCCGGCAAAAATGCCGGGAGGTCCTTCGCCCGACCGGCACGGGCGGTCGGCGGTTATTTAAAAAAAAAAAATAAAAACGCTTCGTGGAAGCCACGCGCGATAAAAAAACGCCGACGGTGGGTCTTCGCCGACCGCCCTCCTCCCGGTGGTCGGCGAAGAATTCTTCGCCGACCGCCGTTTCCGGCGGCGATCGGCGAAGTTGCCTTCGCCGAGCACCTTTCCAAAGGTTTCGGCGAAGTATAAATTTTTTTTTTTAGAATTTGCTATCATAACTTTTTCTCGTGACTTAGCTACAGTACATTGAGTACATTGTTCAAGTTTGGAATTTTTTAAAACTTTTTACTATATTTTATGAGTTTTCATGTTATGTTTGAATTTCTCTCGAAAACTAAAATTTGAACTGCAAGTGATTCGAATAATGGGTGTAAATGATTCAAAAAATGATAAACATGATTGTGAGTCCATATTGAGTCCTCATCCATGGTCGCACCGAAATTCAAATATCTTTGCGCGAAACACGCCGACTCACTTGCGGATCGATCGTTTTAAAATTCTATAAAATTCAAACGGAGTTGAAAAATCATGAAACTTGACGAGTTGTCCTTATATCACATGTGTACACTATGAAAAAGTTTGAGTCGTTTTTCGTGGGACGTTTGCATCTCGGGTGGCACTTACGGAGACATACGTAGCATGTGATAACGTAAAACTCTAGTTGAGATGTCTAGGTTTCAGCGGTCCGGGATGCAAACTTGCATGAAACCTTTTCAAATTTTTTTCACAGCTTAAACATGCAATATAACGACGCCTCTTCAAATTTCATGAATTTCCGACGTTTTCTTTTTTTAGAATTTTAAAATGAATCGCCGCACGTAATCGAATGTCTCGCGACAAGATCTTTTGATTTTCTCATGTGTCCATAGATGAGGGCTCAAAATATACTAACAAACAAGAATATCATTTTTCCAATCACATAATTCCATTTTTCTAAGGACCCGTTCAAATTTTCAAATTTTAGGTGGGAAAAAATATTAGAGTAAAAGAAGAAAACTATTAAAAAATAGTTAAATGTGCGGAAAATGTCCCAAATTTTGACATGTACTTTTGTAAACACTCTATCTAATCCACGTAAAAATTTGAAGTCAAAAATCAAAAAAAAAAAATTTCTTTGCCGAGAGCCCAAAAATGCTCTCGGCGAAGGGCTCGACCGCCGGTCGAGGGGGGGCGGTCGGGCGGGCCGTGTGCCACCTTCGTTTTTTTTAAAATAACAAAACTTCGCCCGACCGCCAAACCTAAGGGCGGTCGGCGAAGATGGTTTCCCAGCGTCCGCCCGTTCTTTTAAAAAAAACCAAAAGCGATGCTAAAAAAAAAAAAAAAAAATAAAAACGAAAACTTCGCCGACCGCCGGATCGGCGGCCGTCGAAGGCGCTGGTTAAAACTTCGCCCGACCGCCGGATCGGGAGGCGGTCGGCGAAAAGATGGTTTCGCGTCCTTTGTCTTTTTAAAAACCAAAAAGCGATGCTAAAAAAACTTTTTTTTTTTCCGCAGCGCGGCGGCCGGCCGAAGGTCCCTCCTCGCGCCTTGTTACAACCGACCGCCGCCGCGGATCGCGGCTGTCGGCGAAGGCTATGTGCCTTATCCTTTCGGTGGCCACCCACCCACACACCTCAACCCACACCCTCACTCACTCACGAACACACGCACGCCACGCCCACACGCCGCCGCCGCCCCCAACCGGCGCCGCCGCGCGGTTCCGGCCGGCCGCCCGTCCCGGCCGGCGACACGCCGTCCCGCCGGCCCCTTCCGCCCGGCCCGTCCCGTCGAGCGATCCAGCGCCGGAAATCCCGCGCCGGCCCCTCACGCTACCGGCCTGCTGAGGCGCGCCCGGCGGGCCGCTGCCGAGGCGGGGCCGCCTCGCTGCGCGAGGCCGGCCGCCTACCACCCGGGCGGGGGCCGCGCCGCTCCCGCGGCGCGCCGCCCAGTGCCCCGACCCCAGCCGACGACGCGGCGCCGGCGCCTGACGCCTCGGCCCCGGCCCGGCGCCCGACGCCCGCCCCGGTGCCCGCCCGACGCCCCGGCCCTCTCACTACTAGGGAAGAAGAGGAGGAGAAGAAGAAGGGAAGGAGGAGGGAGGAGGAGGGGAGGGAAGAGGGAAGAAGGTGACATTTTCTTGCCGTCGAGCCGCTACTAGGGAAGAGGAGGAGGAGAAGGAGGGAAGAGAAGGAGGAGGTGGAGGATTGTCGCCGTGCCGCCCGCTCGTGTCCGTGCTCGTGTTTCGTCGTCGTGCCGCCCGTTCGTCCACCGCCCAAGCTAGGTGAGCATTCGTGCCGCCACGACCGTCATTGTATATGAATGTGTGCCAAGAATGAAGAATTGAGGTCGATGTGTATGCATATGTGTTGGTCGGCCATCGTGCCGATTGTTTTGTTGCAGGTATTGAAAACCTCAGCGTGTAGGGAGGTTATGTCGAAATTTCTAATTGAACAATCTTTTTCGGGTGTGACCCGTCGGTGCCGCGCCGGATGCGTGACTTCACCGCCACTACCGGGTCTCGCCGCACCGCTAGGTATAACCCCTCTTTACATATGATGGTCGTGAGATCGCGTAACCTAGTTAGGCGTCTCCGTCCTAAAGAGAGAGTTTGAGGTATGGATTTCTTTGCATATCTACGATCGTATCTGTTTCGGATTGTCCGTTTTTGGACAGCCACAGATACGTAGATGGGTCGGGTTTCCATGTCCCGTTCGGTCGCGGCGAGGAGTTTCGGCATCACCTCCCCACCGTTCTCCGGATGCACACTCTCCCTTCCGGGACGTGTATCGGGAGAACGGCGGGAGGTGCTGCCGAAGACTCGTCCCTGGCCGGATCGGGCATGGAACCCGACCCATCTACGCATCCGGGTGGGATTAGGACCTATCTGGCCTATTAGAGTGTAGGAACGCCATGTAGATCGAACTCATGGTTGGAATTCGTGGTTGCTAAAGGATGGGCGACCGCCGGTGGATGTGCGGCGGTTGGAGAAGTAAGCATGATTTTGACGAAGAATGGATGGACAAGACCAATGAGTTCTTGAAATGGTATGGGGCAACGCCGTGCTCGTGGTCATTTGCTAGTTTGGTGTCCCCGAGTAAATGTGACAACACGAGAAGAGTCACCAAAGGATATGCACCGTCATCTACTAGATTTTGGATTCACCAAGAACTATACCGTGCGGGTATACCATGGTGAAGCACAACGTATGAGAGAGGAGGAGGTGAGAGCACGCCGAAGATTGTGATGGTGATGCCGGGGTTGTAGATATGTTAGATGATGTGCACCAAGGACTTTTCAACGAAGCACGTGACAAGGAGGCGATGGAGAAGGAGGCAAAAGAATTTCTATGAAATGTTGGACTCGGCGCTAAAACCCCTTCATGAGAACACAACGGTTTCGCGTATTTGGATGGCATTTGTCGCTTATTAGGGCTGAAGTCTGAATTGAACATCGGTCGAGCGGGCTTCGATAAGATGTTGTCCATTTAGGAAAGAGCACGCCGATGCAAAGCAGCGTCCAAAGTGCAAAGCCTCTAGGTACGAAGAGGTTCCAACCGGAGATGGTCGGATGAAGCGGAGTAAAAGTAAAAAAATTCTACGGCACCTACCGTTTGTACCGAGGATTCAACGACAATACATGACCGAGGAATCCGCTAAACAGATGACGTGGCACAAAAATGGCAAGCGATACACTCCGAGACAAGATGATACATCCATCGATGGTGAAGCATGGCAATACTTTGATGGAAAACATCCCGAGAAAGCAATGGAGGCGCGTAATGTACGTGTCGCCTCGGCAAATGAATGGGTTCAATCCCTATGGAATGAGTACGGCCCCATACACTTGTTGGCCCGTATTCGTTATCCCCCGAATCTCCCTCCCGGTGTCGCCTTTCAGCGGGACACCATATTCTTAATAAACTTATAATTCCGGGCCACCGGGAATAAGATGGGTGTGTGTTTATAGAGCCCGTGATGATCGATGAATTGATCAAGGCTTGGGATGAAGGCGCATGGACATACGACAGAGCTACGAGACGGTGTTCAAGATGCATGTTTGGTACGGTACTCAATTCATGACTTCTGGCGTATGGGGTTGTCCCGAGGGCCGGTGTGTTCATGGAAAGTTCCCGTGCCAGGTATGCAAGGAAAGTCCGATGTTCATCCGTTGCGCGGCGGGTGGTAAGTTTTTCGTCGTTCGACCTACATCGTCGGGCCGCCTCTTAACCATCCATTCAGACAAGACACGAAGAACTTTTACAAAAGGGGTCGTAGTGACGTAACCTCAACCGTGAGATGAAGACGGTGCCGAGGTCCATGCTCGCCTAGAGTCTCTTGTGGCCAATAAACAAGGTGGTGGTTTTGTGGGGTATGGTCAGCGATATGTGGACTCATAAGTCGGGCTTGGAGAGGCTCCCCTATCATGATGACCTTCTTGTGCCACATCACCTTGACAATATGCCCGCGAGAAGAATATCGCTGAAGCACTTTTTGCACACTCATGGACACCGAAAAGTCTAAGGACAACCCTAAGGCTAGAGTGGACTGGCAAAACTTTTGCGATAGACCAAATCAAGAGATGAGGCCTCCCAAGAGGCGGCAAAGAGATGGCGAAGGCCCAATGTTGATTTCGTCTTGTCTAGCCAAAGCCAAAAGGTGGTACTTAAATGGATGAAGACCACGAGGTTTTCGGATGGGTATGCACATAATGTGAAGAGGGGAGTCAATTTAACTACTATGCGAGTAAATGGGATGAAGAGTCATGACTATCACGTATGGATTGAGCGGCTCCTTCCCACGATGGTTCGAGGCTTTGTCCCCGAGAATGTATGGCTAGTCTTTGGCGAGTTGAGTTATTTCTTCCGCCCGGAAATTTGTGTGCAAAAGGCGATCTCTCGGACCGTTTGTAGACAGTTGGAAAAGGCAAGACTGTGTTACTCGTAAGTTGGAGAAAATCTTCCCACCCGGCTTCTTCTTGTCGATGCAGCATATGATTGTGCACCTCCCGTACGAGGTACGTATGGGGGCCGGTCGTGCATACCATTGGTGCTACCCAATCGAAAGAACTCTAAAGAGTGCGTGAAAATGTAGAAATAAAGCCAAAATCGAGCCGTCCATTGCGAGGCATACATTGTGGAGGAGGTGTCAAACTTCACGAGAAAAGTACTATACGAGAGAACATTCCTAGCGTGCATGATCAAATCCCCGTTACAATCGACGAAAATCGAAGCTCGGCCTTTTCCAAGGTCAATACGAAGCGCCGGTGCATCTACCATTAGCGAGTTGAGCAACAAAGAGTGGCACGGTATCATGCTATATGTCTTGACGAACTCACCCGAGGTGGATCCGCACAAACGTGAATTCATTCGTGAGACTTGGTCTTTATCAAGGAATGCGAGCCACATGAAATTGATACTCTTCTTTCACAAGGTGCTGGACCACTGAGAACCGATTTCATTTCGTGGTTCAAGAGAAGGGCCCAAACCGATCGCTCTATCGTGGCGAGCTAATTCTTTGTTTTGCAAACGGCCGTGATTTGAGGGTTAGGTCATTTAGCGCTTATGATGTGAATGGATATCGTTTCCACACGACAAGCTACTGACGAGGGCGACCCAACCGAAGTACCACAAAACGGCGTGCTAACGATCGATAATAATGGGAATGAGTTCCATGGCGAGTCGAAGAAATATACGAGCTTTCATTTTATGGGGCACCGCATCTTAAACTGTGATATTCAAATGTCATTGGTTCGACCACCGAATGTACTAAAGCATTACACGGGCAATTGGGCTAGTCGGTTCGACCAGATTCCGTGTATCCACGATCCGATATATACATTGTGGCTCAACAGCCGCGGGTTTATTACACGCCATATGCACCGCAAAACAAAGATTATCTTAAGGGTTTGGAGGTTGTGCGTAAGGTAGCGCCACATGGTAAACTACCCGTCCCAAATGATGAAGATTATAACTTGATCAACCCAATCACATATGAGGGAGAGTTCTATCAAGAAGAGGGTGCGCCGGGGAGTTTTGTGATAGACCTATTTGGAGATATAGGAATGGAAGTAGGCGATGAAACGCCCGAGGATGACGATGACGGCGTTGAGGTGTTCGACTTGAAGGACATAGCTATGCTAGACAGATTGAGCACGGTCAATGAAGGCAACAATCCAAGTTCAGATTCTCTTAGTGATTTTGACAATGTTGGCGGCGGCGATGACGAAGGAGAAACGCTCCAGGGACGATGATCCCGATTACTTCTAATACATGTAATACTATGTTATTTTGTTTTTACTGTAATTATGTCTTATTTATTTATATTTTCATTAAAATGCATGTAAATCTAATTATGCCTTGTTTATGTTTTGATTAGGTGATCGGACAAAGATGGCGGGAGGTCGTGGAGGTCGTGGTGGTCACGACCCGAGAGGTCGCCCGTGCCTTGACCGGGATTTACAACGGGGGGACAAACAAGGCTGACGGAGCAGGCGGAGAGTTCACGAGGCGGCGGCCTCGTGTCGGGAGGCCTCCGGCTCCGCCGCCAGGCCCGAGGTGGAGGAGGAGGACGACGAGGGAGGAGGCTGGTGGCGCCTTGCCGCCGGGGGTGCCCAGCGGAGACCCACCGGGCGGGGGCGACAACGCCGCCGGCGCCCGGCGTCACCGATAGCGGGGAGGACGCGTCGGTGGCTCGCACCCTCTGGTGGGGGGTTCGGACTTCGGCGGCGGCTGGGGCTGCGAAGGTCTACTGCGAGGCCCTCACGACTCCCTCGGGCTCCGCTCCTCCCGCCATGTGATTCGCCCCCAAGGGACAAAGTAAAGTAGATTTAGATGCGTACCTCATTGTCTATGCCTACTTCATGTCTTCATTATGTCTACTTCGAGTGATGAAACTAATATCGTGTCTTCATTATGCGGGAAACTGGATCGTTGTGTCGGCGGTGACTCACGCAAGCCCCGCCGGCATCGTCGGATTCTTTGTCGGGAGCAGCACTACCCGGCGTCGCCACGCACCACGGGCATCTGGGGCGGCCGCCTGTTGGGCAGCCTACTACCAAGGAGAAGACTCGGACTACACCCACAAGGCGTAGCGGGTGCTCACAGAGTTTTGGGTAACTCGACCTCGCGCACAAAGCCTTTTCGAATACATCGCATTCTTGAAACCATGAATTTGATATTGTATTTGTATGCGAGAACTTCTTCAAATGCGAGGAAGGACGGGGAGGAGCGAGCTGCAAGGGTGCTTTGAGAACGCCCCAAAAAAAACGCGTCACCGATATGCTTTTCCGATGCAAAGCCCCGTGCCATCATAAACTACTATGCAACGGTCTTTGGGTCGAAAATAACAAAAGGAGGATGCAAGGACTAAGATGTTGACCCGCGAAGAGTTCTTGGAGGTACATGAACAACACTAAGCGGTGCTTGTTTTGAGATAGTTAATGTGATCTTCTAATCTGACATATTTTCATGACATGTAGATGAGGCCGACTTGGTTACGGCGTCCATGGGGATTCTTTGGGAACAGCTCGTGGACAAGTGGTTCACGGAGGAGTGGCAAAAAGGTGCACGACGATGCCGGGAAAAACGTTTGGTGATGCAGTCCATCACACCACCAAGGCGGTCGGGGCGTTGCGGAGTACAAAGAATTATGGGTAAGCGCGTTTCTTTGTTTCTCTTCCTTTGTTTCTCACAGCTCACTAATCCTCTTCTTTTGTTTCTCACGGTGAAGACACATCCAGGCAAGACCTGCACCGACCGGGCAGGCCTTACGCATGGCGCACAAGAAGAGGGCCGCCCGATGTTTCCTATGACGTCAACGACCGGCGAGGCGCACAAAGCAACTCGGTGTGGGCCAGCGGATCGTTGAGTACGGCGCGATTTCGGCGTAAATATGGGAGGACTACGATCCGGCGCCCATGACATTGATACGGACATCGTCATGGCGACTTTTGGAGGCAAGAAGCACGGGAGGTTGGGCGACCGCCCGACGGCATCATCGACAGCTTCGGCATGAGACTCCGACGTCCGAGCACGGAGGGGCGGACCACGGACCCGCCGATACGGCCCGAGCGGCGTGGCAAGGCCGGGCCGTGTCGGTGGTTTTGAGGCGGAGGCCAGCGGCTTCGCCCGGCAGCCAGCCTAGCGCAGGAAAGGACGCGCCGTCGGAGGTGGAGGCCCAAGAAGGCGGCAATGGCGGCCAAGTTCGAGGAGCTTACTAGGTTCCTTTCCACGACCGTGGATTGGCTCGCCACTGGGCTCCTAGGTCCGGTCCTTCCACGGCCCCATTTGTTTCAGCCCGCTTCCGGTACTCGTGAGTATTATAGCAAAGAGCTTCGATTTTCGTTTCAAATAAACATGTCTAACACCCGCAACATTGTTTTCTTTGCGCAAGGCTTCCACTCCGTGATCGGGCGGGGTCGAATCATCCCTTTGCGGGTGCTCCGGTGTTGAGCAAGGCTTCCCGCCCCCCGAACCATCAAGTTCCGCCTTTCCCAACCTTTCCGCCACATGCATGAACTTGTGAGACTCCCCGCGACTTGTTTAGATCATTTGTGGACTTGTTTATCTTGTGAGACTCGATGTTGGACTTGTGGACATGTTGTTGGGCGTGTGCAACTTATTTATGTGATATATCGTTGTGTTTCATGTGCTTTGGAGGTGTGCAATGCGATATATAAATGTTATGTGATTGAATGGATGTGAGATATATTATATATGTGTTTGTTTGTCAAGGAGGGAAGCTTAAAACAAAAAAAATAAATTTTTCCGAACCGCCGACCGTTTTTTGCAAAAGCGGTCGGCGAAGGAGGCTTCGCCGACCGTTTTGCCTACGGCGGTCGGCTTAAGGAATTCGGGAAATGGCCCGTTCGCCACTTTCCCGGCCCTTCGCCGACCGTTTTCAGCCTCGGCGGTCGGCGGTTTTTTTTTAAAAATTTTCTTTCTTCGCCGACCGTTTTCGTCGGCGGTCGAAGGAAAGTATTAAAAATGAAAAACCTTTTGCCGACCGCCCATACGGGGAGGACTGTCGGCGAAGAATTTTTTTAAAAGGAAAAATCTTCGCCGACCGCCCCTGAAAGCGGCGGTCGGCGAAGAGGGCGTAACGCCGTCATCTTCGGCGCTCCGTTAGCGGCAACTTTTCTTCGCCGACCGCCCGTTTTTGGCGCGGTTTTCGCCGACCGCCTGAATTTTTGGCGGTCGGCGATCGCCATCGCCGACCAAAATTCGGCGACCACTGCCGCCGACGCGGCGTCGAAAACGTTTTCGCCGACCGTTTTTGAGCCGCCGACCGTTTTGGCGCGGTCGTAAGTCCCGAATTCCTGTAGTGCATAAAGAAGATGATTGGGCATCATTTTTTTTTGGAGAATAGCATTTAAATATTTTTGAAACCATTTTCTGAGAACTGTTGGAGGTGTGGTTGTTTTTCTTCACCTCCCAGTATATTTTGAAAAGGTTACAAAAGCAGATTTTTTTGGGTACAGTTGGAGATGCTCTTAGGGCATACTTAAGATTAGATCAGATCAACTGGTTACTAGATCTAATTGCAAAACTAATCACGATGGTTTTGGTAGTGGGCACATGCTTGAGAGTTGCGACTGTACTTACTTACCTAATCTCCAGGCTCGAGTGAATTAAGTGAAGCAGCATAGTAATGGGTTGTTACACACTTACACAAAATATACTGACTGGTTTGTCTGAAGCACGTACGTCGTCGGTACGTGTACTCACATGCACTAGCTGCCATGGAATGCGCACATGCGTGATTCGTAGCCAATTCATGTTTCGTATTACAAATATGGTTTCTTGATGCAAGTTGACAGGAATGCGCACGTACGTATACGAAATACAGATTAATTGCATGTTCACTTGTTGCCAATGCCACAGCTAGCTAAGCTATAGTAGAAGTCACGCTCACGCACAGCTGGTTCTCAGCTGCCTTGGGAAGTTTGCAAGATACCACAAAAACATTATGTGTACCCCGATCGAGTACGATGAGGTTGAGACCTGTCCCAGTCCCAGGTGTTCGGAGGGGAGCTCCACGAAGAAGAGCAGGTCCTCCTACGGCGTGCACACTCCGTTCATCTTCCATATCTGCCAAAGCTCAGCGGTGGATTCCTCAGTCGACATTGATCCGGTTCCAAGCGACAGTAGGCTACGCATGGGTGGAAGACCATGTGGAGGTTGGTGGAGATAGAGCTGTCCCTGCTGTACGGCATCAACAAAGATTTCAAAGAGTCCAAATCCAAACGACTCCTCAGAGTTGAATTCCACAAGAGATGTTTTCATCGCCCGAAGCAGGGAAGATGACGACGCCTACACCATAACTATGCAGAAGACGACGACGACAACAAGGACCAGCAGAAGCTGGTGAAGGCTATCAGAATGCTCTCCAACTATATGATCCTCCTCGTGGACCGCCCCAACATGCTACCAGGCCTAGCTCAGAGCATGTTGTACAGGCGAACCTGCAATAATCTGGCCAGTATGGCTCTGGCCAAGGACATTCCTGATCGCACCAATGGGATCAATCAATGTACTAAGTTTAAAGACTTGTTCCGCCTGCATGATGACCCCAACTTTGCAGGACTATGTCACCGGAATCACGATATACAAGGAATGGTGCTTTACATGACGATCACTTTGGTCATAAACAGTCCAAAATACGTCACGCGGTTAAATTGCCATGACGATCGAAAAATCTATCATGTATCTCACGTCATAAATTTGCTAAACCTAATTGAGCGTTATATATTGAGATTTGTGATCGTCATGGATTAGTTGGCTATCTTCTATAACCAGCCCAGATCCAAACATTGTGACGAAAAAGAACATCATAAATCAGTGCCAAATCATCACTGTATCAACATGCATCACAGCTCATAAAATACACCAAATATTGATTCATTTATGTATTAGCATGTCCACAACAGTCACATTGTACATCAAACTACAGATTAGCCTAGCTCACAACTATTAGGTTGACTATCACAATACCAAAGTTTGAACTAAAAGATTTGATCTCTAGGGAGTCTAAATAACTATATATAAGTATCCACGAACACTTTAATTGGCTTGCTGTCCATAAGATGTCCTACATGAAAATCAAAACAAATATAAGTCAGTTTTACTAGCAAAGGTTTTTAAAAGAAGTGTCACAGTTTTGCTGTCCATAATCTTCAAATGAGTTGATGGCACAAAAAAAAAAGACACGATCTAAAGTGTTACCTGTTAATGAAAGCTTTAAACTCAGCATGATACTGGGGTATGTTTCAATCTGTACATGATAGATATGGTGTTAGAACTCCAGCTCCTAATATTCTCGGAAACCTAAGATATCAGGAGCACATAACACTATTAAATAAAAACCCAGCATCCAGCACATGATACTCCGTTAGATGATATACAGACCCAGCATGCATCACAAATATGACTCGAGTCATCTCACTCCAATTAAAATAAAGGACTAAGATTGCCTTTTTTTCTCCAGTATAAAGAACCACAATTTGTATTCAAAGATGATATACAAAGGTTGTGGTTTGCACTACATATTTTGCCCAAGAACGACCATGGTGAGCATCTCTGCATCTCTCTTTCATCTCTATTCCCTCATTTCCAGATCTCTTAAATCTCTATTCCCTAATTTCCAGATCTGAGCAGGTGGTGTTCTCCCGTGTAGGTATAATGCCCAGAAATATTATGCTATAGATTGCATGTTCGTGAATACAAATTGTGGTTCTTTATACTGGAGAAAAAAAAAGGCGGCAAAATATATAGTGCAAACCACAACCTTTTGTAAACCCGTGTAAACCACGGCAAAAAAGTAGTCTAAATTCACCCAAAAAATCACATATGTATATGATATGATGATACACAACCTTATAAAATATCTTTCTTAAAATCAACTTCGTTTATGAGATGTAAAAATAACAAATTTGAAGCCGTAAAGTTATCCGGACGATTTGTTAGAAATTTGTTATTTTTATATCTCACAAACAAAGTCAAGTTTGGACGAGATATTTTACAAGGTTGTGTATCATCATATCATCTACATGTGTGATTTTTTTTTGGTGAATTTAGACGACATTTTTGCCGTGGTTTACACGGGTTTATACAAAGGTTGTGGTTTGACTACATATTTTCCTCGCTCCTCGCGTGCTCCATTGTCATGGTCCCGTGCTTCTCAGATCTAGAGCTCGGGCGTTGGGCGAGTACGGTGGTCGAGAGCACGAGACCCCAGGCCGGCGGCGTAGGAGGCCCACGGGAGGTGGAGCTCGGGTGGAGACGAAGCCCCAGGGCGGCGGCGAGGGGGCGCGGCGCCGCCGAGGACGGCCGCGCTCCGGTCCAAGGCGCCATCTTTAACGGCGGCAAACGACGCCGCTTTTGAGGCTGCGCGCGACGGGCGTCGGAGGCGTATGCCGGGGCGGCGGTGCTCAGGTGGGAGTGAGGCGAGGTGAATGGTGGGTTGGCAGGGATGGGTTTGGATATACCGTATGCCATTTGGGCCCGTAGGGGGACATGGGTGCCGGTCGTGGGATTAGGGTGCTGCGTGTGTCAAGTTTATTTTTTTATCATTTCATTTCTTTTTGAACTGCGTAACTTGTATGTGTTTTTTTCATTATCAAAATATATATACACACATGTTGTATATACACGTATGTATTTCTTCTCCCTTTTCTTTGGTTTTATTTTATTGTTACATACATATATACACGTGTGTTTCATATATATACATACACGTACACACATATTCTCTTTGACAAATGAGTTGCCATACTACTCTATGACGTCCAACAATGATGAAAGCTAAACTAGCCGTCACAGTTGCATCACCTTTGGAATGAACCGTCACAGATAGTGTAATTTCGTGATGATTTTCGGTGAACGCCACCAAAAAATGTCATGTGAACTCGATCGGTAACCCTCGGTCGCCGGCAACTCGTCTGACACTGCCGCCGCCGCAGCCTCTGGCTGGGTTCGTGTTCAGAATACAAAAAACTTGTCTTCTCTCATCATGTTCTCTCTTACAAGGCAACATGCCTGCTCGTTTCATGGGCTGTGATTCACGTACTCTTTCGCCAAGGCCCAAGGCCAACACTCCCATTCTGACCCATTATACCTCTTGTTTGGCTTCCTGGCCCGCGATGACCTCCTGGGCTCCTTCCCGCCCTTCTCGGTATATTTGGGTCATGAACTAGAAGCTAGTGAAGAATGTCACTTAAGTAATTAATATACTCAGTGACAGTGGTGCTCTGCTTAATCCTGAAGAAAACACGAAGGAGGTGGTTGTGCTCATCCTTATCAAAACAATAACAGGCTGAAGTGGTAAACTCATCCCAAGACATGGAAGCTAATTGACCCTTGAAGGTGTGAAGCCAAAGATCAGCAGATCCCACAAAGTGCAGAGGCAATTTTAACCCATCTACTGAGATCTATCCCATAAATATCGAAATAGGTTTCAGTCCTCGGAACCCAAGACTTAGGATTTGAGCCATCAAATTGAGGAAAATCATAATCAGGCAGAGCACCAGAAGAAAGTGTATCATGGATGTAGCGGTCACGGTGCCTAGGTAATTCATTCACACGAGGAAACTTAAAGCTCGGTTGATGAACACTTTTCGCACACCAGACCGGAGGCGGATCTGGGACAGCGTAATAAACCATCCCAAATCCGCGCCGGTGATGATTCTCTTGCGGTTGGCCAAATTGCCCAGATGACGCCTTTGATTTAGCTAGGCTCCAGATGTGCGGAGCCAGCCATCCCATTTCCCAAACAGGATTTGGGGGTCCGGTTCAGGGTGCTTGCTCGAGAACCTCCATCGGAGACGGTGTTCTTCGACTGGTCCCCGAAGAACTGCTCCAGCCACTCGCCAATGTAGTTAACCGCAGTCTCCAGCTCAGTGACGCGCTTGTTCATCTCCGGCTTCCATTCCTCAAATTCCGCTTCGCTAGCGTGACTTGCTTGCTTAAGATCTGCGATCCCCTTCGAAGTTTTGGGTCAATAGCGCCAGGATCTGATCCATCTGCTCTTTGGCGCCGCCATGGCCATCTGCCCTCGCACTAATTGGAACTCACGAAAAAGAACAGGGACGCAGTGTTTGGTGCTTTGGCAAACTGCCTCGCTTTTCTGAATAACTTGCTCCTACTTATACACAGTGTGCTACTAAAATTGGAACGCAAGAAAGTAATGAGTGGCTGAGCTACGCCTCGCCACTCGCCATACCCGCCACGATCTCAGCACGCGGCGCCATCCCCGCGCGTGATCGTGCCGCGCACGCCGCCACGAACGCCCGAAGGAGAAGCAGTCGGCGCTTATACATGACGCCTCGGGAGGATCCTATGTGATCCAAGCCGAGCCCAAGACTTATCTAAAGCCCAACAACTTACTGAATTTAAAGCCTATCTAAAAGATAACTGAATTCAGGTTTACACGATTAACTCGATATCAATTCACCACCTAATCCTGAAATTCCTTGCTGATCTTGACAACCCCCTTCATGCGTGAGCTCGTGAGAACCGATCACGGGCCAGTAGCTTCGTCAAGTATGTCAGCTGATCTGCTCTTCAGTGCGGACATGCTCGATGTCCAATTTCCCTTCTCCGACGCACTCACGGATAAAGTGAAATCTCACATCTATGTGCATGGATCGATCATGAAACACGGGATTCTTACTAAGAGCTATGGCCGATTGGCTGTCCATCTTGAGGATGAAGGCTGTGCGCTGCTCACTCTTCAACTCGCAAAGCTGTTGCGCTTAGCCAAACTCGCTGACAGGCCGCTGCCGTCCCCAATGTACTCGGCCGCAGGATGAGAGAGCGACGACCTTCTACTTTTGTGACTGCCAAGTCATCGGACAGGAGCCGAGAAGAACAGCACGCCGGTTGTGCTCTTCCTGGTGTCGACGCCCCGCCCATGTCGGAGTCGCTGTACCCCAGCAGCTTCAAGTCCCGACCTCCGCGCTAGTGGCAGCCGAAAGTCAATCGCGCCCGCGATGTAACGTAAGGATGCGCCACCGCATTGAGGTGCTCGGTGGTGGGGCGCTCCATGTAGCGCTCACGAGCCGACGGCGGAGAGAGATCGCAGCACGCAAATACCGCAGGCAGCCGACGAGGCCCCGTACTTCAGTGGCATCCACCGGGCGGCGCAGTGCTCACCTTTGACAGCTTCAGACGGGCCTCCGTCTGAGTGTGTGGCACGGGTTGCAGGACTCCATGCCCGCTACGCCCGAGAATCTTGGCGCGCAGACGCCGCCCGCGACAGTGTCATGCCGTCGCCCCGCTACACCTCAATCCCCAGGTAGAAACAAAGCAATCCCAGATCGCTCATCTTGAACCCGACACCATCTCCTTCTTGAATTTGGCGATTTGTAATGTGTCGCTCCCGTGATGATTAGATCATTGACGACTCCCACCAGGAGACGCGAAGCACCCTTGCCGCGAGCGTAGACGGCGTGCTTCGGACGTGCTGTGGCTGAAGCCGAGCCACCAGCGCCTCGCCGAGCTTCGAATTCCACGCGAGGTGGTGACGGACGAGCCGTGGAGCCGCCTTTGTCCAGGCAGGACCTTGTTTTCGTGTCCGGCGGCGATAAATCCAAGAGGCTGGCGAACATACACCTCCTCACTCACCTCCCCATTCAAGAACGCGACTTGACGCCCATGTGATGAACCGCCAACCTTCCTGGGCAGCGAGCGCCAGAACAAAGGCGACAGATTCGATGCGCAGCCATGGGCGCGAACACCTTGTCGGTCCACGCCGCTCGCTGGACGTAGCCTTTGCCACCAGCTGCCCCCTTGTGTTTGATGACGCCGCCGGGCGGCGCCGTTTCTTCACCTTGAGCACCTACTTCAGACCGCTCGCATAATGACCGGCTGGAAGGGATGCAAGCCGCCAGTGTGGTTGCCCTCGATGGACTCCATCTCTTCTAGCATGGCGCAGCCGCCAAGATTCGTGCTTCTCGCCTCGGCAAACGCGGGCTGGTTCTTCTTGAATCTGCAGATGAAGTTCTGCAGCCACCTGACGCGCGACAAACCCGGGCGGCGCCGCAGCCCCGAGGACATTGTCGACGGTGCGGTATCACTGCTCCTTAGTCGCCGTTGTCCCGCATCCGGGGCGGCAAGACGAACCCCGCAGGGGGAGGCGGTGTCGCTGGTGGCGCCGGCGTTCGCGCCCCGCCATAGGGCCCGAGGATGGTGGCGGCGCCGGTGAAAGTAGGACCGCGGGCAGCGCCGAACTGCTGGCCCGCCAGATCGAGGTCCATCGGTGGTAGTCGATGACGAGATCCGCTGCCGGCGTCAGGTCCTCATTCTCCCACTTCCGTGACGCCGCCGTCAAGACCGACGCCCCTCGAGACGACCGCGCTTTGTCGCTGGTTGTAGAAACGCCACGCCTTGGCGCCCGGTTCGTAGTCGATGAAGACTACTGACGTCCCCGATCGCCGAGCTTCCTCAAATTCGACCGATTCGCCTTGATGTACGCCTACACAGCCGGAAGGTGCGGAGGTAGTGGACGGCGGGCCAGAGGCCATGCCAGACCTCATACGGCGCCATGCCGTCGACAGCCTTCGTGGGCGCCTGATTCAGGAGTTTATTTTAGTAACTATCTGTTCATACGTTATTAAAAAAGAAAGAAAACAACTACAAACCACTACATGAATTACTTAAGTATTAAAATCTCACTAAACCAGACTGGCAATGCTATAGAGATCATACAAAAATATACCTGTAAGAGCTGACAAAAGTACAGAACCTGAAGTTAAGATTGTGATGAAGGGTCCAATATATTCCCCCATGAAGATTACTAAACCAGACACCTCTTCCTCAATGGCAAAAAAAAAGGGCGGTCGGTCACAAAGTGTTTTGATTCATCTTCATTGACCATATCAATGAAATCTACATCATGGAGGAAGGGTAATTCAAGGCCCATTTATTTCAGAAACTCCTTCATATCGACCTGGAATGATACTGTAAACTTGGGAACCCTGATATCCACATGTCGCTTATCAGTTGGCAATTGATGTTGTAAGAATGATGGTGCCACAAAAATTTTCTCAAACAAGCCATCATGCGCATCAGGTAAGAACATGTACATGGAGAACTGAAAACATCATGGGCAAACAGAAGAGAATTTTAACAGAACTGCACAATACAATAAATTTGAGGTAGTATATACTGTAGTTATAGGCGTCCTATCAAAGGCATCTAAGAATTCAGCACTGAACAAGCTACTTACCGGTTTATCAACTAGGAAGGGCCTTTTGACAGTAAACGAGTAATAAATAGACATAAAGATGGACAAACCTAGCAAATGCAATGCAACACCCTAAAATTGGGCTCGCAATCGGACACTCATGTACCGGATCAAACGGTGGGCATCATCACTCCTCCTTCCTTTACGCACCTGTCCATCATCACATTCCACCTGATGCAGTCTCCCTCCGCCATTCTATCAAACACATCGCAGGCATCCCTGAGGAGGCTAGCGTGAGGATGCGGCACCGCCGCTCACCGGGTGTTCCACAACATGTAATCCAGGAAGTATAGACCGGTAACACGCGGTAAGTGTTCATAGTCAAGTTCAGAAGCGTTGCTGCTGCATTCCTTCCGTCAGTTGGTCCGACCATCAGGCCGCTGCCCGGCCGCCGAGCGACCGCGAGGGAAGCCGAGAGTAACGCCGTGCATTGGCGCTAATCGAGAGATGGAGAAAGTGGGGATCGTCTTTTTTTATATAAAAATGATTAAAAAAAAGCTGGAGCGTGGGTCAATCGCTGGCCGCGGAGGGTGCTACGGCTGAGTGCGTGCGGGGCCCGGCGGTGCAGGTGCATTGAAGCCCGAGATCGAAATAACGCTGGCGATGGATTTTTTTTTTTGAAAAAAACATTTATATTATTAGCAGCAAGAACCTGCTATAGGATAGTACAAGTCAAAGTTTACATCTTGCAGAGCAGATTTAAGATTGCATCTGATAGAATGATTGGTATTTGTACATTGAACATGAAAAGGCCCAGAGTGAGCTAGAGGTTGCCTGAACGCTCTGTTGGCTAGAAGATGAGCCATGATGTTTAGTTGCCTTTCTATCTTGATGATCTGAACCCCTCTTCCTGACACTGCATTAAAGAACCGTCGAGTAAACGGTTTTAGTCTCCAGGGGATCTTCCAAATTGGAGCCTGTGAGGAAATTAGCCACCGTTTGGTTGTCAATAAAGAAAGCCACTTCTCCTGTGTAGATCCGTGTGACGATGTCTGCTGCAAGGGATAGGGCTGCAGCTTCAGCCATTAGGACTGAATTGCAGTCTTCAAGTTGAGCCTGAAAATGAAGCCTGTTCCCGCTTTGGGTGTCTTCAATGTATATAACTAATCCTGCTTTCCTTGGATGATTTGGTTCTTTATCTGGCTCCAGTGAGGCAATCGGATGAGTTGAAGGCTGCGGTAGGAAAGACTAGAAGCCATAAATTTTAATTATATTTAAATTTTTTAGATGTGCAGTGGTTGGTTGGACTCTTAGCGGAGGACTCATTATTTGGTATAACTAGAATAGTTTGGATTGGTCTAGACCAACTTTGCTAGATCATATTTTAAGAATACATGATCAACATATAGTTTCTAAACAAGCACAAAGACAACATTTGATATCACATTTCCGGGCCTTTTCAACTAGATTCAGATCCACTTGAAGTTTATGATTGACCATTTGCCATAGGAAAATTTTGATCTTTAAGGGGATTGTGTTCTTCTAAGTTCAACTAGCTACTCTACTAGTGACACCCTTGTCAGTTAATCTGAAGATCTAAATAATATGTGTTGGTACTGAAGAGACCTAACCCCTGATGATCAACTATGAGTCTATGACCTTGTTTGGTTAGAGGGACTTTTTGGAGTTGGAACTAAAAAGTCACTTTTAATCCCTATGAAACCAAACATGAGGGATTTTTTTGGTAAAAAGTCCATAAAACCTCCTCTTTGAGAGTCTTTTTTTTTTTCTAAAAGTCCTTAGGACTAAAAAAAAAGTTCTAGAACTACTAAACCAAACTGGGCCTATATTACTTTTTTTTTTTTTCTTTAGTAATATTTTTTATTAGGTCTTATCTCACAAGGTTTAAACGACACAACGGTTGCAAGACAACTTGCGGCGTGTTGTACTCTTTTTCTCTTATCCTTTTTTCCTACCGGGTTTTTGGTGGAGTTCATGATGAGGCATACCGCATACACACAAAGCGAGATTCACCCAAGGAGTGTTGTGAGACATTGAAGTATCGATGTGGGTGAACCTCGATATGTGTAATCACTGTTGAAACACGTGGTCGGTAATCACTAATAAAGGAAACAACGACCATGTGGAAGGGTAATTAATGATTGGCAAAATTTGCCAGAGGACACAGTTAAAATGTGTCTTTTTTCTATATGCCCTTGATAAAATATGCGCTTGTTAAACATAGTAGCATGGAAACAATGCATGCATGGCCATTTCCCTTTGTGTCTACCTACCTACGGCACTCATGCATGGCTCTTTTACATTTTGAATTCGAACTAAACCTGAAAATTGCTCATCAACAATAATAGTAGTCATCCATACAACAGTAGTCTTGCACACAACAAATGTTTGGGCAAACATCAGGTTCCACAGGATCTTGATGGCAAATATGTTTCTGTTTTTGTTTGAGCTTTTCACATGGACAACCACCAGTGTTCCTGTTGTTTTTAGGGGCTGTCATCATTTGGTGGATCATTGCTACTGGGTTTTTCCCCAATCACAAACGGGACAGCGTGCTCTGCCATCCACAGAATGGTTGTGAGCTCACCACCCCGCCAAGCTGCTTGGCATGGGAATCCTTGCTGCACCCGATGGCCGCATACATCATCTATCCACCCACACGTCAAACATGAGCTCCAGTAGTTTCTCCATCTAATCCTGTTTAACTTTTAACAACTCGATGGCGAGCTGATTTCTGACCCAGATAAGCCGGGCGATTGTCATCGACAGAGTCTTGATTGTAGCCAGACATCTCTTTTCAGCAGAGCCTCTGCAAGCTTCGTCTTTCTAGATGTCGAACAGGGGACACATTTCTCAACCATTCCAGGAACCCATGAGTCCTTCGAAGCTTGGCAGGTGACCTCGAAAAACTTCCGGAGCTCTAGCCCTAGCAGCATTCGTGGGCGTACAACAACCAGAAACATCAGGTACTCCGACAGCGCCTCGACTTCTCCCACCAGATACTAGTGACCCTTGGCCCTAAGGAGCTCTTGATCGTTGTGGGCGAGGAAAATGGTAGTGTCGATATGCCACAAGAGGACGTCCTCTTGGAACTCACGGCCGAAGAAATCCAGCTTGATGCCCCTTGAGTTGTTTGTACCTAGCTAGTTTCCTTCTCCCGACCCTGCACGACCACATCTTGCGGCTGGTTGGATCCTTGCCAATCCCAAGTAGCCACCACAGATCTAGAGAGAATCAACCATGCAGTGGAGCTTGCGCCACCTTCCACTGCATAGCAACGCATGCTGAAGCTGCATGCTTACCCTAGCATTCAAGAATGTCGTACATGAAGGAGGCCTCCATTCCGACCATCTTGCATAGATCATCCTTATTTGGGTCCAAGGATTGATCAAACAGGCCTGAGAAAAGGGTTGATCATTGCTTTAATTTGTTCTTGTGTTCCTCTAAACTTGATTGAGAAGAAGACAAAAGGGGTTGAAATGGTATTATGCTGACGGGATGAGATGAGCTCCCCTCCCTCCCCAGCTGGGGCGGCTGCCATTGTTGCCCCTGGCGCCCCCTTCCCGCTGGGTGCCTCCTGGTGAGATCCCTCCTTGCCCTTCCTTCTCCCCCGATCTTAGTCGTGTTTCACCATGGCTGCCCCTCTGGCTCTCCCTTCATTCCCCATGGTGGCTAAGGGAGATCTCTTCAAAGCTTTCATTCGGAACTCCCTTGGGCTTTCTATGTCTCCTTCCTCCCCGATGGCTAGCTCCTTCTCCATGGCTATCGGTAGATGTCGGTCTTGGTTGGATGATTTTCCTTTATGGGTGACTGCTTGAGCGCCATTCTGGGGGACCCTACTTTTGCCTTCCTAGTCAGTGAAATTGAAGACAGAATCTTCCTCTTTCTAGTGTCTAGCAAAGCTGTTGGGCTAGAAATTTACAAAATCTGAAAGTTCGTTTGCGTTGAGTTTGAGCCGTTCTTCCAGCTGTTCAATGATTCTGGCATCTTATTTTCTCGTTCTCACATTAGTGATAGGCCTAGTTTCCCTTGGGTTGAAGTTAAGAGCAAATCTTCTTATGCTGATATTGTCAAGAAAAAAGTTCCTCCTTTATCAGGAGCTAATGTTGTTCCAGTTAACTCTATCAGAATTGTTGCTCCAAGTTCTGTTGACATCAGTGTCCATTCAGGGCGAAGAGCTCAGGCTGGTTCTATTCGTAAGTTAGTCATTGATCGGATTAAATTCCCAAGACTTCTGTTTTTGATCGGTTGGATGAAGGAGATCTTCGGGCTAATCAGGTGTTGGCTCAGTCTGGTGGATCTAATCGGTTCAATCATCATTTCATTGAGAACAATTGTTTTTTAGAATCTGGTAATTCTTCTGGTTTCTGCTCTTTTGGTTCCGTCGGTGATCACCCCAAGCAACGGCCTTCTGCTGGTGATCTCAGTTTGAACTTGGATTTGAATTTGAGCTTAGGCATTAATGCTCTTGGGAATTCTAAAAGTGCAAATGCTTCGATGACCGGGTAGTGCAGGCGCGATCATTCTCCATCTCACTCGAGGTGTTCCTTGAATGCGCCTATTAAATGCGATGCTTGCTATGGTTGGGGCCATGTGTCAGCGGCTTGCAATGCTAAGTGGAAAAAATGGCAGGACTTCTTGAAGGAGAGACCTTTGAATAATTTTGCCAGGGAATTTGGTGCGAACTACGACTACACAAGCTGGTTTGACCCTTCTCGTATGACTCTGGGCCCTTTTTAACCCACCTCAGCTCCTCGAACAGCTGAGTGACCGTCCGGCTTCCCTTGTGGTCTATTGGAATATTAATGGTTCACCGACGAGGGCTGATCATCCCTTTTTTTTTTTTTTGAGGAATCTAGAGGGGCCGCAGCCCCTACAGTAATTTATTAATAAGAGTAGAAAAACGAAAAGGAGTACAAGTTACAAATTAGAATAGAAAAGCAAAGATAGGCAAAATAAAGAAAAGAAGGCTCAAGAGACAAAGAAGGAAACAAAAAACAGGGAAATCAGTTTCCTATATGAGTAATGCCTTGGCTCCATTGAAGAAACTGTGGTAAATTGCTTGCTTGGTTCTGTGCTTCAACAGAAGCATCTCTTTTTGAGAAAATACGCTGACATCCCACCAGAGAAGGTTGCACACCATTGAAGATAAGCCCATTCCTGACCATCCAAATGGACCAACAGAGGAGAATGATAGCACTCATGAAGAAAGGAGTGTGGAGCTGGATCTTGAGCTGGGAACTGAGTTCTGGGAAAGGAACCCCAACTGGAAGCTGAATACCAATCCAGTTCCAACACATTGCCGAGAAGGGACACTCAATAAAAAGATGATCCACAGTTTCTTCAGACAAGCTGTTATAGAAGACACAATTAAAGTCATCAAGCTGCATGTTTCTTCTTCTCAAGATATTTCTTGTGCTGAGCCTATCCTTCATGAGAAGCCGAGAAAAAGACTTTGTGCTTTGGCTGGCAGTCAGATTTCGAGCCATTTGAATGAAGAGTGAGCAGCCAAGTCACCAATCATATGCCCGTAGACCTTTGAAGAAGTGAATTTATTGGAGGCCCGGCAATATTTCCAGACATCCTTGGCATCATTTGGGACATGAGTATTTAACAAATTCCGAACATTCTAAAAACCGATGAATGAAAGCCTCTTCGCAGGGGAAGCTGAAATAAATCCTCAAACTCAGCTTGGGTCAAAACCCTTTGAAGACCGGCAAGTTTATGAGAAGCAAAGGAAAAAGCTCAGGATTGGACACGGCAAGAGGCTACCCAGCCAGTTATCATGCCAAAACAGAATTGAGTCACCAAAGTTGCCAATGGGTTTAGCTAAACTTTTGTACTCGAGGGGAGGAGCTTCAGAACATCCCTCCACCAAAAGAACCTTTTTAATATTACTTGGTAGCTTACCATTTCTATAGTGCTTTTCCCAAACAAGTTGGACCCAAGGAATGTCCTCCTTGTTGAAGAATTTATGAAGATTCTTCATAAGAAGAGATTTATTCTGTTTCTCAATATCAATAATCCCGAGACCACCTTCAATCTTTGGCACACAGGTCATTTTCCAGGCTGCTTTTAGAGGAGCATTTGCATTGGCCTCAAAGCACCCCTCAAAAGACGGTGTCTTCTATGCTTATCAATCGCTTAATGATGCCTTTGGGCAGAACAAGAGAACACATGAAAAAAGTAGGGAGAGCTGAGAACACTGCATTAGTAAGTTGAAGCCTACCAGCCTCGTTCAAAAAGGTGGAAATACCACCCAATCTCCTCTCACATTTGGTAACCAAAGGCATGAACTCCAAGTTCCTAGGCCTATCAATCGAAAAGAGGAAGGCCCAGGTAGGTGAAAGGAAGACTCCCCCTTGGAACACCCAAAAGTGGCAGCCAGCAAGCTTAGCTTCTCATCAGACACATTAATTGGGATCATCATCGATTTGTTAAAATTCACCTTTAAGCCAGTAGCCATGGAAAAACTGTTGAGTAGGGCTTTCAGGAAGAAGAGTTGCCTAGCATCACCTTCAGCAATTATCAGAGTGTCATCAGCATATTGCACCACAGGAAAATCAGGAGAACACTCCAGAGGAATTGGGTGTTGAGCAAGCCCATGTCTTTGGCCTTATTTATCATGGATGTAAGAAGAAGTCAGCAGCAGGAACAAAGAGCAAGGGTGAAAGAGGGTCTCCCTGCCTAACACCCCTTCAACAAGGTGAATGGTTTTCCGGGAACTCCATTAAGAAGCACGGCAGATGTCCTAGAGGAAAAGATGGACTTCATCCATCCCAGCCATTTTTGACCAAATCCCTTAGCTTCCATAATAGTGAGCATTGCTTGATGTTCAATCTTATCAAAAGCCTTTTCAAAGTCTAGCTTGATAATTACAATTTCTTTCTTGGGGTGGTGACAAAGATGAAGATATTCAAAGGACCATGCCAGGCGGTCTTGAATAGTTCTACTTTTAATAAAGCCAAACTGATTTTTATGAATCAAAGAAGTGACACAAGGCTGCAACATTTTGGCGGGATCTTTGTGATAAGCTTAACGAGGAAGAATTTAGCAAAGAGATTGGCCTAAAATCATTCACCCTTCTAGCATTATCCACCTTAGGAATCAGAGTGATATAAGAAGAGTTGATGCTCCCGAGGCAAATCTTGTCATTATAGAAATCCCTGTAGATATTATAATAATCCCGCTTAATTAGAGGCCAACATTTTTCAAAAAACTCATTATTGAATCCATCAGGTCCTGGGAACTTATCATTGGGAAGAGCCTTGAAAATACCTTGTCAATCTCCTCATTAGAAAAAGGCACCTCTAAAACATTCAGATTGTCGGCTCTCGAATAAAAACTTGGATTAATGGCAAAGCCGCAATAATCCGAAGAACCAAGCCCGATTTTAAAATCCTCCCAAAGCGGGGCCTCCTTTTCTTCATGAGAACAAACAAAGTGACCCTATCCCCTAAATCCAGCTCACTGATCAAATTGATTCTATGTCTGATGGTTGTATTGGCATGAAAAAACTTAGTGCCTGCATCACCAAATTTCACCCGCTTGATGGTTCCTCTTTTGCTTCCAATACACCTTCGCCGCTCAAGAAGACCATGAAGGTGTTTTGTCAAGACCTTTGAAGTTCCATTCCTCAACACTTAAGTCACGATAATCCCCAATAACCTCAAGAAAAAAGAAGAACACATCCGGACATTGCAATGGAGCTCTTTGATTAATCTTAGAGCCATGCCACTCTTTTTAGTTTCTTCCTCAAGTTTTTTAGCTTAGCAGTCAAGGCTTTAGCACTATCAGCATGGTGAGAAGAGAGAGCCCAACTGTCAGAAACAATTTCCATGAACTGGTCACTATGCATCCAAAAATTTTCAAACCTGAAAACCCGGCCTCTTGGGATAGCAGTGGAAATGCTAACCACACAAGGAGTGTGATCGAGAGGGAGACATATCCATGGCCTTGACATGGTAGCAGGGGAAAGGAAAAGACCCAAATTTTGCGAGAGGTAAACACCTAATCAATCTTTTTCCGAAGGGGTGAAGGGGCGCATGTTTGACCAAGTAAACATTCTTCCCGCAAAACAATCTCATTAAGCCCCAAGGAGCTAATAGCATCATTGAACAACATCATTTCAAGTGGGATTGCCCCCCTGGTTTGTTTCTCGTCCTCCATTTTTCTAATCAAGTTAAAATCTCCCAAGAGCAACCGGTCTACATTGTGCGGCATGTGAATATTCTTCAACCGGTTCAGAATGACACTTTAGCAAAGTAGCAAAACATAGGCCATAGATACAAGTGAGAATCTAGGTAACATTATTACAAGCCAAAGTAAACTCCATAGAGATACTATAGCTGTTAGAAAAAAATCTTTGTACCACTAAAAAAGAACCCTTCCGGGCAATTAGAATACCCTGAAGCACCCACGGAGGGAAGGAACTCAAAAGAGTCAAAAGAAGCTAGAAAGATTAGTGTGAGGAACTGAGAATCAAACACCTCTTTTTTTTGTCTCATGCAAGACAATATCACAACCAGATTGAGTGATCTTATTTTTCACATCAGCCCATTTCCGGCTAGCATTAATACCCACGACATTCCAAGTCATAACATTCCAACATCTATTAGCGTTACTATTTAGAGCCATTGATACACTCAGCAAAATTTGTCACAGAAAGAACACAACACAACAGTTTTCACAACCACAAAAGGTAAGAGAAACAAAAAAAAAAAAAGACTAAGAGTCTTCTTACGCTTCCTCTCCCTCAAGCACCCTCGAGGGTCCTCCTCCCGGCTCTTCTAGCCCGCACCTCTTTCTCCTCGAAGCGTCTTACGGGTGCAGCTAGGTTTTCCTCTTCTTCCTAATGGGTTGCCCCTTGACAGACCTTCTTGATTCTCCTCCACCGGGAGCTCTGAGCCATACCACACCGCACACCCAATTTTTTTAATGAGACTAATGGGAAGAGTAGGGGACATATAGTGCATCTTTTATTAGGACAACTGTTGGGCTGGAGCCATTCTTGAGAGGCGCAATCTAGGACTTCTTCTTACCTCTAAACACACATGGGAGCACGCTTTCTACTTACGGTGCTGTTTCACGGCCTTGGGGGTTACTTCTTCAAACATAGCATCTGCAATCACCTCAGCATCACAAGGGCCAACTGGAGCCAAATCGGATACTGAGAATCAACAAAGATCGGACTTAGCAACATCTAGAGCATCTAAAACCTTACCAAAATCATCAAGAGGCTATCTCGGGATCGCGGCTTCCACCACGACTCTATCAACAATATTTTCACTATCATTATCAATCGCAACTTCGACCGGCCCAGGCTTCTTTGTTAGCAAACTGAACTACCACAACATCAACGCGCCAAAAGAACAAGATCCAGCCGGATCGGCGACATCGGTACTTTTTAGGATTAAGAGATAGAGACGTAAGATGAACCGACATTCCCAAAGAAAGAGCTAGGAGCGAGAGAGGTGGTGTTGATCTTACCCGCCAGGACAAATTTTAGGCGGGGAAAAGTCAACAACTCCTTTTCCTCCATCCATGCATCCTAGAGCTTTTGAAGACGTAAAACTCCCTTGGCCCAATCAAATCTCTCTCGGAATCATTAACATGAAGGTGAAGAAGTTGGCCCAGTCTAAAGGAATGCAAACTTGAGGACAACTGAGCTTACAGGCTAAGGAAAGAAGCCCACGACCTTGTTGCTTCTACATTTTGTCTCCTCTGCCGCCGACCCACGAAGGGATCGGAGCCCATATGAGGGGAGAAGAGCCATCCCCACATTGAGAACTTGATTGTCATCGGGCAAAATAGGATCACCATCCCCATTCTCTAGCTCTTCATTATTAATATGAGCAAAGAAATTATCAATGTTTTCATCAAGTTCTTCATTAGCATCCATGAGTTCTTCAGGGTCTACATCATCAACCAACACATTCACCAAGTTAGCAGGCAGCATTGGCACCTGTATATCATCGGCAAGGTCGAGCGAGCCTATTCTCGCTCCAAGCAGCTCATTGGCCACAATCTCATGAACCACATTATTCCCCTCCAAAGGGTCATTAATCTCTAAGAAATCCCCTATATGGGATGAACAGGGTTCAAAATGACCTCCTGGGGATTGTCATCAAGCACATGCCCAGGAATATTCAATCAATTTCCATCATTTGAGCCGGCAGAGCATTCAAGTCCTGCCCCACACCCGTTGAGGAATCGGCCAAGGCGCCCAATCCACGAGCCTCCCTTTTTGCACATGTTGAATCCGGGTTATGACCTTGATCTTCCTCGTCATCGTTCTCCAAGTTGTTGCCCGAGTGGACCGGGACCGGGCTGCCCAAGTCCAAAAAAAAAAAGCAAAAGGATCCCCTTCCTCAATAGGAGCAGCAGAACCGAAGTCCTCCTCCGGTGGCACCCCACCTAGAAAGTTGTGCTGCAAGATTTCACACTGCACAGTCCACGACTCACCGTTGAAGCCTGTAGCATCAGAGAAAACAATAAAATGCGGAATCGACATGATATCAACAACTCGAGCGCTGATGATGACTCTGGTCAATCTTCTATCCTCAGCGTGCCAGAACAGATGCTTGCCAAAAGAGCCAATGGCATCCTGAAAAAACTGTTCCTCCCGATAGTCCGTAGGGAAGTTAAGCATCATGATCCAACACTCGTGAATAAACTGCACACCCCTCCAGTTTCTGCCCTGATTGTGTCTAACGAAGGTGAGAAAGACATTATCAAACGGGATCGGCCCCTCATTAATAAGCAAATCCCTCTCAAAGGCCCGCTCAAACCTCACGTAAGCTTGGCCCGGCTGCATGGCTCAATATCTTGAATCACGATTCTTCTAGCATGAAAGAACTCTCTCAAGATTTCATCCACCACATCAAAATCCAGGATATTACCAGGCAACAGATTGATGTAGATGATGGCGAGGTCGTCGTTTCGGACAAGACCTTCATTGCTCGGAGTAGATTTTCTTGAAGCCACCGCCCTCACCATCATCGGCCCGGTTGGACGATGTCCTCCCAAACCATCGTGACGGGGCACAAAGGGCCGCGGATCGACCCTACGAACGCCATTGCCACCTCCGGGCTCGTCGTCGATCACGGGGAGGAAGGTTGCTGCTTATGTAGTAAAGGGGGGGTTTTTTTTTGGGGGGGTGGAGTGGGCGATCTCGGTGGTACGGAGCAGGGAAGGCAGAGCGATGGATAGAGACCAGGAAGCCGGCTCCACATTTATATCGGGTACCAACTCGTGCTCAAGGCCCACCCGAGAAGTTGGAGCGGTCATGGCCCAAGGCACCACAGTTTGAGAGCGCCCGGCTGAGCAGCCAAAGGGCGAAGCCATTTCCCCAAATGAATTAAAGCGGAGGCTTCGGCGGGCCCGAGGGAGGGGGATTTGAACCGAGTTGGCGGTGGGATTAGCGGCCACTTTGCCATTAACGTCCCTTGCATGCGGCGGCCACATGCCCGAGAGACAAAGCATGCACGTCCGCCGGATTGGCCACTGCAGCTGGCATGCGTATGCCCGGGGAGAAGACAACGAGCGCACCCCGAGGGACCGCCGGAGACTTGGACAGGACACCGGAGTTGAGGACGATGAAGGGGCACCCCACCAAGGTTAGCGAGAGCCATTGCCGTGGGATCGCGTACTAAATCAAGCCGATCCAAAAATAGTGGCACGGCCGGGCTGAATGAATCGGAGGGCTTAAGCCTCGCTAAAAAGAGAGGGCTGCGTGTCGAGGGGCTCTACCCGTGGGGGATCGAAGTTAGCTGCAAGCGGCGGCGGCTGAGATGCAGACTGACGAACAACGTCAGCAAAGGAGGGTTTACGAGAAGCAGGCTGCCAAGAATCTCTCTCTTCAACCAAGTAGCGCCAAACTCAGCACGCCAATTAGGACCGCCACCACCCCCACGGATGAAAGGAAACTTTAAACAGATCATTTTCAAAAGAATGGAGATGGCGGATCTGCAACCCCGCCATCTTAGAAGCCACGAAAAACTTAAAGACGCGATCGCCAAGCTGAACAACCTTAAAACAGAGAGCATTACCCCCAACCACCGACTGAATGAGATGGCCAGCCGAAGCAATCGAAAGCTTGAATTTGCAGCGGCCAAAGGCCGCCACAAGAGCGAAAGAGTCAGCCAGCGAAGCGGAGACAGGGGAGCCATGGGAGCACCGGAGTTCATCTTGAAACCGGAGGCCATGGTCCAAACGAGATACCAGGGGGAGAGCCATGGGGGGAACAGGAGGAAGGGGAGGGAAGGAGCCGACTTACAACCCGGGAGGAGGAGGAGGAGGGACGCCGCCCGGAGAGATGCCGCTAGGCGGCGGCGTAGCGCCCGCAAGGAGCGCCCACGGGATCGCCCTCAGAAGCCTTCATTGCCCCATGTTGTACATTATCATTCATTTGATTAGTAATAAGCTCTTTGGTAACCAAAGTCTCACCGGATCGAGAGGATCAAATCTACCTCACCGATCATCCCTCTGTTCACCAAGAAAACCCCAGCCCTTCCCCTTCTCTCTGCCGCGCGCCATCATCGCGATTAGTTTTGTGAATCAAGAAATGGCATGCCAACGTCTTTGATCCAGCTCCGTTCATCCCTCGTGGGTTCAATCATATTGAGGTCCAAGCTCGCAAGACAGTGGAGCGGGTGGTGTTCATGAAGCCAAGACCCAAGAATCAAAACCTAGCCATCGTCTCCATTGAACCCATGCCGACACATCAGGTATCTTTTGCAGCCATTGAGGATGTGGTGACTGATTTCCTGACAAATGTGCAGCGGGTTGATTTCATCAACATGCAACCAACACATCTAGGCCAAGCTTATATCAGATTTGGCAATGTATATGACAAGGATAAGCTCATTCGGGAAAAAGCCCTTTCCAGTTTGGGGAATCCACCATCAGCTTTGTGGATCATAACAAAGGCCGTAACTGGCGTGTAGTGAATTTTAACAGGGAATGTTGGTTGATGTTGCTTGGCTTTCTCCCAGATTATAGTGAAGATGAATTCATTGTTAACATTATCAGTTCTTTTGGAAGAGTCATTTCTGGGTTGGCGACAACCATCATCACTCTAGGCTCTCGAGGGGTTCATCTCATGCCACGGCTCTCGAAAAAGCCGCCCGTCAAGGTGGCGTGTACCAATCTCACCCATCTCCGGGCCGTCAAGGCGGACTCGGCCATCATCAAAGCAGCCGAGGATGCCATCCAACACCTAGAGAATCTCCACGCCACCCGGACATAAGTCAATGGCAACTTGCGGACCGCGCGCCCACGATGGCACTTCGCGGCTACCTAGGCATACGTGGCAGCCCATCGCACGCCGGCACGCCACCACCACCACACTCCACGCCCACGTTGTGGGTGTCTCCAACACTTCAAGGCTACTATCCCCACCGTCCTCGATGTCTCCTCAACAAACCATAGCAAGTGGAAGGCCCTATTCTTCAACACTCTTGGTACACATGAGATTTTTTAGGATCGACGATGACACCATAGGTCCTAAAGACCTAAATAATATGTGCTGGTCCTGAAAACAGATCATTAAGATCAACTATTTTACTGTTTTTTCCACTAAATTATCACACGCAAGGTTTTAAAAGGCAACAGGTGCAATACAGCTTATGCATATGTTGTACTTTTTTTCCTCCTACCTTTTTTCCACTAAGTTTTTAGAGGGAGTTGTTGATGAGGCATGCACACAAGCATAATTCACGCAAGGTGTGTGAATAGTGAAGTATCGATGTGGGTGAACCTCGATACGCTTAGTAACTGCTGAATGTGGTTGCTAATTACTAAAGGATAAAATACATGTTGATACATAATGACCACGTGAGAGGCTAATTAATGATTTACGGAGAATCCAAGGGGCAGTAATGCCTGCCTATTTGTACATCAGTTGAAATCTGAAGACCTACTCCCTCCCATCCCATCCCATCCCTAGTTCTCTGTGTTCTCTTTTTTTTTCATATTTTGTCCCTGTGTACATCGATTTCTCAACACACTTCACAGACACTGAACAGGGCTGGCACCCACTCAAGCACCACGTTTGACAATAATTGCTACTCTTTATTCTTTAGTGCATTGGCAGATCACCTGCCATGCCCCCCAAAAAAAAAAAAAAAAAAAGTACGGGGAACAATGCATGCATGGCCATGTCACTTTTGTGTCTACCTACCTACGACACTCATGCATGGCCCTTTTACATTTTGAATTTAGAACTAAACCCATCAACAATAATAGTAATTATCCATACAACAGTAGTCTTGCACACAACTAATGTTCGGGCAAACATCAGGTTGCACAGGATCTTGGTGGCAAATCTTTTTCTGTTTTTCCTTCTCCTTGTCCTTTTTAGGTTTGTCATTTTTTACCGTTGTCTCCATTTGGTGGATCAGGGCTGCTTGGATTTTTCCCAATCACAAACGGGCCAGCGTGCTCTGCCATGATCCACAGAATGGTTGTGAGCTCACCACCCCTGGCCAAGCTGCTTGGCATGGGAATCCTTGCTGCACCGGATGGCCGCATACAGCATCTTATCCACCCACACGTCAAACATGAGATCCAGTACTTCCCCGATCTGGTCCTTCTTATTTAACAGCTCGGTGGCCAGCTGATTTCCGTCCCAGATAAGCCGATGACTGTCATCAACAGTGTCTTCGTTGTAGCCAGACATCTCTTTCTGCAGAGCCTCAGCAAGCTTGGCCTTTCTAGATGTGGAACAGGGGACACATTTCTCAACCTTTCCAGGAACCCTTAAGTCCTTCAAAGCTTCGCAGGTGACCTCGAACAACTTCCGGAGCTCTAGGCCTGGCAGCATTCGCGGGCGTACAGCAACCAGGAACATCATGTACTCCGACAGCGCCTCGACTGCTCCCACCAGATACTTGTGACGACTCTTGGCCTTGAGGAGCTCTCGATCGCTGCGGGCGAGGAAAATGGTAGTGCCGATATGCCACAAGAGGACGTCCTCTTGGAACTCAAGACCGAAGAAATCCAGCTTGATGCCCTTGAGTTGTTTGTCCCCTTTTTCCCTTCTCTTGACCGCCTCTTGGCCCCAGAGTTTGGTGATGTCCTCCATGGAGTAGGGGTCATCCTCAGCCTTGTCCGACAACCTTTGTTGAATCCTCTTGAACAACTCCTCTTTGGCTTGTCTGTCAAGCTCAGAAATGCACCTCGAGTACTGGTATTCCTTCCAGTTGTCCTCGAGTCTCAATTTGCTCGCCAGCCAGGTGAACAGACGCTCCAACATGGACGGACGTCTGGTGCACTCAGCCAGCAAGTTGTACCTCCCGACCACATCCTGCGGCTGGTTGGATCCTTGCCAATCCCAAGTAGCCACCACAGATCCAGAGAATCAACCATGCGGTGGAGCTTGCGCCACCTTCCGCTGCACAGCAACGCATGGTGAAGCCGCATGTTTGCCCTAGCATTCAGGAACGCGTGCGCCCAGGTGGACCCTAGGGCACTCAGTAGGCACACCACGTCCAGGAACAAGGCAGAAGCCAGCAAGAGGTAGGTGATCACGACGTCAACAGTCTCCTCGCAGTCCTTTGGGTAGAGCCAGAACAAGGAGAGAGCTGCTGTCGTGCAGAACGGCGAGATGAGGCGGAGGAGGTAGCCTCCCCTGGTGTGGACCACGGTGGCCTTGGTGTAGAGGACGTCGTACATGAAGGAGGCCTCCATCCCGACCACCTTGCATAGATCATCCTTATTTGGGTCCAAGGATGAAAAGATCATCCGGCCCATGGCATAGTTGGGCGAATCCTTCTCCACGGAGGAATCGGCCATGGCACGATGGCCACAAGCCAGGAACTGAGTGTGAGCATACCCAAGTTTTTAATAGCGGGCTATGCAAAATAGCGGTGGCCTTTTTCCAGCAGCTAAAAAGCTATAGCGGTGCTATAGCGGCGCTATGGCAGATAGCGTTTTTTGAAAAAATCATGAAAACCCAAGTAATTTGATTCTAAAAACATGGCAAATATAAAATTTGATGAACATAAATATGTTTTTAAGGTTCTACAAGTCTAGATAGCATTACAATATGACATTACAACATGGCTCATGAAAGTTGGGACAGAGGCCGTGCTTGAGGCAACAGCCACTACACCTATGCAATTAATGAAAGTAAAAATCATATGCAAATCTGAACAATGTAGAAGTGTAGAACACTAGAATATAAGTACAGAACAAACTACAATATGCAAGAATCTACAGATCGAGGGAGAGGGGATCACGATTCACGAACTGCAATGTGAATCTGCAATGTGCAACAATCTACAAACAACTACAATATTAAGAACTAAAAAAAAACAGACGGCATCAGTAGCAGTTGCATCAACCAGTGGAGCCAATCAACCTGGGGGCTCGCGACAAGTATCCGAGTAAATATATGCAAGGCCCATGCGATCCACGCTAACTGAACATATATACCAGGATCCGTCGAAAGGGATCACTAACCTTGTTGAGACTCTGACATATTAAGAACTTGAGAGGGATCCCTTTGCAGTCGTAGCCTTGCAGCTCAACTCGATCCGTCGTTCGTCGCAGGTGGCCGCCGCAGCTCACGCAACCCGCAGTCCAGGTCCTTAGCAGGCGCCGCCACCGAGCTGCTCAGCCGGATCCACCGCCCAGCACAGGTCTCTAGCAGCCGCCGCCGCCCAGCTCAGGTCTCCAGCAGCTGCCGCCGCCCAGCAGCGTGAAAGGTGCTGTGCGTGCTATTTAGGATAGGGTTTCATTGGTTTTGGGCTGTAGTGGGCTTAGCAGGCTGCCAAACTTTCACTTACATGGACTGTTGGGATAGCGCCGCTATTTAAAACGCTAAGCTACGCAACTTAAGCGGTGCTATAGCGGTCCATAGCGCAGAAAATTGGCATAGCGGAAAAACATGAATAGCTTAGCGCCGAGCGCCGCCAGCTATAGCGGCGCTTATAGCCCGCTATTTAAAACTTGGGAGCATACAGCAGCAGGGACGTAACTTCATCGGCGCAGGCAGCATCCCCAACAAGGTGCTGTTGCCTTGAGATCACTGGATGATCTTGACACTCACCGGTGCTTGTCGGCTTGCGTTTCTTCTTGCTGTCATCACCGGAGTGCCATAGGTTGTCGAAGTTGCCTCGCAATTGGGTGATCATCTTCTCCAAGTACCTGGCTACGAGGGCGAACATGATGGAGGCCGCGGAGAGCAGGACCCCACTGTTGCAAAAGGTATACTCCCTCCGTCCCAAAATAGATGTCATTTCGCTTCGAGAAGTCACGTTTTCAAAATGCCGGCAATTATATATTAAAATATATAAATATTTATGCTAAGTAATTAGTATCATCGGAAAGATCTTTAAGTCTAGTTTTTTTAACAAATTTATTTAGAGATTTAAATGTTGCACTTATTTTCTACAAACCTAGTCAAAGTTGAAAGTTTGACCAAGCACGCTCCTATAGCGACATCTATTTTGGGACGGAGGGAGTATGTACTTGATCATGACATAGATGCCCTGTAGTATCTTCCATAGGGCCTTGGTGACCTTGCGCCAGGAGAGCTTGCCGTCCTCCAGGGTGAAGGTGGGCGGCGATGTTGTCCGGGCCAGCCAGATGGAGCAGGAGGAATGGTGCCCAGAAGGCGACCAGTTGCTGCTCCTGTGCTGAGCTCGATGATGTGCTGCTGCTGATGCTGAGGTGGGTGATGGCGTATTCCGCGGCCTTTGGCTGGACCTGGTACACCGCCCACAACAACAGCAGGACAACGGGGTACGTGTTGTGCCGGCGGGCCTCGGCGGAGAGCATGAGGATTGAAGTCAAGACCAAGCTTGCAAGAGTCGCCAGCCGAAGCACCCAATCGTCGATGAAATTGTCAATGATTTTCCAAACGATGGAGAGTTCCTCCAATTTCCACGTACCACCAGATGACGACGACATCATCTCGCGATGCAAGCTCCAGTAACAAGCAGCTACAGACACAAACCAACATGTATGTATGTATGTATGTCTTCTCAGTCGTCTGATCAGAAATATACATGACTCTACTAGATGATTTTTACTCGTGCGAATTTAAAACAAAGAACGAAGACGTACCGGCAGCCGGGCAGATTCAGAAATTCGCTACATCTGCTGCTGGCTAGCTAGAATGCTAGATCGAGAACAGTACAACAGTAGTACTGGTTATATGCATCGTTCAGTGTGTATGGATTTCCTGCAGGTCTTGCATATGCCTAACTATAGATCGATATGTCCCACCAACTAAAACCATGTGGTAGTTGCTTTGTTAAAGCCTATATGGTTTCAATTAACATATCCACTCAGCGATAGTAGTAGATGATAGATTACGGTTACAGACACAAAAATATGTATGACCCTCTCGCTCTCCAGTTTTGTTATGGTGCATTATTACATGCACACATCACCGTCGTCGGAACGCCCACTGCCGTCAAGAGCTCAGAAAACTTGTTTGTGCGACACCATCCTAGGTTTTATTAGTGTACAACAACGTAAACGGGATTAGGTGCCTCTAATGACAAAGCTAAGATTCTTTAGAAATGCGCATCAGCAGTCAATGCTTTCCATGTTTTATGCAACGGAAAGTGATGGACCAACAAAGATTCCAGTGCATGCGTTTAGTATTCTCAGTAACCTGCTGGCGTAGTACGTGTGCTATATATCAAATCTGTAGCCGGCAAAGCAGGTTTGGACTATAGCAGGCACTGGCACACAGTTTAGTCTGGTTGATGATATGTGAATTCTGTTGAGTTAGAAGGGTATCCAAACGTCACCAACTACTCCTCAGTCACGACGCTCTAACCAACAGTTATTGCCATCTTACTGCATGCCCTTCGTGGAAAAGGAAAACAAATACTGAATTATAGGCCACAATATTATTTTTTACCCTACCCATGGTGAATTAGTTGCTCTATGAGCCATGCGTCAGCCATACATCCGCATGGTGTTACGGTAGGGATGGTCCTCACTGAATTTGTTTCCACGGAAAACACCACCGTCATATTCGTTCTACAGGATGTAAAAGTTTATGAACATGGATGCCACCTATCTTGGCTCTCTCCATGGTTACATATTATATAAGCCAAAACCACATTTAAGGTCATGTTTGTTCCATATGGATACTAGCTATCTGCTAATAATAATCTCTTTTGGATCAAACAGGTATAGATTGTAGACTAGCTAATTGTTATAGTTGGACCTCTATATAATAACTATCTCACTATATATAGTTAGACAAAACCAGATAATAACAGCTAATAGGCCCTACATAACAACTATCTTTAGCTAATAAGTTGGCTAGTTTTTTATTAGTTGGCTAATATTATCTATGAGCTATTAGCTAGCTAGTCGTCGTCGTTATCAGATAATGAATCCAAACAGGCCTAAGGCTTGCAACAAGTACTCGGTTACAACATCTATACATTAAATTCTAAGCTATCCGGGCACAACAACTTGTACTCTATCTAAGATTTGCTCAAAACTAGGTACTCTATCTAACTGCCGGGTGTGCACTGGAGCAGGCAGTATGAATCACTGCCGGGTGGTAAGGTGAGGATCCAGAAAATTTGTGGGAACCTAAACACTCGGCCATGGTGGACAGTATCCCTAGCGCGTGAAACCATCAACCACTACAGGATCCCGCCGCCGCGAAACCATCTGGGCTGGGATTTTGCCGAGTGTCCCACACACACGGCAAAGGGCCAAAAACACTTGGCAAAGCCTTTGCGAAAGTGTTGCCGACGGCAAAGACCACTCGGCTTCGAAAGTGACGGAAAGGCTCTTTGCCGAGTGTCTTTTGTCTGGGCACTCGGCAAAGAAAAGTAGCCTAAACGGGCGTTTGACGCTCACGGCGGGCTTTGCCGAGTGCCGACGGCGGCGGCACTCGGCAAAGGCCCGACCCTTTGCCGAGTGCCGCATGCAGGGCATTCGGCAAAGCCTGAATCTTTGCCAAGTGCTATGGTCATTGCACTCGGCAAAGGCACGACCCAGGGTGCTCTGGATCCCAGCTTTGGCGAGTGCTATGGTCATTGCACTCGGCAAAGAAGGCCTTTGCCGAGTGCAACACTCGGCAAAGCGACCAGAAATTCTATTTTTTGTTTATTGCATCCCACTCATACAAATCATATATATCACATATAACCCACAATCATCATATACAATCAATATGTATCACAAATAGTCGACAATCCATAAAATCATATATATAATCCATCATATATTCGGAGGGCCTGTCCACAAGTCCATCACAACCATAAGTTCATGACAAGCACAAGAGAAGGCCATCACAAGCACAAGTTCATCACAAGCACAAAGGGAAGGCTAAGACAAAGTCCACAAGTCTATCACAACCACAAGTCCTTGACAAAGTCTCTACCTCCCGACCAACGGTCCCATGCACTCGGAGAATGGTCTTGAGCTGCATTATTCGGAGCTGCATCATTCGACGCCCCCGCCGATTGATTACGCACAAAGGAGAAGATATTGCACAACCTAAATCATTCATACTCCACTAGCTAAGTTCTTAAAACTTGAAAGTGTGCTCTAACTTGGAAGCTAGGTTCTAAAAACTTGGAACTTTCGTACACAAGAGAAGGCAAACTCACAGGGGTGCCAGCAGGATCCTATGGAGGAGTGAATATCATCGGTGGCGGAACATAGTTGGTGTGAGCTCCAAGACCTTGAATATATTGAAACATCGCCTCCATCCTTCACCGATCCTCCTCAGCCCTCGCCTCAGCATCCTCCTGTCGCCTCCTCTCTTCCGCCACCTCGGCCTACAATATTTCACCCCAATGTTACAACGCAAAGCAAAGGTATGTAAAAATCAATGAATGGCGAATAAAACAGAAATAACCGGAGTGCTCTGCCTTTGTGTCTTTGAGTAGTGGATGGCCGTGGGCGTATAGCCGGGCTCGAGCTTGTGCTGCTAGCTCGAATCTAGGAGAGAGTGGGAGTAGTGGCCGTGTCAATTGTGCCGTCGCCAATCCAGTACCGCTCGTGCTTCTTCCCTCCTCCCGCCCTCATGACGACTTCTCCATCAAGGTCCTGGGTGGTGGGATCATATTCTGGCCCATGGACCTCCCTTGCCATCGATGTGTACTCCATGAGGCGGGTGTGGACGGACGGGTTGGTGTACGCCTCGGGTGTGTCCTCCGAGTTGTAGGAGACGTCGGACGTCGTCTTGCCCTTGTGGGCCATTGCAAATGCCTCGAACATGGAGACTGGCGTGCCACCATGTGACGCCGACTGCAAAAAAAAACAGCAGGATGATTAGAAAGTATGCAGAGTTCAGCGTCAGAATAAAGAAATGGATTTAGCATACCCATCTAGCTGCGTAGGCCGGGAGGGTAAGGTTGCCTTGATGGTGTGGTACACCGTGCATCTGCAAACGCCGATCCCGGCAAGCGTTGTGCGTCTCATCCCAGTCTTCGGCGCACAACTTGACCACCATCATCTCCCAGCACAAGGGGTGCGCATTGCACTACCATGGAGCCACCTACACGACACCAAGTATACGATATATAAGAAGATCAAATCAAGCAAAATCGGTATTAATATTCTATATTTACCATCATGTATTGTTCCTTGCTCATCTTCATCTTTCTTGCATCCTCTTTTTTGACCCTCATACAACGGAAGGTACCATAGTATGTCACGATAGCCTAGATGCGCGCCTCGTAATGCATGTCCTTCACCCACGAGTTTGAAATAGGCTTTGTGAACCACCTCCCTCACCTTGTTGTTGGTGTTTCTTAGCGTCATCACCAGAATAGGTATATCCTAGCGATGCCATCAAGAAACTCCGGTTGGTATTCTGCAACGTTCGCAGAACAAGTCCGCAAGCGCACGGAAATACCGTTGTAGCTTTTCAGCCGGAAGTATTCAGGGTATCATATTTTCACGAGGAATGGTTGTGTAAAGGTCTTCTAGCTAGTTCACCTAAGATAATTAACAAGAAGAGAGATAGCTTGGGTAGCGAGGTTTCTAAGGATAGAGATCCTAAGCTAAGGTAGCTTCACGACTATCTACTTACTTCGGGCACCGGTGAACACCTGGTCTGCCAAGAGTTGCCAGCCTGTAGCTCTACGCCACACTCTTGCGTGGGGGAATGCTAAGGACGGACAGGGCTGTCACCACCTGCCGCCATCCCCTCACCTGGAAGGATGCAAGGCAAATGAAGGTAGACTCTAGCCTAGACACCATGTCTATGCTATCGACTACTGCTCTAGCGTTGATCGGGGTGATGCGTCTTTATCAGGGACCCTATCGCTAGCGCATTCGCCACAGGGACAGACGACGAACCTGCAAGTAAATAGTAACAAAACTAACTTAAAGTAAGAACTCACCACCGTAGAAGAACACGAACTTTTGTACTCCAAGTAGTACTAGATCCGCCGAGGTACAAGTGAAAAGGGAGCCGACATTCGCAGCACTCCGCCGCTAAGCATACACGTGGCCACGGGTACACTCAAGGAGGTAGCCGACAACTCCGGTACTTCTCCTTCTCTTCCTCTTCCTCACTCACTCCCTATACTAGATAGCTAGAGCTAAGATATGAAGGTGGAGCTCTTCTTCTCTTCTTTGCTACATTGTGACTCTCTCTTGTGTTGTGTAGAGGATGAAAGGGATGATGGATGATGCCCTTAGCCCTCCACCTTCTCCCTCTTTGTATAGGATGAGAGGGGGTGAGGTTTTCCCCCTTCTACCCCTAAACCGACCTAAACCCCATGTCCAGATGCAGTGAACCGGCCAATCCCCGCATGCAACCGCCTCTGGGCATTAAATACTATCGGCACGAGAAAGCCCAGCCCGTTTGGCAGCCGTAGGCGCGCGGCCGAATTGGGGGCGCGGCTGCGCCAAGACTTGGGCCAAATGGGCTCAAATTTGGTGAGTGGATAGGCCTTGAAGTAAGCTTTCCAAAAAGGTATGGTGCACCCAAAATGGAGTCGCTTTCCGAAAAGGTATGGTGCGCCCAAAACGGAGTCCTAATGTGAGAGTTATGCCCATTTTACTAGACCCTGCTCCTGCAGCCCAAGATGAACTTGGACTGGATTTGGGCCTTCGCCTCTTAGGCTGATGTTGGGTAAGTGAGTAGGCTTTTCCCTTCTTTTCTCCTTGCTTTGCCTTGGGCCAAAATGGATTTGTTATTTCCCTTGTATTTTACTTCACTTTTGGCCCATCTTAGTATGTTTTTATGTTTGTCCCTGCAAAACAAGTGAAGCACCAAAACTCGTGGAATTCGTTAATTGTAAGCCCTATGTCTAAGTTTGGTGTATATTTTATATGAAAGTTGGCGGTTAAAAGTGTGCAATAAGGACTACCAACACTTGTCCTCATATCCCGGCTCGCATCTGAAGAAATCCTGTATATAGACACGATGTATCTAGTTATTATTTGAAGTATGTCCAATGAATGTGATGAGCAATGTAGTGTGACGAAGACTTACCCACAGCTCCTCTGTCACCCGCTGTGCCTTGTTGCTGAACTTCCTACCAAGCCCACCTAGATACTATTCATATGAGTCGTAAGGTATTCATTTAGGCACCTCAAATGTCCCACCTTCTCCATTTCATGGTCCCTGGCGCCACCCGAGCATGGCGTGCGGCGTAGGGAGCGGCGGCCCGGCGGCCAACTTCGGTCGTAACGCACGCGTCGGTGGCGGCGGGGTTGCCCGCAGGTGTCGCGGCAGTTGCGCTGGGCGCCGCGGGCTCGGGAGCGGCGGTAGCGACGGCGACGGCGCACCGGACGCGTGCGGCCACGAGCAGGACCTCGGCAGCGGCGGCAGCGTTCTCGACATGAAGGCGACTATGCGGTGAAACGGAGAGGTGCGAGAGGACAATTGGCTTACCAAGAATGAGCTTCGGAGATAGCTCGTCGGCGTGCACAGCAGATTCCAGTCCACGGCGACGGCAGCGGATGGCGCTCCCAGCAAGGAGGCGATCGGAAAGCACAGCGCCGACCCGCCACGGTGCGCTTCGGGCGGACGTCTAGGGCATCAGGCTTTGGCCGGCGGAACAACGGGCGGCGTGCCCACACGCACAGCGGCGCGGCGGCCAGACCGCAGCGGCGGCGCTCACCGTTCCAGCGAGAAGGCGGAACTCAGCTTTGCAGCGGGCCAGCGACTCAGCGCAGCGGCGGTCAGCGAGCAGCAGCGCCGCCCGGCGACGCAGTGAGCCTGGCGGCATGCGTGCGTCGCTGCTGCGGCGTGTCCGTGCATGTCTGAAGGCTAGCTGGGATTATAGAATTCCAAACGGACGGCACGGCACTGACATGGCAGGGACATGCTTCAGCACGCCCGCCTCGGCACGGCAGGCTTCGCACGACGCAGTGACCATGCCGTGCCGTGTCGTGTCGCCGTGGCCCACATCTCGGCCCAGGCACGGCACTACCGCTGCTTAGCCGTGCCATGCCAACGAGCATGGCTGCCTAGCAGGCTCGTGCGGACCCGGTCTGGCGGCGCCGTCGAAGTGAGGAGGAGCCGCCGCTGCCGTGAGAACGGCGCACGCTGCTGCCATGGGGATGCACCACCAACCACGCTACGCCGATGCTCGCCCACACCGAGGTCGCCGTGCCGCCGCGATGAGGTCGCCGCGCCATTGGGCTGCCATGGGAGTACGGGAGGAGGGAGTTCGCGCCGCCAAGACGAGGGTCGCTGTGCCGTCAAGCCACCGCGCCGAGGTCGCCGCGACCGCCGAGACGCCATGGGGAGCACGGGAGGAGGAGAAGGAGGAGGAGGAGGAACCGCCATGGGACAGCCGGGATGGGAGGAGTCGAGCACGGGAGGAAGAGATGATGGCCACATAGGGAGGAGGCTACGGGGAGTGATTTGAGAATTGGGAGTTAGGGTTTTGATCTTCATGTACTATCATCCGACGGCTACGGGATCATCTGAATCATCCAATGGCTAGGATTTATCGGGCCGACCCCGTGCCGCCCGTTGAGCGGGCCGTGCGTGCGTGCACGGCACGGGCGAGGCCGTGCGGACCAGGCTAGTGCTGTCCTTTTTTCGCACCGGGCCCGTATCAGCCCAGCGGGCTTGGCCGCGGACCATGCTAGTGCCGTGCTTTTTCACACCGGGTCTGTACCGTCCCATCGGGCCTGGCCGGTTTGGAATTTTATAGCTGGGAGTGTGGGGGTGTGGTGTGCGGGTGTGTGCCTTGGGCTGAGTGGTGTGCGTGAGTGGCTGGGTGTGGCGTGTGTTTTGTTCTATTCTTTTTTTAATTTCTTTTCTTTCTTTCTTTCTCTTTTCATTTTCTTTTATTTTCTCTTTTTTAAACATGAATAACTATATATTTAATTAACCAACAAACACTAAGGACTTAATGATTTCATCAGTTCATGATATTACTATGAAGTATGAACACAACAAAAGTTAATTAGCACCCAAACAAACAAGAGTCTATCACCACGCATAGGAAAAGTTTATTTATCAGGTTTTATTAAGACTTAACCTATCACAATTAGGTACGTAACACCAGGGGTGTTACACTCTCTCCCTCGCCAGTGCTCAGATCCACGGTGGCGGCGGGTGGATATGGCGGCCATGGCCACGATCCGAACCCTCCTCCCAGATTCAGCCCCTCCTCCCAGATTCGGCCTTCTTCTCGCGAGGCGACGGTTTCGCGAGTGGCGGTGGCTTCACACGGATCCGGTGCGGCCCTAGCAGAAGCGCCTCCCGGCGATGGACTTAGGTTTGCGCGTCCCCGGTGGTGAATCCAACGAAGGCGGCGATGGCGGTGGCGCTCCGATCTGGCGGCGGCGCCAACGGTGGCCCGTGGATGGACTCGGTAGGCCGTGGGTGAACTTGCTGGGCCTATCCATGGGTTTTTCTTTTTTTTTTTCTATTTGACTTTCCGAGGTGGGCATTGAACTGCCTTGATAAATCACGATTAACCGGGACCTTTGAACCGAGGCGGACATGATGCCCGCCTCGGTAAAATTTATGGTAGTAGTGACTCATGCATGGCTCTTTTACATTTTGAATTCTGAATTAAACATACCTCAAAACTTGCTCATCAACAATAATAGTAAGGAACCTAAATTTTAGTTTTCTTTCAGGTGATGGTTATTATATATGTTTTATATTAAAATTATAGATTTCATTCATTGCAATTTGTAAGAAAATCACAAACCTAACAAAATCTAATTTATGTTGACATAAATACAATTAACAATTATTTCTATAGGAAGATAAATACAAAAATTTAATATGTTATGACAGAGCGACAAATAAAACTCGGCCAGTTGAGGGATGACCCCCTCATGGCATCCGCCTGCCGGATCCTGTGGCCGTGCGGCACCGTAGCGCACTCACAGCGGTCACACAGGCCGGACCAGACTCTAAGGTAGAAGACCTCAGTCCCCTGACCGAGAAAACCCCCCGAACCCTGCCCCAGCAGCGAGGGGGATTTTTTTACCCCAGTACCGACACGTGGAACGCACTGCACTCAAAGGCGCGACAAATAACAAATCATAAAAGTAATAATTTATTTATACTAGTTGGTTGTACCGAAGTGTTGTCTGGAATTATCTTAAAAGACATAGTAATCATCCATACAACGACAGTAGTCGTTCACACAACTGATGTTTGGGCAAACATCAGGCAGCACAGGATCTTGGTTCACACAACAGATGCCTGGGCAAATATTAGGCAGCACAGGATCTGGGGGGCAAATCTCTCTCTCTTCTTTACCATTCTTCTCCTTCTTGCCATTATTTTTAGGGCTATCGTTGGGTTCAGGTGGTGGTGGATCATCGATGCTGCTGGGTTCTTTTTCTCCAATCTGAAACGGGGCAGCATGCTCGGCCACAATCCACAGAATGGTTGTGAGCTCACCACCCCGGCTAAGCTGCTTGGCATGCGAATCCTTGTTGCACCGGATGGCCGCATACAGCATCTTATCCACCCACACGTCAAACATGAGCTCCAGTAGTTCCTTCATCTGCTCCTTTTCCACTTTTAACAGCTCGGTGGCAAGCTGATTTCCGACCCGGATAACATGCCGATTCGCGTCGTCGTCGACATGGGCTTGGTTGTGGTCGGACATCTCTTCCTGCAGAACCTCAGCAAGCTTCGTCTTTCTAGAATTGGAACAAGGGTAGCAATTCTCAAACTTTTGACCAACCCATGAGTCCTTCAAAGCTTCGTAGGTGACCTCGAACAGCTTCCGGAGCTCTAGCCCCGGCAGCATTCGCGGTCGTACAGCAACCAGAAACATGAGGTACTCAGACAGCGCCTCGACTGCTCCCACCAGATACTTGTGATCCTTGGCCTTGAGGAGCTGTTGATCGCTGCGGGCGAGGAAAATGGTGGTGCCGATATGCCACAAGAGGACGTCCTCTTGGAACTCACGGCCGAAGAAGTCTAGCTTGATGCCCTTAAGGAGTTTGTCCTCTTTTCTTCTTCTCCTGACTGCCTCTTGGCCCCAGAGTGTGGTGACCTCCTTCATGGTGTAGGGCTTATCCTCAGCCTTGTCCGACAGTCTTTGTCCAATCCGCTTGAACAACTCCTCCTTGGCTTGTCTCTCAAGCTCAGAAATGCACCCCGAGTGCTGGTATTCCTTCCAGATGTCCTCCAATCTGAATGTGCTCGCCAGCCAGGTGAACAGACGCTCCAGCGTGGATGGACGTCTGGTGCACTCAGCCAGCAAGTTGTACCTCCCAACCCTGCCCGACCACATCCTGCGGCTGCTAGGATCCTTCCCGATCCCAACTAGCCACCACAGATCCAGAGAATCAACCATGCGGTGGAGCTTGCGCCACCTTCCGCTGCACAGCAACGCATGGTGAAGCCGCCGCTTGTTTGCCCTAGCATTCATCAGGTATGCGTGTGCCCAGGTGGACCCTAGGGCACTCAGCAGACACACCACGTCCATGAAGAAGGCAGAAGCCAGCAAGATGTAGGTGATGACGACGTCAACAGTCTCCTCACCGTTCTTTGGGTAGAGCCAGAACAAGGAGGAAGCCGCCGCCGTGCAGAACGGTGAGACGAGGCGGAGGAGGTAGCCTCCCCAGGTGTGGACCACGGTGGCCTTGGTGTACAGGACGTCGTACATGAGAGAGGCCTCCATCCCGGCCACCTTGCATAGAGCTAGTGGGTCCAAGGCAGAGAAGATGTTCCGGCCGGTTTCGTAGTTGGGCGAGTCCTTGTCGACGGAGGAATCAGCCATGGCACGACGGCCACAAGCCTTGAACTGAGTCTGAGCATAGAGCTGCAGGGACGTAATAACTTCTTCTTCTTCTTCTTCTTCCCCATGCTCATGCCTTGAGATCATCAGACGATGATCAAGACGACACTCGCCGCCGGTGCTTGTCGCCTTGCGCTTCTTCTTCTTGCTGCTGTCGCCGTCGTCGTCATCGCCGGAGTGCCATGGGTTGTCAAAGTTGCCTCGTAGTTGGGCGATCACCTTCTCCAGGTACCTTGCCACACCGAGGAGGAACATGATGGTGGCCGCGGGGCGTAGGAGCCCGCTGTTGCTGAGGTATATGTACTTGATCATGACATACGAGCCTTGTAGTATCTTCCATAGGGCCTTGGTGACCTTGCGCCAGGAGAGCTTGCCGTCCTCCAGGGTGAAGGCGGCGATGTTGTCCGGACCAGCCAGATGGAGCAGGAGGAATGGTGCCCAGAAGGCGACCAGTTGCTGCTCCTGTGCTGAGCTCGATGATGTGCTGCTGCTGATGCTGAGGTGGGTGATGGCGTATTCCGCGGCCTTTGGCTGGACCTGGTACACCGCCCACAACAACAGCAGGACAACGGGGTACGTGTTGTGCCGGCGGGCCTCGGCGGAGAGCATGAGGATTGAAGTCAAGACCAAGCTTGCAAGAGTCGCCAGCCGAAGCACCCAATCATCGATGAAATTGTCAATGATTTTCCAAACGATGGAGAGTTCCTCCAATTTCCACGTACCACCAGATGACGACGACATCATCTCGCGATGCAAGCTCCAGTATCAAGCAGCTACAGACACAAACCAACATGTATGTATGTATGTATGTCTTCTCAGTCGTCTGATCAGAAATATACATGACTCTACTAGATGATTTTTACTCGTGCGAATTTAAAACAAAGAACGAAGACGTACCGGCAGCCGGGCAGATTCAGAAATTCGCTACATCTGCTGCTGGCTAGCTAGAATGCTAGATCGAGAACTAGTACAACAGTAGTACTGGTTATATGCATCGTTCAGTGTGTATGGATTTCCTGCAGGTCTTGCATATGCCTAACTATAGATCGATATGTCCCACCAACTAAAACCATGTGGTAGTTGCTTTGTTAAAAGCCTATATGGTTTCAATTAACATATCCACTCAGCGATAGTAGTAGATGATAGATTACGGTTACAGACACAAAAATATGTATGACCCTCTCGCTCTCCAGTTTTGTTATGGTGCATTATTACATGCACACATCACCGTCGTCGGAACGCCCACTGCCGTCAAGAGCTCAGAAAACTTGTTTGTGCGACACCATCCTAGGTTTTATTAGTGTACAACAACGTAAACGGGATTAGGTGCCTCTAATGACAAAGCTAAGATTCTTTAGAAATGCGCATCAGCAGTCAATGCTTTCCATGTTTTATGCAACGGAAAGTGATGGACCAACAAAGATTCCAGTGCATGCGTTTAGTATTCTCAGTAACCTGCTGGCGTAGTACGTGTGCTATATATCAAATCTGTAGCCGGCAAAGCAGGTTTGGACTATAGCAGGCACTGGCACACAGTTTAGTCTGGTTGATGATATGTGAATTCTGTTGAGTTAGAAGGGTATCCAAACGTCACCAACTACTCCTCAGTCACGACGCTCTAACCAACAGTTATTGCCATCTTACTGCATGCCCTTCGTGGAAAAGGAAAACAAATACTGAATTATAGGCCACAATATTATTTTTACCCTACCCATGGTGAATTAGTTGCTCTATGAGCCATGCGTCAGCCATACATCCGCATGGTGTTACGGTAGGGATGGTCCTCACTGAATTTGTTTCCACGGAAAACACCACCGTCATATTCGTTCTACAGGATGTAAAAGTTTATGAACATGGATGCCACCTATCTTGGCTCTCTCCATGGTTACATATTATATAAGCCAAAACCACATTTAAGGTCATGTTTGTTCCATATGGATACTAGCTATCTGCTAATAATAATCTCTTTTGGATCAAACAGGTATAGATTGTAGACTAGCTAATTGTTATAGTTGGACCTCTATATAATAACTATCTCACTATATATAGTTAGACAAAACCAGATAATAACAGCTAATAGGCCCTACATAACAACTATCTTTAGCTAATAAGTTGGCTAGTTTTTTTATTAGTTGGCTAATATTATCTATGAGCTATTAGCTAGCTAGTCGTCGTCGTTATCAGATAATGAATCCAAACAGGCCTAAGGCTTGCAACAAGTACTCGGTTACAACATCTATACATTAAATTCTAAGCTATCCGGGCACAACAACTTGTACTCTATCTAAGATTTGCTCAAAACTAGGTACTCTATCTAACTGCCGGGTGTGCACTGGAGCAGGCAGTATGAATCACTGCCGGGTGGTAAGGTGAGGATCCAGAAAATTTGTGGGAACCTAAACACTCGGCCATGGTGGACAGTATCTATGGTCATTTGTAAACACTCGGCAAAATTTTTTTTTTTGTTTATTGCATCCCACTTGGCGAAATCTACAAAAAATCATATATATAATCCATCATATATTCATCATGTATTCGGAGGGCCTGTCCACAAGTCCATCACAACCATAAGTTCATGACAAGCACAAGAGAAGGCCATCACAAGCACAAAGGGAAGGCTAAGACAAAGTCCACAAGTCTATCACAACCACAAGTCCTTGACAAAGTCTCTACCTCCCCGACCAACGTTCCCATGCACTCGGAGAATGATCTTGAGCTGCTTTATTTGGAGCTGCATCATTCGACGCCCCCGCCGATTGATTCTGCACAAAGGAGAAGAGATTGCACAACCTAAATCATTCATACTCCACTAGCTATGTTCTTAAAACTTGAAAGTGTGCTCTAACTTGGAAGCTAGGTTCTAAAAACTTGGAACTTTGGTAGCAATGCACAAGAGAAGGCAAACTCACAGGGGTGCCGGCAGGATCCTATGGAGGAGTGAATATCATCGGTGGCGGAACATAGTTGGTGTGAGCTCCAAGACCTTGAATATATTGAAACATCGCCTCCATCCTTCACCGATCCTCCTCAGCCCTCCGCCGATCCTCCTCAGCCCTCGCCTCAGCATCCTCCTGTCGCCTCCTCTCTTCCGCCACCTCGGCCTACAATATTTCACCCCAATGTTACAACACAAAGCAAAGGTATGTAAAAATCAATGAACGGCGAATAAAACAGAAATAACTTTGGAGTGCAGGCAGGTGTGCTGAGTAGTGGATGGCCGTGGGCGTATAGCCGGGCTCGAGCTCGTGCTCTGGATTACGATTCTGAGACACAAAAATATGTATGACCCTCACTACCGGAAAACCGGACTTTGCCGGCGCCCCTCGTTTGCCGAGAGCTGCTCACCGGGCGCTCGGCAAAGAAGACCCTTTGCCGAGGGTCCCCGGCCCGACCCTCGGCAAAATGACTCGGCAAAGGCCCTTTGCTGAGGGCTGGACTTCGGCAAAGGACCTTTGCCGAGGGCCGCCGCCATCCCGCTCGGCAAAGGAGACGCCGTCAATGCTGGCCGGCGCCGTCGGACTTTTGCCGGCGGCCGACGTCCGACCCTCGGCAAGCGTCTGTGCCGAGTGGGCCTTTGCCGAGGGTCAGGTTTCCAGCCCTCGGCAAAGATGCTCTTTGCCGAAGCTTCCTCTTGGCAGCCCTCGGCAAAGTCCTTCTTTGCCGAAGTGTGTCCGGGCCGACACTCGGCAAAGATATTTTTTCATCTTTTGACCTTCAAACTTTTTCTGTCCTTCACACACATCATATGGTACTTCATGTTCAAGTTTGGTGTATTTTTGAGTTCATTTGGTATATTTAGCTAATTAATCTCTCCCTACGGGCATTTTTAAAATCACCCCAAATTTGAACTGCAAGTGTTTGAAATATATGAAAAAATGGAGTAGAAAATTCATATTCATGTAACTCAACCCACATTGAGGCCTTACGCATGAAATGAAAAGAAATTTCGAACATCTTGATAAGGAAACACGACAATTAAAGCGTTCCCTAGTGCTTTTAAAATTCTATAAAAAGCAAAAAGAGCTCAAAAAGTCATGAAATTTCATAAGATGTCATGATATCATATGCGCACGCTGTGGTAAAAAATTGAGAAGGTTTCGCGAGAAGTTATCACGTACATTGCTCACAAACTGAAACATCTCTGAAGAAGTTTCATGTTTGTTAAGAATGATCTGGTATGATTTGAAACAAAAGTGACGGTCAATTTAAGGTTTGCCTATGAAACTTTTTGTATACGCAATAGACATTAGAGATTGTATCATGTGAAATTTTGGTAATTTTTGGATCCATTTGATAATTATTTTTTTGTACTACAATTAGGTAAATCGAGTGTGAGCTAGAACTACATGAAATAATGGTCACTTTTTCGCTAAAGAATCAAATATGGATCGGAAAGTGATTTTAAAAGGTATTTTCAAAGTTTGTTGGAACAAATTTTGAAAATATGCTGTAAAAAGAATTATAGAGGGAGAGAAAATATAAATTTCTGTAATTTCTTTGCCGAGTGTTTGACAAAGAAACACTTTCGGCAAAGCGTGTCTTTGCCGAGAGCTATGTTTCCGGCTCTCGGAAAAGGAAAGACGTTTTTTTATTTTTCTGAATTATGGCGTGGGCTTATCCACTTTCGGGCGCAGGCTGTTTTTTGAAAAAAATTTGGCCTTTGCCGAGAGCGCGATCTGGCGGCTCTCGGCAAAGAGGAATCCTTTGCCAGAGCCGCCGGATCACGCTCTCGGCAAAGGCCGTCCCCACGACATATCCACTCACGCGCTCACTCCCTCTCTCTCTCTCTCTCTCTCACTCCCTCTCTCTCTCTCACATGCCGCCGCCGCTCGCGCTCTTCGCCGCGCCGCCTTTCGCGCCGCCGCCCCGCCCGCCCGCCAGCGCACTTTTGCCTCCACCGGCGAGCTCGCGCTTGGCGCCTGCCCCTCGCCCGCCCGTGCCCGCCTCTCCCTCGTCCATGCCCCCTTTGCCTCCTCCCGCGCCCGCGCCCTCCCCCCCCCCACCCCGCCCGCCCGCGCCCGCCTGCCTCCACCGGGCGCGAGCTTGCGCCGCCCGCTTCGTGCCCGCCGCACCGCCCTCTCCCTCGTCTGCGCCCGCATGCCTCCACCGCCGCGCCCCACGCCGAGCTGCTGCCCGCTGAAAGCCCGCTTTGCCTCCACCGCCATGCACCGCGCCGAGCCAAGACGCTTGCCGTCCTCCAGGAGGAGAAGGAGGAGGAGGAGGAGGAGGAGGAGGCAGCACCACCGCCGCCGTTGTCGGAGAAGGAGGAGGAGGAGGAGGAGGAGGAGGGGAGGGCAGCACCACCACCGCCCGCAGTTCCCGGCCCCGCTGCTGCCTCCGACGCCATGCCGCTCCGCCTTTGGACGCTTAGCGGTGATGAGCATCCACTAGGTAAACCTACCCCTCTTCCGTTCATGCCGTGCACATTAGTAGTGTAGTATTAGTAGTAGTGGTAATAGTAGTAGGAATTGTAGTTGTAGGAGCGGTAGTTGTAGTATGAGGAGTAGTAGTGGTGGTGGTAGTAAAAATGATTATATATGGTTATATGAATGTGAATTGAAATGATATGTTTAATTGAATGCACCGTGATATGTGCATATGCATATGTGGTTGGTCGGCCATCGAGCCGTACATTTTGCAGGTTTTGAAACCTCTCCGTGCGAGGGGAGGTTCGCGAAATTTTCAACTAAGCCCGTGTGTTCTTTTTTTTTTTTTTTTTTTTTTTTTTTTTTTTTTTTGCAGATCGAGGCGAGTCGGAGGCGAGTCGAAGTACCTCGGCGACCTCGATCATCTTCCTCACTGCTAGCCTGACTCCACCGCGCCCTAGGTATAACCCCTCTTTCCGTTCTTTGTCTTCCTCGATTGCTTAAACCGGTTAGGCGTCTCCCGTTCGAAAGAGATACGGTTGGAAGTATGCAGATGTGCATATCTATAACCGTATCTCTTTCGAATTGTCCACGTTTTTGGACAGCCCGAGGATGCGTAGATGAGGTTGGTTTCCATGGTCTACTCCGATCCGAGACAGAGTTTCGGCACCATCTCCCTGTTTTTTCTTTGGATACACAATCTCCCTCTCGGGACGTGTATTTGGAGAACAGCGGGTAGGTGCTGCCAAAATTCTGTCTCGGATAGGAGTAGACCATGGAAACTAACCCCATCTACGCATCCTCGGGTGGGATTATGACCTATCTTCACCTATTAGATAGTAGGATCCTTGTGTAGATGCAATAAATCCTTATACTACTCGCTTATATGGTAGAGAATGGATGACCGTGAGTGGATGTACACTGGTTGGAGGAGATTTGGAGAGTGAACCGATGAATGGGTCAGGAAGACCAATGCTTTCTTGGAAAGCACTTTTCGTAAATCTTTGGAGGAGTGAGTAAGGTTTGGTGTCCATGCGGCAAGTGTAGGAACAGGCTTAAACAAAGTAAGGATAACATGACCGGTATTTTGGAACTTGGATGTTATTTTGGATTTATGACTTGTGATGACATTTGTGAACTTTTTGATGTGGATTATGTGAGAAATCTATGGATTATGTGAGATATTTGTGCATTTGTGAGATATATGTGGATTACGTGAAATATATGTGTGAATTGTGTGATATATATGTGAATTGTGTGGTATATATGTGTGCTTTGTGCAAAAAAAAAAAAAAAAAAATTCTTTGCCGAGTGCAAATGCACGCGACACTTCGGCAAAGTGACCATTCTTTGCCGAGTGCTGATGCTAGCACTCGGCAAAGCCACAACCCTTTTGCCGTTACGGCTCGGCAAGGGACCTTTGCCGACCTTTGCCGAGAGCCATAACGGCGCGGTGCTCGGCAAGGGGCAGTTCTGTTGCACTTGTTGTGCCGATGGCCGTAAGTCCCCGGCCCCTCTCCTTTTTTCTTTGCCGAGCTATCCGGCCGTCGGCAAAGGCTTTGCCGAAGCGCCGATGGGCGGCTCTTGGCAAAGAGCGCTTTCTTAAGGACCCTTTGCCGAGAGGGCTTTGCCGAGACACTACTGAGGCCGGGCATCTACCGGGGCGCCGAAACGCTCGTAAAGGGCACCGAGCGCTCGGTAGAGGCTCTACCGAGGGCAGCCCTCGTAGATGCCCCACGGTGAAATTTTGCACGGGAATGGGCTTCTACCGAGAGCTCAAACCGGGGCTCTCGGTAGAGCCTCTACCGAGGGGTACGCCCCCTCTTGCCAAAAGCTGGACGGACGTCCGCCGGCGTTTGCCACCGTCGACGTCAAGTTCACCGAGAGCCATCCGTCCCTCTCGCCAAAGCAATGCCACTTCACCGAGGGGCCCCCAAAGCGCTCGGTGAAATTCTATTTTAAAAAAAAAACTTTAACACTAGATCTACGTGAGCGCCATGTCGGGCCGGCTCTCGGTAGAGTTTAATTTTTAAAAACCGGTGAAACCCTCTCTACGAGGCGCCATGTCGTCGGGGCGCTCGGTAGAGTTTAATTTTAAGAAAACAAGTGGAACCAACTCTACCGAGAGCCATGTCGGGTTGACGCTCGGTAGAGTTATGGTCGCTTTCACCGAGCCGAGGCCGCTCGGTGAATCGACCATAGTTTTCCTGCCGTGTTTCCGTGTTTCCCCCGAAAGTGTTGTGTTTCGGTATATCTCGGGAAATTGGGGATCCCTTAACCCAATTTTCCAGCTTTTACCGAGTGCACCACTTCGATAAAGTGACCATATATTTTTTTAATTCTGTTTTTGCATTCCACCTTTACAAACATAACATATAAATCATATATCACATATATATCACATCCATGCACTGATACAACTCATTTATCGCATATATATCACATCCATGATCCAAACATAGATTAAGTCATCCAATATCCATCACTAGTCATCAAGTCTAGTTCCACAACTCATAGTCATCAAGTTTCACAACTCTAATTCCACAACTCGTCAAGTTCCACATCATCTTATCAAAAGTAACAAACAAATTACCACACGTCCACCACAAGCTCATCAAAGAGGGGATGTTGTTGCACGCCTTGGCGAAGGAGACCCTTGATCATCATGGGCGGGAGGCGGGGCGTGGTTCGATCCCGCCGGCCGGCCGCACAATGGAGAAGAGGTTGTATGGGTTAGAGGTGATCCACATCCACAAGCAAAGCAGAAGTGAAGGCAATTTTATACTCACAGGAGTAGGTTGAGGTTGAGGCAGAGCAAACGCCGCTAGCGGCGAGGCCGCGAGCGGCCCTCGAGGTCTGAAGGTAGTTCATGAGCTCCGATAGCTGCTTCCCCTGGGCTTCTGTTGGGCTCGAACGCAACCTCCGCCCCGCCGTTGTCGCCTCGACTCTTCTAGCCGGGCCTACTGATATTTCAATCCAATGTTTTACTAATGCAAACCTAATTAAGGTGCGTAAAAGAAAACCGTTTGACAAAGGAATAACCTGGAGTTCTTCGAGACAGCGTGCATGCGAGGGGCTCGGCCGCGCGGGCGTATAGGCAAAGCTCACGCTCGTGCTCGTGCTCGGATCTATGAGAGACTTAGCCCGAGCTGTCGATGCGGTCGTCGGCAATCCACAACCGTCCGTGCTGCTTGCCTCCTCCCACCGCCATCACGATGTCTGGATCGATGTCCTGACTGAATGGATCGAAGTCATTTCCATGGACCTTCTTTGCCGCCTCCGTGTAGTCGTGGATCTTTCTATACACGTTCAGGTTGGTGTACGCCTCGGGCGGGTCGTTCAGGCTATAGGTTACGTCGGACGTTGCCTTGCCCTTGTGGGACATGCGGGGAATGCCCCAAAGTCGTTGAAGTCCTACCCTGGGTGTGCCTTCATATGCGAGAAAGACGAGATGATTAGAAACTAGGCGTAATTGAGCGTTACAATCAATAAAAGAATGCACGCATTACCCATCTTTCTTTTGTATGCGGTGAGGTTGCGGCTGCCTTGATGGTGTGTTGGACCTCCCATCGCCAAACGCCGCTCCCGTAAGACGTTGTGCCTCTTTGAAACTCCCGTGTGAACCACCTATCCACGATCATCGCCCAAAGACGGGACATCGTTGATGCACCAATGGGGGATCGTCTACATGACATATTAGAAGGTTAGATGAAACAAAATTATAAGCTCAAAACGAAAAAACTTTTAACTTTTTTCATGTACCTCAAGGTACTGTTCTCGGGTCAGCTCCATCTTTCTGGCGTCCGATACCTTGATCGTTGTCGCGAGCTTGGACCCGTAGTAGGTGATCACGCACTGGTGTTTCACCTCGTGATGCATGTCGACGATGCGCTTTTTGCAGGATTTGATGAGCACCCTGTCCGCGTGCTCTTCATATCCTGCCGCTGGTCTCTAGAAACTCTGCATACAAATGTGAATCATCCTTAGTCACACGTTTGGTTTAGTCCAATGAATGTGATGTATATACAAATGTGAATCATCCTTAGTCACACGAAGACTTACCCAAAAGTCTGCCTTCACGTGCTCGGCCACATTGCCGTACTCAGCGTCTGGGGCGGCTTCGTAGTGGGCATACGTGTAGGCCGACTCGTCGTTGCCTTTGTAAGTGACGATGCCAGGGAAGTGCTTCCTGACTAGGAGACCAAGGATGCTGTTGGGGGAGCGTGTGGAAGCACCCGACCAAACCACCCAACTCCTACACAAGAGAGTAGGACAAAAGATTAGTTTCTCTCAATAGTTCAAATTAAAAATTGGTGATAACATCAAGAGTTACTTACACTTGCCCATCGGGGCAAATCACTGGACGGTGGTCCTCGTGGGGAACCTGAGGGAGGCTCGCGGGACCTCGCAAGTACACACTGGAAATAGAGGACCCTCCAAAATCATCATACTCCTCCCCGTCCCCCTCCTCGTCCTCGTCGGTGGTCTGGGGCACCAACTCCTGCTCAGGGCCGTCCTCCGTCGCCGGCTCCTCCTGCGGGAGCACCGACTGCTCCACCGGCTCCTCCACCGGTGTGGAAGGAGGCGGCCGCCTCCTGCCGGACCTCCTACCGGTCCTCCCGGTCGACCCCCGCGCCGACGCCTCCTCCCCTCTCCCGTAAAGGGAGGACACCTCCCTCCGACGCGAGCCACGGCCGCCCACCATCTTTTTCAGTCCACCGCATTTAAACAAAATGTCGACTCATCAGTAAAAACATTAGAGAAGGACAAAAATTATTGAAAACTTAGATAAACAAAAACATAGTATTACTTGGGATTATTTGGATCATATGACTCGTCATCACTATCAAAAATTGTCCAAATATTCGTATATATATAAGGAGGAATGTTGTATTCATCATCATGGCCTAATTGTAATCGCTCAAGCATTTGTAAGTCTCTCTCATTTGTGACCTCACCTCCAGCGGGCCGCCCTCGTCCCCCAGCCTATTTAGATTTGTCTACATCCATTTCAATTTGCGTCGGGTAACTCTATCACAAATCTCCTCGTAGCCCATCTTCTTGAAAGAACTCTCCATCATATGTGTGCGGGTTGATCAAGTTGTAATCTTCATCGATTGGGACGGGTAGTTTACCATGTGGCGCTACCTTATGCACAATATCCCAACCCTTAAGATAAGTTTTGGTTTGGCGGGCGTATGGCGTGTAATAAACCCCGCACGGCCTGTTGAGCCACAACGTAGACATCGGCTCCCGAATACACGTAATCCCGTCGAACTTCGACCGAGCCCAATGTTCGGGCTCCGTCGAACCCCTCCACGACTAGGGTCAAACCAATGGCATTTGAATATGACAGTTTAAGATGCTTGGGGCCGTAGAACTAAAAGTTCGTGATATTTCTTCAAGTCCGCCATAGTAGTCATGGTCATCAAGGCCGGGCACAAACACTCGCTATTTGTGGTTTTTCGATTGGGCCGGCTCGTTCGTAGCTTGCTATGTGAAAACGATATCCGTTCACACCATAACCGTTAAATGACCTAACCCTTCTTTCACGCCTTTTTGCAACCTGTCTCAACTCGGCACACATAGAGGGATCGGGTTTGGGCTGTAAGGTCAACCGAGGCAAGATCGTTATATTATTGAAAACGTACGATCAACTAGAAATGTCAAGATAAATAGAGCTGGAATGGACACTACCTTTTTTTTTTTGAACCACGAAATAAAAATCGGGGCTTCCTATTCCCCCGCACCTCGTGAAAGAAGGGTATCTTCTTCTTGCGGGGTAGGATCCCTCGATTCATGCCGGATTGTCGAATGAATTCCCTATACCAACGAGACAAGGGGTTGGATGTTGAAAAGTGACGGTGTATTGAAACAAGTTCGTTGAGAGCTTACCGTATATACGGTTTAGTCTCGCCCAGGTTGGTAAACACGTACACTACAAGAAATATGACATTTTATGACAAAAACCCTTATGACGACAAAGAAATATCGTCATATAATGTAACATACTATGACGACAAAATTAGTGTCGTCATAAATTCATGAGCCCTTCAACTATTTATGACGACCGTGTTTTTGGTCATATAAAGATGCCAAGTGTCGTCACAAAATATCAGCCATGAGTAGCCAACCGACGGTTATGTTTTTGTGACAATGTGAAGTGTTTTTGTGACCTTTTTTGGGCGTCATTTGTTTGTTAATTCTAACATGACGGTTCCCAACGTCATAAATTGATATATGTTATGAAAAAAAAAGTGAATATACCAGGCGGTCCGGATGGAGGGAGATAAACTTTTGGAACAAAAGGTGGTGTCTTAACCACTAGGCCAATATTCAGTTTGTGATATAAAAGGGTGTTTTATTCTTTATATATATTAAAAATAATAAATCATGTAAAACAATACATTGAAAAATGTGTAGCACATGAGAATCGAACCTAGCACCTTTGAAACAAAACATGGCACCTTAACCACTAAGACAAGTCTTCATTTGCAATATAAAAGGGGTGTTTTGTGTTTTTATCTATGAATTGAAAAGAAATAATATCGAACCTTACACCTCTCTAAGAGGGAAGCTAAGTCATACCACCACACTATTCTAGTGTTTGTGAGAGATTCGGTTCTTTTTTCCTTTTATCACGTAAATATCCCAAGTATGTAAATCTAGAACCGACCCACATTCACTACGGCTGGACATTTCGTGAGAGTGCACAAAAGTCACGAAAACAATGCGTGAGAGTACCCGTCACGCATCACCTCTCACGGCATTAGACTCACGAAATACACATTTCATGAGGAAGGTTCGTGGGATCTCGTCACGAAACTATTTCATGAGAGTATCAAATATATTATTTCGTGAGAAAACACCACCACGGAAAAAAAATATTTCGTGAGAGTATAAACCACCATGAAAATTACCAATGGAGCTGAGGAATAAATTTTGCACATATATAAAGCCAAATCTCATTCCAACACATGAGTAATTTCCAGGAATTACGTTAAAAGGATAATGTCATTGTCATGTGTACAAACATACACATATACTAAGTCTTGTGCTACACATCCACTAAAGTTGTGAACAAACATACACCTATACTTGGTCCTTACGCTTCTATTCCACGCATGATGACACCCTCCACCACACAACAACGATGACTCTTAGTTCCTGCATGCTTGTCCGCACGACACCAGCTTTCAACTCCTAGCTCCTCATTCTTGTAAGACGAAAAATTAGATGAGAATTAGCCAAGCAGCGATGTCGGCGATGTTGAAGTATAATTTAGCAATTTCGGGCATGAATAACACAACATTTATGTGGCGGCCTAGCCTCCCGCGGGAGAGAACGGCAGCCCAACCACAAACAACTTCTCTCAGTTCCATTCCATACAAAGATATACATCTAGGTGCTTCAATGTTACCGAATTCATGCAAGATAATCACAAGAGGTGATTATCGTTCCGCCTCCCTCAATGTCATAGTATCCCAAGGCAAAATCAAGGGCAACATACATTGAGATCATAAACAAAAAAATAATTGCATGACTACTTTCACAAGTACAACATCCAAAAATTTGATGATTCGGTTAACACCAATCTTGAGACTAGCAGATATGAAATGTAAGTATTCAAGTTTTCCTAGTACTACCATCCATTTTATTGCGTAAATACTAAGTAGCTAGTCAATTAGGCAACAATCCAAATCCAAACATGTACGGTTCCGAATATTTATTTTGATTGAGCAAGCTCTTACGGACATACGCATAAACATACAGTTGTGCCCGAGAACATCCAAAGGGACAATTTTTACCATGATTTTAGATGATCTAATCAAAACCAAATCCCGGACCGCTGTCCTCGCTGCCTTGTCGGGAAGCAAATCAAATCATCCCTAGATGCGCTCCTCCCCTTCTCCACTTTGGATCTGCAAAGCATGGAGCTTGAAATCAAAGCCATACCAATGGATTAGGGAGGGATGGAAACCTACTCGTGGGGCCTTTGCTTTGGGGCCGCCACAGTTTGCACGCCGCCGCCGTGGAGGTGCCTGTCGCCGCTTTTGAGGTCTCGCCGCCGCTTTGAGGCTTGGCCGCCGCCTCTAGGGTTTGGGGCGTGCGGGCCGAGAGATGGCGGGAGGAAGCGAAGAGGCGTAGGGGGCGAGGTGGGAAGAGGCCACGGCAGCATGGAGGGAGGTGCGGCGTCTCGCGGTGCTCGGTGGCGGCGGCGTGTTTCTGCGCGGCGAGAGGATGGAGCATAAGCGGCGGGCGGGGTGACGGGGAGATTTTCCGCGGTGGAAGCGGACTCAACGCAAGCACCTATCTATTTCGGCGGCAATATTACCAAACCGGCCTTTGTGAGAGCGGTGTTGTTCAATTAGGTGGGGTAAAAGCGGTAATTTCGTGTGCCAAATCATTGAGTCGAGGCTAAGGAAAGGCGACTGCGTGAAATTTTCACAGTTCGCTCACTATTTCGAGAATCCCGCATGCTATTTGGATCCTTGTAATATTCAAGCGGAACACGAAATGAACTTCGGTTGAAAAACTTTTAAACATGAAAGTTTCATAACTCATCGAGACCAACAAAGTTTATGTAGGTCAAATTACCATTTGAGGAAGTGATAATAACATGTAGTTCAAATATAACAAGTCTCTCACATAGTTCACGAAACTATGTGGTGACTATTATTATATTTAACTACTATAACACTCAACTTTGTCGAAATGGTTTGAGATTTTTTCTGGCCTTTGATCATTTATAGGCAAAATATGGTCGCACACAAGAACTTACATTTTTGGACAATTATTTTTATTATTATAATTTTTTCCGTGTTGGATGAGAGAAAATTTGGTGAATTATACATTGAAAACACTAGAACTATGCAATGACCTCCACATGTATTTGTTTCCTAGGGCATAAGCTACCTTGTGGCAAAGTTTGGCGCCATTAGGATCTTTTCGGGGGTGGACCTAGTTCAGCGCATAATTACTTGGCGAAGTCGCGCGGAAATTCAATTAAGGCGAAAAAAAGTATCAAGCGATTTTTTGAAAAATCTCAAACTTAGGTGGTTTGCTTCACAAAAGGCATTTGGGCTTTGAGGAAAAGTTTGGCGCATACAATACTTGGAGCCTTTTATCGAACCATATCTATGCACTAGGGTTCTTAGGGATTATGGTCCAAGTATGGTATTGGTCTCAAAATTTTTCTCAAAGCTTCCAAATTCCTTTTGTGAAGCAACCACCAAGTTTGAGATTTTTCGTAAATCGCTTGATACTTTTTTAGTTTAATTGAATTTCCGCGCGACTTCGCCAAGTAATTATGTTGAACTAGGTCCACCCCCGAAAAGATCACTTAATGGCGCCAAACTTTGCCACAACGCCTCTTTGTGCCATAGGAAACAAATACATGTGGAGGTCGCTGCATAGTTCTAGTGTTTTCAATGTATAATTCACCAAATTTTGTCTCACCCAAAGACGGAAAAAAATTATAATAATAAAAATAATTGTCCAGTAAAATGTAAGTTGTTGTGTGGGACCATATTTTGCCTATAAATGACTGCCTTAAAAATCTCAAGCCATTTCGACAAAGTTGAGTGTTATTCAAATTAAATATAACAAGTCACTCACATAGTTTCGTGAACTATGTGAGAGACTTGTTATATTTGAACTACATGTTATTATCATTTCCTCAAATGGCAGTTTGACCTACATAAACTTTGTTGGTCTCGATGAGTTATGAAACTTTCGTGTTCAAAAGTTTTTCAACCGAAGTTCATTTCGCGGTTCCGTTTTGATCGAAGTTTTGACCGAAGTCAAAGTTCGAATTCAAAACTTGAATTGCTCAAATTTTGGCACATGAAGAGGTGACTGAATCCAACACCATAACGTGATGTAGCATGATTTTAGAAAATTTTAGGAAAAAGAATCACCTCATTTGGAGTTCATATGTGAGGAGAGCACTAGTTACAAGTTTTAATCCGAGGAAAAAAAGAAATCGCTTGTTCATCATGAACATGTGATGAACAAGAACGATTTTTCTTTTCAATCTGTAGTCAAAACTTGTAACTAGTCTTTTCTCCCTTATACGAACTCGAATTTGATGATTTTTCCCTAAAATTTTCTAAAATCGCACACCCTACCAATTTATGGTGTTGACTTTCCCATTTTTAAAATAATCAAAGTTTACCTCATCAAACCTAGGTCAAACAAAGCATTAAATGGACTCTAATATTGATTAATTTATTTTATTATCTCAAACATTAAATTTAAAAGTCAAAAACGTTGTTGTAAGCGCGGGATTCTATCCGGTTTCATAGTAAAAAAATACAAAGGACCTGAAATAGCACTTCTTCCAAGCGCGGATTCTAAAAACACAAAGTGGCGCCAACCCCGAAAATTTATTTCGAACAGCAGTAGCGGCCTTCCCGACTCAACGATTTGGCACACGCAATTACTATTTTGCCCCGCCCAATTGATCAACACCGCCTCTCGCAATGGCCAATTTGGTAATATTGGTCGGCAAATATATTTTCGGCCTCATCCATCCACCGACCTCCCATCGAGGGGCGCCGGCGCCGCCCCCAACTCCCCCCAATCCTCGACGACGACGCAGCTAGCGCACCCCAGATCCCGCCGCCGAATCCACCGCCGTAGCCCGCCACCGCACCCTCCGGCCGTCCGGCTGCAGCCTACGCCAGACCACGTGTGCTCGCCCACGAGCTCCCTCCTCCCCCTTAGCTGTTTCCACAAGCGCGGCCGCGCACGGTGGTGGGAAGGAGATGAGCGAGTGTTCGCGGCGGTGGCGGGCGCGGCGTGACGACCACGCCTTAGCGGCGCAGCGCCTTGAACAGCGAGTGGAGGCTCCGGCGATCGGCGTTCACCCTGGTCGGTATGGTCCACCCTCAAGCCTGCCGACGAGTCCCCCCACCATGGCTGGCGGTATTCCCCCTCGCGTGCAGCTCTCCCACTTTTTCTCATCGACATATCCTTTTTGGGGATTTTGATTCTTTTGTACACAGCAAGAAAGCAGATTGGTGACGCATTCGTCCTCTCCATCGAGAAGATCCAGGGAGATCAGCGGGCCGCAGGAGGAGGAGGTAGCCGGGAGCCAGCAGCGTAAGCCAAGCAACCCAGTCTTTGGTGCCTGGTTCCTCCTCTTCTCGTCCTTCGTCGATGAGCACCCACTAAGTATGTGCCCTCTTCTCTTCCTTGGCTGTTGTGCGAAAAGGTAGAGCACAAACCTTAACTTAAACTAATTGGCTATTTGCATCCGGATCGCCCATTTGATGTTGTTATGAATTATATCTCATACGACTTGTGGTTCGTCTAGAACTAATAATGGTCGGCTTACGAAGGTTTAAACTCAGCGATCGAGCATTAGTCTTTGGAAAATTGCTTACCAACATTGTTTGTTTGTCCTTTTTTGGCTTGAGATCACAAGGATTTATAAAATATCAACTTTGGATTAGGCACTGAAGTATTGATCCAAAAAAAAAAAAAAAAAAAAACTAGTTACAAGTTCCCTATTTGCTTGGGAAACTATTTAGAAGTGAATTTTGTGTGAGGGATTACGTTGTGCTTTAGATAAAGAGCAGTTTTCATACCGATAAGTGAGACCTATTTCTTTATTTATCTTCTAGAACTATCCATATGCCCCTTGAATTTCCAGTTTTTGCTACCGTGCAAAGAAGTTAAGTGCGACTGCAAAGATGCGGTAACTTGGCAAGCTTGAGTGCCTCATGAAAAAAAAAAAAGATTGTATGCCTCTATACTATAATCCGCTAATCCGCTTACATGGCAACCGGACATCTTTCATTTGCTTACATGACTGTTCTTGGCAAGCTTGAGTTAAGAGTTACTTGCATGCTCGGCCAGGCCTACCATATTTTTATCTTGTAAAGTTGGGGTACCACGGCCGGTAATAAAGTACATGGCTAATAGAGTTGTTTGGTGCGGAACTTGGAGCTACAACTTGGTGTTAGATCCTTCTACAAACAACTCGTATGCTTCTATGTTCTCTATTTAAATTTGGGCCTTTGCAAATGTGCTCTACTACAGACCGTTAAGTTGAAACTATAGCTGCGGTACACACCCCTATTCACAAAGCAGCCGGCTCTTGTCCAACGGGTAGCAAGACATCAAGGTTAAGCACCAACTTAGGCGAGAGGGGGGCTAGCCACAAGATGCCGCAGTAGGCTGTGTCGTTCCTTCTACCTCAAGCTCTCAAATAGTCTAGAACTTGGCAATGGTGCCGGATGGGTTAGAAATTGTTTGGTGCAGGAATGTGGTGATGGCTGTTCTTTACAACTTGGTGCTAGATTCTAGAATTTGTGCAGGAATGTGGTGATGTCGGATCTACATACTTAGTCTTGTTAGAAACTACATACATGAGCTTATTGGCATATATAAACCACCTACTTATGTGATGTATCCGAACCTATTTGCACTATATAATATATTATATGATGCGGGTTCTATGTAAATGATGGTGTGATGTCAATGTTACATGATGGCTTAGATGCATGATTGAATGGATATATAATGTATGACGACCTTTTAACCATGGTTAACTACTTATACATGACAACCATTTTCGGTCACAAAACACCATCCAAACGCCTTCCCTAGACACATAATATGACGCGTTGACTAACTAATGTATGACAGAAGTAGCTGTCATAAAAGATAACAATATGTGACAGAAGACCGGTAGCGTCACAAAAAAAGTTGACTTTTTGTGACCAACTTTAAAAAACGTATCACGAGGTACATAATGTGACGGTCGATTTGTGACCACCTTGTGACGATGGGTTTTTCGTCATAACGTAGTTTTATGACTAAATTCTTACCTTACGTGACACTTTCGGCTTGTCATGAAAAGCCAAATTTCTTGCAAAGTGGTATAGCATGATATTCCGCCACTCTTCATTGTTCGGTTGCTTAGTGGTCCAACCACTTGAGGTTCCAAGTTGGCCTCGAAAAGGCCGAGGGTCGATTCATTTTCACCAAAGCATTGTAACGGGGGGTGGATTATGCACGCTAGGAAGCTTCTCAAGATAGTATTTTTTTGTGTGAAGTTTGACACCTCCTCCACAAGATATGCTTCTCGCAATGGACGCCTCAGTCCGGCTTTATTTCTACATTTTCTCGCATGCCTTTTTAGAACTCTCGATTGGATACATCCAACGGAACTATTGTGGCCCCCATACGAATCTTTGCATCGCACGAAGAAGCCGGTGGAAAGATCTTCTCCAAGTTATAGAGCATCACGGGTGCCGTTTTTCCAAACCTTTGATGACGGTGGGGAGATAGCTCCTTGGCGTAAAGTCGGGCGGAAGAAATAGCTCAACTCTGCCCAAAGAATAGCCATAGATGCTCGGGGACATAGCCTCGGACCATCGCTTCTAGGAAGAAGCCGCTGAATCCATACATGGAAGTCATGACTCTTCATCCCGTTGACTCGAAGAGTAGTTAGGTTCACTCCCCCTCCTCAGATTCGCTGCATACCCATATGGGAACATTAGTGTCTTGATCCATTGAAGCACTTCCTTCCTTTGTGGGACGATCAACATGTAATCGGCCTTAGGCCTACTCCATCTCTTGCCAGCTATGGGAGGCCTCATCTCTTGCCTTGGCCTATCGCATAACGTTGCCATGTCCACTCTAGCCTTAGGGTTGTCCTTAGACTTGTCAGTGTCCATGGTTGTTCCCCATAGTCCCACGGCGATATTCCTTTCGGTGTGCATGTAGTCAATGTAATGAGGGACAAGAAGGTCATCAACATATGGGAGCCTCGTCAGGCCCGACTTATGAGTCCACATATGTTGCACACCATATCCCACAAAACCACCTTCAGGTTTGGCCACAAGAGCATCTATTTGAGCATGAACCTCGGCAGTAGTCGACATGTGGGGCGGAGGATCTAGAACTTTGACACCTTTTGTAAAGTTCTTGATGTCTTGTCTAAATGCATGGTCAAGAGGGAGGAATTGACGATGTAAGTCGAACGACGAATACTTGCCCCCCTTCTGCAACTAGTGGAACCTTACAGCGGCCTTGCATACTGGAAATGGGAACTTCCCGTGTACACACCAAGCGCTTTTAATAAACCATACGCCAAGAAGTCATGGATGGAGTAATTGGAACCACACATACATTTTGAAGCTTTTCTTTGTAGCCCGGTCGTGCGTCCATACGCCATCATTCCAAGCATCGACCAATTCATCCCAAATAGGATCCATGTACACGTCCATATTACTCCCGGGATGACCGAATGATCAACGAGCGTAATACATTTTGTCGTTGAAAGGCGATACTGTGGGGAGATTGAGGGGGATAACGAACACGGGCCAACATGTGTATGAGGCAGCCATCATCCCGTAAGGATTGAACCCATCTGTTGCTAGCGCAACACGTACGTTACGAGACTCACCGGCTTTGTCACTATGTTTCTCATCGAAGTAGCGCCAAGCTTCACCATCGGATGGATGTACCATCTTGTCGATGGTATCGTTTACCCTATTTGTGCCATGTCATCGCTTCGCTAATTCCTCGGTCATGAATAGCCGTTGGATCCTCGGTATGAGCGGAAGGTACCGTAGGATTTTCGGTGATGTTAAGCTGCTTCTTCTCACCATTACCACGGTCTACCTCCATGAACCGGAGGATTTACACTTTGGGCAGTACTTTGCATCTGGCGTGTTCATTCCTAAATAGGGACGCACACCCCTTCGGGCAAACATGTATCCGCTCGTGCGGCATCTTAAGTGCTTTGAGGACTTTCTCGACGCTGCATCTTGGTTGAGTGGTAGATTGTGGGGCTTTGGAAGGGTGGTAGCAATCACGGTCAACATCTTATCGAAGCCTTCTCGACTCGAGGTTTAGGTCGGCCTTCAACCCTATTAAGCGTCCAACAAAGATCGGTGAGAAACCTCGAGTGCTCGTGGAGGGGTTTAGTTGCCGACTCCATCATCTTGTAGAACTCATGTGCATCTTCCGTCATCCCTCCCTTTCATGAGAGTTGGCGAAACATGCTTCGTAGGCATCATCTACCATGTCGCTACCCCCGCATCAGCATCAAAGCGCCGAGACGTGGTCTCACCACCTCCTCTCTCATACGTTGATTTTGACCATGGTATCTCCATACGGTATATCCCGGTGTAAATCCATGAAACAGAAGATGTTTACCCACAAATCACCCTATTTTTTTCTTCTCATATTGCCACACTTGAAGCGGGGACATAAAACTAGAACATGTGCTGGTTGGTTGCCAAATGCAAGGTCCAAGAATTCATTTGTCTTGGTCATCCACTCAATATCAAAATCCCACCGCTCCTACGGCCGTGTACATCCACCTACGACGGCCGCCCATCCTTTAGCATATGTATGAGCGAGTAAGGTAACCCATGTCGCTCCAACTATCTTATAGGTGAGGATAGGTCCTAATCCCACCAGCGGATACGTAGATGATGTTACTTTCCATGCACCGCCCTATCCAAGACAGAATTTCGGCAAACACCTCACGCTGTTCTCCCCGATACATGTCCCGCCAGGGGAGAGTGTGTATCCGGAGAATAATAGGAAGGTGACGCCTAAACTCTACCGGATCAGAACGGAACATGGAAAGTAACCCATCTACGCATCCGCGGCTGTCCAAAAAACATGGACAATCCAAAACAGATACGGTCGTAGATATGCAAAGATCCGCATACCTCCAGCCGTATTTGTTTCGGACGGGAGACGCCTAACTAGGTTCCGCAATCTAAGACCATGCGAGGGGTTAATCATACCTAGGGTGGCGGTGGCGAGGCAAAGCGCCCGTGCAGGCCCGCTACTCTCGCTCGACTCCGACGGGATACTCGAAAAAAAAAAAACATAGGGGGCTTAGTTCAAAATTTCGACAAGCACCTCCCCGCACGGTGAGGTGTCCAAACCCGTAATAAAGTGTACGGCACGAAGTCCGACAACCACACTTGCATATGCATTCAATCCACATATCATTGCCGAGACACATTGATACAAGCATACACAATCACCCTCAAAATTGGTCGAGTCATATTTACCTTGGTTGGGGTTCGGGCCGGTGCTAGGGTTGCCGCTTGGGCGGCGTTGGGGACCGGGCAACGCGTCGGGCGGCGTCGATGGACAAGCGCTGGCGTGAGAACTGCCGCGCCCTCCTCTTCCTCCTTCGCTTCCCCTCTTCCTCTTCCTCCTCCTTCCCTTCCCTCTTCCTCTTCCTCCTCCTTCCCCCTTCTTCTCCTACCGGGCCGGGCTGGGCGGGACGGTGGGGGTGGGTGCCGGGCCTGGCGCGCGGCGCGCTGGCGGGCGAGGAGCGGACGGACGGCGGATGGAGGTGGCGCGGGTGCGGACGGACGGCGATGGAGGTGGCGCTGGCGGACGGACGGCGACGCCGGGCGAGGGTGGCGGCGGTGGCGCTGGCGGGGGCAGGCGGCGAGGTTGGGCGGCGAGGAAGGCGCGGGCGGCTGTTGGTATAAATTATATGCACACAATAAAGATAAAGATATCCGCAAGCGCCACGAGATAGAAATACCGTTGTAGCACTTCACCAAAAGAATGAACTCCCGGTTTTAAAATATCGAACCCAAACGAACAAGTAGGTGAATATAACTAGCGTTTACCCAATCCACTTCACAATCAAAAGTACTTAAGAAACTAGCTAGACTAGGAGACAACATTGGTTTTCTAATGCTAACCTCAATAAACCTCAATTTATTTATTCTATCGTGGACGCTAATCCTTAATAAAGTAAGGCAAAATTACTTTACTAAGAACAGACAAAGCCTACCGTTCACTTCTTGGCGGGAAGTGGGCTCAGAGGATTCAATAAAGCTATAAGTCACCTTTATGATTCTACCACCGATTCCAAGTCAAAAGGGGCATTCACGATAACTCTAGTCTAAGCACCGTGCATACACTAGAAACTATCCCTCTAATCAAGAGCAACCAAGATTAAAGTACTCAAGAAGAGTTGCAAACTTGAAGAATAAAATAAACCAAAACTTACTTTAATTATGAAGTCGAATACCGGATAATCTCTCGAATACACTCCTCTTCTCGCGAAGAGAATGATCCCTCGAGAATCTGTAAGAGAAGATCCGACAGGGCGGAACTCCTCCGAAGCACTCCTCACTAATCTCTCTATTTCTAATAAACTCGATTGCTAATCAAGATCCGTAGTAGCTAATCTAGAAATGTAAAGCTCTAATCATGGAGATCTTGACTTCTCTAAACCTAAACTTGAATTCTAACTATGAAGTATGAATTAGGGTTTCAGGGGGGAGCCCTGCCCTTTCTTTATAGCCCCATAGGATGAATCCAGGCCCTTGGATCAAACCGACTTGATTGGACGGTGTAGATCTACTCCATAGGTCGGTTGTAGGAAGGTTCCGAAGGAGGACACGTGGTTCCACCACGGGGTGCCGCCCGGCCCCACATCTCCACATGTGGGCCCCGGTCTTCTTGAGCTGTCTTCTTATGTCCTTTAGACCCTTGGAATTTCTACTAATCGCCCGGTTCAGTCCTTTTCTTCCGTTTCTCTATTTTCTCTCTTTTTCAGCTCTGTTTTTTTGTTTTTTTCGGAGGTCTCTGAAAAACTGAGTGTGCACCAAAAACTCGTGGAAATCATTAGTAATAATAAAACTTTAGTAGCATTCATCCCATGATTGATAGCATTTCATGTATATAAAAGTGGTCAATAACTACCATCAACGGTGGCCGGATGGACGGCAAGGGAGGTGGCGCGGGCTAACGGACGGGGCGGGACGGCGGGCGGGGCGGGGGGGCGGGCGAAAGCGCGGGCGGTGGCGGTTGAATGCGAAGTCGAGAGTGTGTGTGTCCGTGTGAGTGAGAAGAGTGAGGGGAAATGGATAAGTCCTCGGTTAGGGCCTTTACCGAGGGCCGGCAGGGGCGCGGCACTCGGTAAACTCCCGTTCATAGGTCCTTTACCGAGAGCTGCAAGCACAGCCCTCGGGAAACTATCTTTTTTTTTTTTTTTTTTTTTTTGAAGCCATCTTTATTTTCGAATTTTCACCCCACCGACGTGGCACTTAACCGGCGAGAGTAGGGGCCAAACCCTCGGTAGAATGTGGTCATTTTACCGGGGGCTTTGACCCAGGACCCTCGGTAAAGATTTTTGCCGAGAGCCTTGGTTACGCCCCCTCGGTAAAATGACCTTTTTTTGGAATTTGGCATCTAAATTTTTTGTGTGTGGTTTATACAATGCCTCATAGTTCATGTCTAAATTTGAGATTTTTTAAAACTCTTTAGTATATATTTTGATTTTATTTCTTTTAATTGAATTTTCTTTTATAAGTCAAATTTGAACTGAAGCCAATCGAATAGAGAGGAGACATGAACGGAAAAATGATATTCATATTCGTGAGTGCAATGTGAGGCCTCATCCGGGATAGACCCAAAAATTTGGACCTCTTGTTCACGGAACATGACCATTCACTTGCGGATGAATAGTTTTTAAATTATATAAAATGCAAATGAAGTTGAAAAATCGTGAAACTTATCGAGTTGTCGTTAGACGTGGAGCGTGGAAAAAATTTGGGAAGGTTTCATTGACGTTGGCTCTAGGATGGCTGAAACCCAGGACATATACCACATGTGATAACAGAACTGAGGTAGAGTTACAGGTTCAAGTGTATGACTTAACCTACTTACTTGGGTGTAGTTATGCATCCATTCTAACCCGGACAATGTCTCGATTGGGTTATGTTTGGACATGGGCTAATCCAATGCCAATACGCACTACAGATGGATATCAGGCAAAGGTGGTTGCCCGTAAGATTGGAGACCCAGCGACACGTCCAGCTCGGTTAAACGTCATCAATTACACTATGTCATTGTAGTTGTGAAGCAAAGGAGGATGTATTAGTTAGAACGTTGGTCTATATTTGGGAGATCTGTACACTCAAGATCGGTGACCTACACTTCAGCGATTTATTTCTACAAGACCGGCAGCAGTGAAGTTGTAGTTGTAGTAGAACTTGTAGCTGTAGTGACTTGTTTTAAATTATGCACGTTTCAAATTATGCAAGTTTGTATGGATGTGATATATATGTGACTTGTTTTAAATTATGCACGTTTTAAATTATGTAAGTTTGTATGGTTGTGATATCTATGTGACTTGTTTTAAATTATGTTTGTCAAGGTGGAATGAAAAACAGAAAAAAAAATAGAAAATATGGTCAATTTACCGAGAGCCACAAGAAAGGCACTCGGCAAACATTTTTTCACCGAAGGCCGGGGATGTGGCGCCGGTAGAGTGACCATAATCTACCGGCGCCTAACCCCGCTCTCGGTAAAGTTGATGGCATAGGGCGTTGGGGCCGCTGACGCGGGGCGCCAACGGTACCGAGGACGGAGCTTTTTTGCGCGAGGGCTGGCTCTCGGTGAACTCAACCTCCACCAAGAGCCCCGAGTTACCGAGGGTTTGGCTCTCGGTAGGGGAGCTCTACCGAGAGCCCCGAAGTTACTGGGTTTGGCTCTCGTAGAGGGAGCTCTACCGAGAGCTTGGTTCCTCCGAGAGCGGCTCTCGGTAGAGGGATACTCTACCCGGCGCTAGACAGCGGGCTCTCGGTGGAATTTCTAGCGCTCGGTAGAGGCCCTCTGTGCGGTAGTGAGAGTTGCCCTCGGCAAAGGCTTTGCCGACGGCTTTATGGCCTTTATGGTGCATTATTACATGCACACATCACCGTCGTCGGAACGCCCACTGCCGTCAAGAGCTCAGAAAACTTGTTTGTGCGACACCATCCTAGGTTTTATTAGTGTACAACAACGTAAACGGGATTAGGTGCCACTAGTGACAAAGCTAAGATTCTTTAGAAATGCGCATCAGCAGTCAATGCTTTCCATGTTTTATGAAACGGAAAGTGATGGACCAACAAAGATTCCAGTGCATGCGTTTAGTATTCTCAGTAACCTGCTGGCGTAGTACGTGTGCTATATATCAAATCTGTAGCCGGCAAAGCAGGTTTGGACTATAGCAGGCACTGGCACACAGTTTAGTCTGGTTGATGATATGTGAATTCTGTTGAGTTAGAAGGGTATCCAAACGTCACCAACTACTCCTCAGTCACGACGCTCTAACCAACAATTATTGCCATCTTACTGCATGCCCTTCGTGGAAAAGGGAAAAAAATACTGAATTATAGGCCACAATATTATTTTTACCCTACCCATGGTGAATTAGTTGCTCTATGAGCCATGCGTCAGCCATACATCCGCATGGGATGGTCCTCACTGAATTTGTGTCCACGGAAAACACCACCGTCATATTCGTTCTACAGGATGTAAAAGTTTATGAACATGGATGCCACCTATCTTGGCTCTCTCCATGGTTACATATTATATAAGCCAAAACCACATTTAAGGTCATGTTTGTTCCATATGGATACTAGCTATCTGCTAATAATAATCTCTTTTGGATCAAACAGGTATAGATTGTAGACTAGCTAATTGTTATAGTTGGACCTCTATATAATAACTATCTCACTATATATAGTTAGACAAAACCAGATAATAACAGCTAATAGGCCCTACATAACAACTATCTTTAGCTAATAAGTTGGCTAGTTTTTTATTAGTTGGCTAATATTATCTATGAGCTATTAGCTAGCTAGTCGTCGTCGTTATCAGATAATGAATCCAAACAGGCCTAAGAGCATCTCCAACAGACTAACCAAATGACTTTCTAAATCTAAATTTAGCTATTACTAAGAAAAAATTGCTTCCAACAGACTCTGCATGTGACTATCTAACATGACTGGCTCTTCATCCCACCTTATTCGCTCTCTACTTTTGGATAGCTTACCTCACTAGCCATCCTTTATAGAGTCTGTTAGAGCACCCTACCATTTTTTTGTCAAATCTATTTTAGAGAGTAGTTAAATCATCAAATTTAACTAGTCTTTTTGGCTAATCTCTTGGAGATGCTTTAAGGCTTGCAACAAGTCCTCGGTTACAACATCTATACATTAAATTCTAAGCTATCCGGGCACAACAACTTGTACTCTATCTAAGATTTGCTCAAAACTAGGTACTCTATCGAACTGCTGGGTGTGCACTGGAGGAGGTAGTATGAATCACTGCCGGGTGGTAAGGTGAGGATCCAGAAAATTTGTGGGAACCTAAACACTCGGCCATGATGGACAGTATCCCTAGCGCGTGAAACCATCAACCACTACCGGATTCCTGGGCTTTGCCGAGTGTCCCACACACACGGCAAAGGGCCAAAAACACTCGGCAAAGCCTTTGCCGAGTGTTGCCGACGGCAAAGACCACTGCTTCGAAAGTGACGGCAAAGGCTCTTTGCCGAGTGTCTTTTGTCCGGGCACTCGGCAAAGACGCACGAACCCGCAAGTAAATAGTAACAAAACTAACTTAAAGTAAGAACTCGCCACCATAGAAGAACACGAACTTTTGTACTCCAAGTAGTACTAGATCCGCCGAGGTACAAGTGAAAAAGGAGTCGACATTCGCGGCACTCCCCGCTAAGCATACACATGGCCACGGGTACACTCAAGGAGGTAGCCGACAACTCCGGTACTTCTCCTTCTCTTCCTCTACCTCACTCCTCCCTATACTAGATAGCTAGAGCTAAGATATGAAGGTGGAGCTCTTCTTCTCTTCTTTGCTACATTGTGACTCTCTCTTGTGTTGTGTAGAGGATGAAAGGGATGATGGATGATGCCCTTAGCCCTCCACCTTCTCCCTCTTTATATAGAATGAGAGGGGGGTGAGGTTTTCCCCCCATTCTACCCCTAAACCAACCTAAACCCCATGTCCAGATGTAGTGAACCGGCCAATCCCCGCATGCAACCTCCTCTAGGCATTGAATACCGCCGGCACGAGAAAGCCCGGCCCGTTTGGCGCCCGCGGCGCGCGCCGGGGGTGGGGGCGCGACCGCCAAGACTTGGGCCAAATGGGCTCAAATTTGGTGAGTGGATAGGCCTTGAAGTAAGCTTTCCAAAAAGGTATGGTGCCCCCAAAACGGAGTCGCTTCCGAAAAGGTATGGTGCGCCCAAAATGGAGTCCGAATGTGAGAGTTATGCCCATTTTACTAGACCCTGCTCCTGCAGCCCAAGATGAACTTGGACTGGATTTGGGCCTTCGCCTCTTAGGCTCATGTTGGGTAAGTGAGTAGTCTTTTCCCTTCTTTTCTCCTTGCTTTGCCTTGGGCCAAAATGGATTTGTTATTTCCCTTGTATTTTACTTCACTTTTGGCCCATCTTAGTATGTTTTTATGTTTGTCCCTGCAAAACAAGTGAAGCACCAAAACTCGTGGAATTCGTTAATTGTAAGCCCTATGTCTAAGTTTGGTGTATATTTTATATGAAAGTTGGCGGTTAAAAGTGTGCAATAAGGACCGCCAACACTTGTCCTCATATCCCGGCTTGCATCTGAAGAAATCCTACATATAGACGCGATGTATCCAATTATTATTTCAAGTATGTCCAATGAATGCGATGTATTGAGCAATGTAGTGTGACGAAGACTTACCCACAGCTCCTCTGTCACCCGCTGTGCCTTGTTGCTGAACTTCCTACCAAGCACATCGACTTGATCTGGGAACGCGATGTAGTGCTCAAACGTGTAGGCGGGTTGATCCACTCTGGCAAAGGTAACCAGGCCAGGGAAGTGTGTCCTGACTAGAAGACCAAGAATGCCATTGGGAAGGCGTCCGTGAATCCCTCCAGCCACAACCTGGAAACTCCTGCCCAAATGATCAAGAAAAATCATTAGTTTGTATTATGATTTCCAACATAACAAATTAGAAAGTAGTGATAACATGTAAAGTTGCTTACCTTGTGTTTACCGGTTTAATCATCGGGCGTCTCTCAAGAGGTATCGTTTCGGTCCGGGGAGTTGCGAGGGACCTCGCAGAGTAGACGATCGACGCACCGGAGGAACAGGAACCCCCCGCCGCCACACTTTGGAGGAAGAGTCACCCCCCCTCCTCCCCTCCTCGTCCACCTCCCGCTGCTCCCCGGTCCTTCGCTGCTCGTACTCCTCGCTCCACGTCCTCCCGCTCATGGTCCTCGTCCTCGAGACAATGTATCCCATACAGAGGGCGACGAGGAGTTGCATGACCCCTACGTCCCCCTCGACCCCTGCATCCCCCTCCACCCCTAACCAAGGCGTTGAGCTGCCATGGTCGATCCCTTTGGTAGCCCGACTTTACGTTCCTCCCGAGACCAGGAACCGCCCGGCATCCGCAATTAGAAGAAGATAATTAGTAAGAGATGCAAAATAAACAAGTACTTAGTAAGAGATGCAAAATAAACAAGACATAATTAGAAGATAACATAGTATTACATGTATTAGAAATACTCATCGGGATCGGGATTAAATAGATCATAAGTCTCATCATCACTATCTTGCATGTCAATATAATCATCACCACCATCCGAAGGAGGACTATCGTCATCACGTCATTGACTAATTGTAATCGCTCAAGTAATTCTAAGTCCTTCACACTTTGAACCTCCTCTCCGGCATCCTCATCAACAACCCTTTCATTGTCTACTTCCATTCCGATTCGCTCGGTTAAGTCTATCACAAAGCTCCCTTCTAGCCCCTCTTCTTGAAAGAACTCTCCGTCATATGTGTTTGGGTCAAAATTGTAATCTTCATTGTTTGGGACAGGTAATTTACCATGTGGTGATACCTTGTTCACAACATCCCAACCCTTAAGATGTGGGTCATCTTGGCACGCCCATGAGAGATAATAAACTTGTGTGGCCTGTTGAGCCATAATATAGACATCATCTCCTGGTAAGACGGAATCCTATCAAATCTCGACTAGACCAAGATTAGGGATCCGTCTCGTTACTGCAGGATCAAACCAATGGCATTTGAATATGACGGGATTAAGGCGTTTGCGACCATGAAACTTGAGTTCATATATTTCTTCAACTCTTCCATAATAATCTACCCCATCAAGTCCGGGCGCGAAAACTCCGGTATTTGTGGTTCTTCGATTGGGCCGACTTTGCTCATGTCTTGTTGTGTGAAAGCGATATCCATTCACGTCATAACCGGCAAATGACTTGACCCTAAAGGCATAGCCATCGGCATTCTGTATGAGCTCGGGACTCATAGACCCATCGGTTTGGCCCTACAAGATCAAGCAGGATAGTTCGTTATATACGTACGAGCAACTTGTAATGCCAAACTAAGTACGAGCTAAATTGGACAATACCTTGCGTTTGAACACAGAAATGAAATCGGGCTTTCCATTTCCCGCACCTAGTCTAAGAATGGTGTCCAATTCTCGATGGGTAGGTTCCCTTGAACGATGCGAATTCATGAGTAAATTCCCTGTACCGACGAGAAATGGGGTTGGATGTAGAATAGCGACTACTAGAGAACAAGTTTGTTGAGAATAGTGACTTACCCTATGTACGGATCCACTTCTTCAAGGTTGGTCAGTATATACATCATGATATTGTGCCACTCTTCACGTGTCAAGGTCTTGGTGGTCGAGGCACTTGCACTTCCGAGTTGCCCTCGGAAAAGGCTGAGGTTCAATTCATTTTCGCCGCATTGTAATGAGGGGGATTATGCACACTAGGAAGGTTGTCACCATAGTATGTTGTTGTGAAGTTTGACACCTCTTCCAGAATCGATGCCTCTACTACTACTATACCACTACTACTACAACAAATACTACAACTACTACTTCCACTACTACAATTATTACTAACACTACTACTACTACCACTACTCCTTCTACTACCACTACTTCTAATACTACCACTACTCCTTCTACTACCACTCCTAGTACTCCTCCTCCTACCACTACTTGTTGCTCACGTGTCTCACCTTTGGCTTCGACGACGGCGAGAGGAGGAGCAGCAGCAGGGCACCCGGCCGGGCCGGCCGAGGATGGGGATACCGAGGAAGGGGCACGCCCGAGGAAGGGCCACGCCGGGATGGGGGCGGCGGCGGTGTGGCACGCTAGGGTGGGGGTGGCGGCGCGGGGCATAGCCGGGCAGCGTGGCCGGCGTTGGGGCAGCCGTGGTCGGGCGGCTAGTGCTTGGCTGCAGCCGGGCAAGGCGCGATGGGCGGGCGCGGCCGGGCGAGGCGGCGTGGCCGTGGCGGCCGGCGTCGCAGCGGACGGGGGCGGGCGGCGACGCAGCGTGTGTGGCGTGAGGGCGGGGTCTCGAGTGGCGGTGTGAGTGAGTGGGGAGGCGTTGGCCGCCTATTTACCGCGAGGCTTTGCCGAGTGCCCGCGATCCGGCACTCGGCAAAGCCGCCACAAAAATAAACGGGGCTCTTTGCCCGGTGGCCGCTTGATCCGGCACTCGGCAAAAGCTTTTTTCAAAAACCAAATCGGGTTCTTTCTTCGAGTGCCACCGATCGGGCACTCGGCAAAGATACTTTGCCGAAGTGCACCCTTGACCCCTGCACTCGGCAAAATACCTTTGCCGAGTGTCTAGTCAGCGAGCACTTCGGCAAAAGAACCCGATTAGGTTTTTAAAAAATTGTTCCTTTCGATCCCTCTTTCTTTTCCATAACGCATTTTTCAAATTAGTTCAAATGTACTTTCAAACAACCTTATTGAATTCACTCAATAATGTATATTCGTTGATTCTATGAATATTATTCTATTATTTCATGCAGTTAAAGCTCAAATTCAATTTAAACTTCTATAATTGCAGTTTAAAATTTAAAATTATCAAACGGATCCGAAAAATTAATGAAATTTCACATGAAACAATATATCTTGTCAAGTGCCTATAGAAAAAGTTTTGAAGTCAAACTCCAATTTGAACGTCACATTAACTCCAAACCTAACCGCATCCTTCTCGATCTCTACGGATCTTCTCGGTTGATGTTTTGGTTTGTAAGCAACATGCGCGTGACAACTTGTGCGAAACCTTCTTAATTTTTACCATAGCCTCCACGTATGATATCATGACACCATATCAAATTTTGTGGTTTTCAAACTTTGTTTGCTTTTTATAGAATTTAAAATCCATTCGCGCACACGTTCTTCGTCGTGTTTCGTGAACAGGATGTTTGAAATTTCTTTTCATCTTATAGGTAAGGCCTTAAATTGGGTTGAATAACATGAATATCAATTTTCTACTCATTTTTCAAATATTTGCAACACTTGCAGTTCAAATTTGACTCGATTCTAAAAATTGCTTGAAATGCAATTAATTAGTTAAATATAGCAAATAAATTTAAAAAAACACAACTTTTCGGATGGAATACCAAATGTGGTATGTGGAGGGAACAAAAAGTTTGAAGCTCAAAAGAGAGAGAAAAGCGAATAGTTTGCCGAGAGTCAAAGGAAAACACTAGGCAAAGAGTGGCTTTGCCGAGTGTCGAGAAAACACTCGGCAAAGAGTGACTTTGCCGAGTGCGGACGGGCGTGCACTCGGCAAAGCTCGACGGTGGCGGCCGAGGCTAACGCCCGGCGGCTTTCTTGGAGTGCCCGTTATCGGGCACTCGGCAAAGCATTTCTTTGCCGAAAGTGTCGGATTTATGACACTTTCGGCAAAGCCCTCTTTTGCGGAGTGTATTGTTTCGCCAAGTGTTTTTCTTGGTTGCTCTCGGCAAAATGATTCTTTACCGAGTGCCCGATAGAATGCACTTTCGGCAAAGAGCCTAACACTCGGCAAAGACCCGGTTTCCTGTAGTGAACCGTGAAAGCAGGCCCCTAATGGGTTGGGGACGATTAATGACGGCATAAGATTATTGGGACTAATGTGTATTTTTGTAGAGACAATTTGAGTTAGATCATTAGGTGATTGATTGGGCAATAAATAGATTTTGTGCCCTATCGATAGAATTCATTTTGGTTTTCAAAGAATGAGCGACAAGATTAAGGGACGGACTATTTCTAAGTGTCGCTTGGCGTTGAGAGGCAGCTTAGAGAAGTTTAGAACTTTGTTTTACTTTGGTCGTACTATAAAAGGGGTATGAACTAGCACTAGTACAGATCAACTATACCGGCGGTTGTACACCTATTTTTACTGGCAATTTTGGCTTCCACCAATAGCAGAGGCTAGTGAAAATGACATATTTGTACTGGCGGGTTTTTGTTGAGAACCGCCCAGTACAAATGGCTTTTTCAAAAAATGTAGTACAAATGGCTTTTCTAGAAAATATAAATTGGGTTTTAAAAATAGTAAAAATATTATTTTTAATACCAATAGGCCCCACCGGTCACGCATCGCGAGTAAACTGCAAAAATTTGCGCTTCATCCCCACGGGGATCGAACCGTGCATAGCTGCTCTAACCACTCCACCCACATAACTACTGTGTCTTTATTCTAATACTCATGCGTGTTATTCTATACTCAGCCGGTATTAAAATGAGTATTTGAGGACCAAAACGAATTCAAATGAAAATTTTGTAAACTGGCAGACTAAATGATTTCAAACAAAAAATTAAACTACAAAGTTTTTATAACATTTGGAGCTCTATAACTTTCATTTTGGTAGTTTCTCCATCCGAGGTTGTTTGTAAAACTCAAAAAATCAATTTCAATTTTTTTGCAGTGGCGCTAGGTTACGAAAACCGTCACTAGAAATGCATTTGTACTGGCGGTTTTCTTAAAAAAACAGCCAGCAGAAATCATATTTTTACTCCGTCAGTAAAAATGCGTGATTTCTTAAGAAAACAGCCAGTAGAAATGCATTCTAGTAGCGGTTCGTATGCATGACCCATCGTTTTATTTATACTGGCGCTTTTTTTAGGAACCGCTAGTAAAAAAATAGCAAGCGTCGGGAGAAATCGTTTTCGTACTAGTGTAGTACCCTGACCTAGGTAAGTCTATTGTGTTAGTTGGGGTGCACGCTTGTCAAACTTAGCACTAGATAGCTTAGAGTTAGCTCAAAGATCATTGGAGTCAACCTCATTCACAAAGAAATTCAAATCGGAAGTTAATGGTGTGTTGCAGAGTGAATTAGACTATATAGATGGAGGCATCAGATGATGCTACTAGAGTCCGATGTCACTCAGACGCTGCACAGCAAGGGTTGCAGGACCATTGGACACTGGCGATTTGAGGCACCGGACGCAGATCACAACAGGTAGTGTCAACAACTGAATGCCATGTACTATGTTTCCATGTTTTAGCAATCCTTTCAACTTAGCTTGGCTGACTTTAGCACAACAATTATGATCATTCAGAATTCCCTACAAGAAGATCCTTGTGTCCTTGTAGGTGAACTTCTTCATTTGTTTGGATCCATAATCCACCCAAACTAGACTGACCGCCTCAAACCAATCTTCTCCCAGAATGACATGATAACACATGAGTGGAAGTACTCAAGCCTGTGATTGAAATGTGTGTCCCTGTATGAACCAACCGACTTGAGATACCTTGTTACAACACATTATAGCCCCATCAGTTGTTCTAAAATTCTTGGACTTCAATCTCTACTAAAAAAACTTAATGAAGGCGGTCGTTTTTCTTATTTTTTGAAGGCGGGCATTGCAACCGCCCCAATCAAAGATCACGGTAAATGCAGATTAACCCAGGAGGACACTTTGCCCGCCTCGATGAATCAATCAGAAAAAGAACAAAAAGAACAAAAATAAAAGCCCCGCAAGCCAACCCTAACCGGGCCCGGATCGGGCCTCGCGCCGCCAACCACGAGCACCGTCGCCGCCGTTGAGGGAGCAGGCCCAACCCCTGTGCACGCCGCAGCGGGGTTGCTTGATCCACCATGGGGAGAGCGGATCCGTCACATGTGCATCCCGCGTCGTCGGATCTAGCCACCACACCTTTGCCGCAATAGGGGCCGCTGCACCTCCACCTCACACCACCGCACCTTCGCCAAATCTAGCCACCATACCTCCGCCTCACCCTACGTCCACGGATTTGGCTACCACGGTCGTGGATCTAGCCAAGCGGATCTAGCTCCTCCGCTCGCCCCACCACCAAATCTGGGTCCTCCGTTCGCCCCTACCCTTTGGATTCAGCAAGAGCGGGTGTCATCGTGTGTGTCGCCACGTGGGGAAGATGGGGTGCGCCGCTGCGTGGGGGAAGAGGGGCAATGCGGGGAGACAGGGAAGGGCTTGGAGGAGAGGGATGAGGCCGGGCTCGGAGGGGGAGGGAGGGGCGGGGGGCGGAAAGAAGAAGGGGGCGGGGAGAGGACCAGGCGTGTGAGAGAGAGAGAGAGCTAAGAGGGAGAGGATGTGAAACCCTAAGTGCTGATATTTATATGAGCACGGTAGGAAGTTGTCTATGGGCTTTGGCTGGGCCGCGGTCACATTAACAGAGGCGGACCTCTTTAGAGGCCGGCCTCCAAAAATGGTCTGATTTTTGGAGGTGTTAATCGATTTTTGGAGGCGGTTATTTTTAGACCGCCTCCATAAATCAATTTTATGAGGCGGACTATTTTAACCACCACGGTAAGACCGTCTTTGTTAATCGTCGGGTATTTTATGAGGTGGTTGGATTGTGTGAACGCCTCGGTTAATAAAAGGGCACCGCCTCGCAAAATTATTTGTGTAATAGTGAATTGGAGCTTATTGACCAACTAATCACTCACAAAGGTACCAATACTTTTAGAATCCAGAAGGATTATTAATGCTTGATGTTTGACAATTCTAACAAGCAGTTTTAGAGTTTGGCGCTTGGGCCTGTCCACACTAGTGTCTGCTTAAACTCCCATGATAGTTTGATCATCTATAGTGCTTTTACTTGGTTTTGTGTAGTCCTTACTAGTAAGCTCAAATGCATCCCACAATTCCTCCAACACATATAAGGAAATGTGTGCTGGACACTTATGGTTTGTGTCGCCACTTTTGACCACACTTAAAAAACACAAGCCATTCTTCTTGCGAAAAAAGCAATCAGAGTCACCACCTTATCATCAAGTTCTTCACTGAATGCTTTGAGTTTGGCTCTGTCAGTGTCATCAGACCTGTTTTTTTTTCTCCCATTGACGATAATCTAGAAAACCCTTTCGTGGTTAGCAATCTGTGATGGCTTAATTCTCCCTCTTTCAGTAAAGCCAATGCAATGGATGTATCAATATCCTTTGGCCTATGTAGAGCAATAGCAAAGCAAATCTCCTCTTTCGTGGTGCTTACAAAGCTTTCATGGTGCTTACAAAGCTTGTACAACAATCCACTAACTACTAGATTACAACAGAGATTAGTTTACAACAGCGAAGGTTATCTATCCTAACAAACTAATGCACACGGAGCCTTATCATCTTGTGCGCAATCCTCCATGATGATGACGCCAGTAACAACCATTAGGGAGGATATCTTGGAGCATAACAACCGAAGCCTAGCAACCAGATATTTCAACACCCTCCCACAATCACAGCGCATCCTTTAAGTTGAGATTGTTCCTGAACTATGATGGTTTGTCTTTCGGGGAGAGGTTTGGTGAAGCCGTCTCTGCGATTTGATCACTAGTTTGATGAACCGAATGTCTAACTTCTTTGCTGCAACCTGCTCTCGAACAAAATGAAAGTCTATCTCTATATGTTTAGTGCGGGCATGGAATACAGGATTAGCGAGAAAGATACTTAGCACCAATGTTATCACACTATAGGCATGCTGCTTGAGGATGTGCAACTCCCAACTCATCAAGTAACTTTTGTATCCACATTACCTCAGCCGTAGCATTTGCCAAAGATTTATATTCAGCTTCTGTACTTGATCTTGAAACTGTTGCTTGTTTGCGTGCACACCATGACACAAGATTACAGCCAAGATAAACAGCGAAGCCACCTGTAGATCGTCGTCATCACGGACAACCAGCCCAATCTGCATCTAAAAAGGCACTAACAAGCATAGAATTAGACTTTCTGAAATGTGAGGCCCAAGCGGATCATTACCTTGTACATATCTTAGGATTCTTTTGGCTGCCTCCCAATGCACTGTGGTAGGAGAGTGAAGGAACTGACACACTTTGTTCACTGCAAATGAAAGATCCGGCGTGTTAATGTTTTTTTTTTTTTTTTTTTTTTTTTTGAAAAGTCAGGGAGGAGCCAGGGGCTCCTACTGTAATTGCATTAAAAAGAAAGTTCAAGAGAACAAAAGGATACAACAAGAAACAAAGAAACCAGCTACGGGCTAAGGTCTACGGTCTAGAGAGTAAAGACTAAAGACTAAGACTAAGGGCTAGCAAGCTAAGGAACAGAGAAAGAGAGAAAAGAAAATCCAAAAAATTACAAAGCGGAGTTTATCCATGAGTCTAACAAGGGATAAAAACTAGCCTTTATTCTTTGTAAAAGAAAGGAGGCTTCTTTAGATACATATCTTTTGAATTGCTGCACCGAAGGATTCCTGTGTCTGAAAATGACATCGTTTCTCAACATCCAAATCCCCAGCAAGAGATGATGAATAAATCAAGGGAAAACTCCAATTGCAGCATTGATTTCCACTCAAGGAAAATTTGGAGGGTGGATAGTTTCTCATTGATCTGAAAGTTCAGAGAACTCCAGCAATCCTTGGAGAAGGGGCAGTGAAACATCAAATGCATCACTATTTCTTCTATCGACTGTTGACAGAGGACACACTGTAGTCCTGCAGAGCCATGCCTCTTCTTCTAATCACATTTCTTGTACTTAGTCTGTCCCTCAGGATTAACCAGAAGAAAATTTTGTGCTTCCCTTGACATGCTGTCTTCCACAGCCATCTGTATATTGGCTCTACTTGAGAGTGCCCCCGACAGAGTTTTGTAAGCTTTGGAAGGGAAAAAAGTTGGGCGAACCCCAAATGTAACTCCAACTATCCCTCAGCTCATTTAATGTTAGCTCAGTCAGTTCAAGGTGAAGATCCTGGAACTGCAAATGAGCCTCAACTGATAGAGGTAAGTTGAAATGGTCCAATAAGTTTCCAACACTGCATGCTTTGCTTAGACTTATCAATTTGTTTTTTGCAAAGGAATGTAGTTCAAGAGAGTGAAGTTTCCTTACTTTACCATTCCAGAGGTCATCCCACAGTAGACAAGTTTGTCCATTGAACACCGTTACACTTGCCATACCTTTAAATTTGTCCAGCAGTTTTAGAGCATCTCTCCACGGGGAATGAGCCTTTTTGGTGTATTTTTATTTGGTAATCTTCCATTTCTATAGTGTATGTCCCAAATCAATTCCACCCGGGGAAGGTTGTTCTTGTTGAAGAACTTGTGTAGATGCTTGAGTAGCAAAGCTTCATTTTGGGTTTGAATGTTGAGGACTCCCAACCCACCTTCTTTTTTGAGGTACAAGCAATAGGCCATCTTTGCTTTTGCCACCTTCTTTTCACTTGAAGTTGCACCTCTCCAGAGGCGTTGTCTTCTATACTTGTCAATTTGTTTAATGACTGTCTTTGGCAAAAGGATGGAGCACATTGAGTAGGTTGGTAGGGCAGACAACACTGAGTTAGTGAGCTCAAGCCTACCAGCTTGATTCAGGAAAGGAGAGATGTAGTTGAGGTCTTTTCTCACATTTGCTTATTAGAGGGAGAAAATCATCCACTCTTGGCTTGATCGGTCCCATTGGCAGACCTAAATATGTGAAGGGAAAAGAGCCGGTCGACAACCAAAAGTTCTTGCTAGGTGAGTTAACTTCTCATTGCTCAAATTTATTGGAACCATCATGGACTTGGAGAAATTGATCTTTAAACCTGTTGAATCACTGAAGGACTGCAAAACACCCTTGAGAAAGAAGAGCTGAGCAAAGTAGAAGCTTCCAAGATAATCAATGTGTCATCGACATCTTGTATGATAGGGAAATCCGGACTTGGGGCTGGAATTGGGAGCTTTATGAGGTCAAGTTGTGCTGCTTTGTTTAAGATGGACTGCAATAAGTAAATTTTGCTAGAGAAAAAAAAGCAGGGGGAGATAATGGATCCCCTTTGTCGACACCCCTCCTACAATGAAAAGTTTTGCCAGCAACTCCATTTAAGAGGATAGCCGGGAAGTACCGGAACATAAAATTGATGAATCCGGGATCTCCACTTTGTGCCAAACCCTTTGTGAGCTAGAACAACAAGGATTACTTTGTGCCCAATTCTGTCAAAAGCCTTTTCAAAATCTAGCTTTAGAACAACTATCTCCTTTTTTTGAATGATGGCAAAGATGTAAGTATTCGAAAGACCAAGCTATGCAATCTTGAATTGTCCTTGATTTTATAAAACCATACTGATTTTTATGGACTAATTGAAGAATGACAGTCAAGCAAATTTTGTTTGCTAGAAGTTTTGTGATCAATTTGATTGAACCATTCAACAAGTGAGATTGGCCCGAAGTCACCAGCTTTTATGGCCCCATCAATCTTGGGTATAAGAGTGATGTAAGAATCATTTATGCTCTGCCTGCACAAACCGATTCATTCTGAAAGGCTAGGCATAAAGCATAAAAATCTTCCTTGATAAAATGTCAACAATTTTTAATGAAATCATGTTAGGTACTGGAGAGCTCCCACAATACTTCTTTACTGAGTAGAGTCTTCTACTCCCAATAATGTGGTGCCACCGGTTATTGACAACTTTTCTGTAACATTGAGTGGCGTTTTCATAGGCTTGCATAGCTGCATGTTCACCCTCTTGAGTATCTCCGATGCATATCTCTCTTGGGTTAGTAGCAGTTCACACTTGCTCCTCTTAACTTGAATGCCCAAGTAATGTAAATCTCCCAGATCCTTGATTGCAAATTCTTCCTTTAGATCACGGAGTAGAGCATCAATAGCTTCCAGTGAAGAACTAGCCACAATAATATCATCAACATAAACAAACATATATATGACATGATGACCTTTCCGATAGAAAAATAATGAGGTGTCACCCTTAGAGGGAACAAAGCCAAGACTTTGGAGTTTGTGACTTAGGCGAAAAATGCCATGCTCGGGGAGCTTGCTTGATCCATAGAGAGCCTTATCTAACTTGCACAAGTAGTGAGGCTTATCTCTGCCCACATACCCCGGAGGTTGCTTCAAATACACTTCTTCTTCAAGAAAGCCATGTAGGAATGCATTTTGAACATCTAGATGCCTTAGGTGCCAATTTCTTGAAGTAGCAAGTGAAAGAATCAATCTAATTGTAGCTGCTTTTACTCTTTGGACTGAAGGTATCTTCATAGTCTATCCCATACCGTTGTTTGAACCCTTTTGCCACTAATCTAGCTTTATATCTTTCAATCTTCCCATCTGATTTTCTTTTAATCTTATACACCCACTTGCAATCTATCACATTTTTTTTTTTTGCGGAGGTACCAAATGCCAAGTTTTATTTTTATGCAAAGCATCAATTTCTACATCCATTGCATGTTTCCAATTCTTATCAGATAAAGCATCTTGAAGGCTATCGCGGATCCTCGGATGTAGCCGCTAACGGAGCATATCGAATAGTACCATCAGTATATATTTTCAGTTTACGAATACCTTGTTGCAAGCGGGTAGATGGTCGTTGCAATTGCTGTGGTGCAGCAGATGCCACAGGGACAGACGGCGTAGGGGATCCGGTGGCGCCAGGTGCAGTAGATCTGGCGTTAGCAACGGGCGCAGAAAATCCGGGAGGCACAGATGGTGCTCGGTTCGAGGATGATGACGCCCCATCATGTCCCCCCGCCCCTCGAAAACGCCGTGTGGAGGAGGCTGGCCGAGATGGCGCTGTCGCGAGAGGCGGAGTGCGGAGCCGACCCGGAGACCACTGGTGTAGATGCTGTCAGCGGCTGATCCGAGGGAGATTCATGTGGCAGTAGAAGTAGGAGCGGCAGCGGCTACAGCGGATACATCCGGGAGTCGGCACCAGTTGCCATATTTGGAAAGTGTCGAGGATACATGAAATGAGCACGGTTTTGCTCCAAATCTGCATATTTTGTCATCATTTCTTCTCCATAATCTGCAACTTCATCAACAGCATTAGTGTGCGGGGAACCATTATCAAATTGAGTAGAAGAATCGTTGTCCCCAAAACTAGGATTAAGAAATGATGACGGAAGGAGAAGAATTTCATATCTAAGTCTAGCACCAGCATTCGGATGGAAACTAGAGAAAGGATACACTTCTTCATCAAAAACAACATCTCTAGATATATAAACACGACATTCAGTGACATCAAGACACTTGAAACCTTTGTGCATGTTACTATAGCCCAAGAAAACACATTGCTTGGAATGAAATTGAAGCTTACGGGAATTGTAGGGCCTAAGATTAAGCCAACATGCACAACCAAAGGTTCTAAGGGAAGAGTAATCTGGCTTGTGATTAAAAAGCCGTTCAAGGGGAGTTTGGCCGTGTATAACTCTAGATGGGAGTCGATTAATAATATAGGTGGCGGTGATAAATGCCTCATCCCAAAATTTGAGGGGCATGGATGCATGAGCAAATAAAGTCAACCCAACCTCAACAATGTGGCGATGCTTGCGCTCTGCTGATCCGTTTTGCTGGTGTGCATGTGGACAGAAAACATGATGTGAGGATACCAATACGTTGAAAGAAAGCATTCAACTTATGATATTCACCGCCCCAATCAGTTTGCATGGTGAGAATCTTTTAATCAAATTGGCGTTCTACCATACTTTGAAACTCATGGAACTTTTGAAAGACATCAGATTTATGTCGCAGCAAGTAAATCCAAGTAAATTTGCTAAAACCATCAATAAAACCAACATAATAACTGTTTTTGCCTACAGAAGTAGGTGTTGGACCCCATACATCAAAGAAAACAAGTTCTAGAGATGTAGATGAAGTACTTGTTGACCTAGGGTATGGCAACTGATGACTTGCCCTTTTGACAGGCATCACAAACAGTTTGTTTATTGGACTCGGACTCGACAGAGATCTGATTTTTGCTAAGCACTTGCTGAACTATGGTAGAAGAGGAATGACCTAGCGGACTATGCCATCTGGAAGAAGAGGACTTGACGGCACCAAAGGTCACTTTATTCTGAAACGAACTAGACTTCAAGGGGTAGAGGCCGCCTTCACATTTCCCTTTAAGCAGCGTTTTCTTCATTGCCTGATCCTTAATCACAAAATAATCAGGATAATACTCAATAAAGGCATGATTATCGGAAGTGAGACGATGAACTAAGGCAAGATTTTTGATAGCTTCAGGAATGTAAAGAACATTTTTGAAGAACAAGATTGCGTTTCGGGGTACGAACAAAACTTCTACCAATTTGACTGATTCTCATACCTGCGCCGTTGGCGGTGTGGACTTGATCGTTGCCGTGGTACTTGTCCCTGACCGTGAGCTTGTCCAGCTCACGGTGATGTGGTCGGTGGTGCCGGTGTCGGTGTACCAGTTGGTATCTATGCTGTAGGACGCCGTGGCAGCCACTGCAGTGCGTGGTTCCGACGGGCGGTGAAGGACGCATCAAAGCGTTTGAAGCAGCGAAGAGCATTGTGGCCCTAAGCATTGTGGCCCTCTTTGCCACAGAGCTGGCACGGAGGATGTTCACCATTGGGGCCCTGGAAGCGGCCACCATTGCCGCTGTTGCCATGCCAGCGGCCACGGCCTCCGCCCGCGGTTGAAGCCGCCTCGACCGCCGTGAGCCGCAGTGTTCGCCGAGGACTTCGAGCCACCATGTAGCAGATCCATCCTTTGTTCCCAACTCACCAGTTGGGTGTACAGCTCGCCAAGGGACAGCGGTTCCACACGCACTGCCATGGAGGACACGACTGGATTAAAATCCAAGTCAAGTCCAGCAAGGATGTATGAAGCGATTTCTTCATCTTCTAGCTTCTTGCCGCCGCCGCCATGTCATCCGCCAGGCTCTTCATTTTGCTGAAGAACTCAGCGATGGTTGACGAGCCTTTCTGCGCTGTGGCTAACGCCATGCGCGTGTTGATCACCGGCCGTGAGACTGCGACGCGGTCATGTCCTGGATGGACTTTCAGATCTCGGCGGCGGTGGTGCATGATGAAACTTGCACCTGAACTTCTCTGGACACAGATGAGAGCAGATAGTTGACAATCTGCTGGTCCGGCCACCCACGTATCATACTCAGGGTTGGCGATGAGTTCGTCCGGCTTATCAGCGGACTTGGGGATCGTCGGTGATGGTATTGCCGCCGTCTTGACGTCGAGATAGTGACCCGGCTGCATCCCGCAGAGCGCAGACAGGACTTGCGCCCTCCAAAGGGGAAAATTGTTCTTGACTAACTTCTCTGTGACCGGACATCCGATCAGAGAGAACGACGCAGGAGGCACAGAGGAGGTTGCCATTGAATAGCTTGTGGACTAACCTAGCTCTGATTACCATGTGAAAATAGGTTAACGCGTTGCCCTCTCGAGCACATGGCTCCGAATTAATATAGCCGGGAAGATCCCCCGGCGTGGCGCTTACAAAGCTTGTACAACAATCTACTAACTACTAGATTGCAACAGAGATTAGTTTACAACAGCCGAAGGTTATCTATCCTAACAAACTAATGCACACGGAGCCTTATCATCTTGTGATGATGACGCCAGTAACAACCATTAGGAGGATATCTTGGAGCACAACAACCGAAGCCTAACAACCAGATATTTCAACACTCCTCATCAAACTTAGGGAATTCAAGCTTAGGGAAGGGTGTGGGACGCGAAGATATGAGCCAGATTCAAAGTCGTGTGAACTCGAACGCCTTGCCCGCACTCGTCCGCCATGCCTTGACGCTGCTCAGTTTGTCAAGCATGTCTGCTTCAGCATGGCTTCAAAGCCTTCAAACTGGGTTGGTGAGGGTCATGAACTCGATGGGAAGGTTCTTGATCGAACTCGCCATCTCTTGTTGTAACTTGCTGGGCTTCCGAGACAGCGCCACAACAAAGAACAGTTCCACGGAAACAAAATATTTCACGAGAAATCACCTTGCTTTGAATACTAAATTGTTATAAAATGGTTCAAATTAAATAACGAGGTAGCTAGTATGAACAACAATAAAAAGGAAAGGAATATGAAAGCACCCGTACGCAAACTTGGCCATTTGGGCCGTGCCTTAACGGGGGCACGAGCATGGCCTGTTAAGGCACGGCCCAAGCACGACACAGCCCGCCAAGCTTAGTGCCGTGCGGTCCAGCCCGTGCACAGTGCCGTGCTTGGGCTGCACCCTCGCACGCTGGACCGGCACGAGCACGGCCGATAACAGGCCTGGCCACTAAGGCCCGCTCTAGAAATAGCCGGTAGCCGGCCTTCCCCTCGCATCGTCCATGGGCGGCCTATCGGCCTGCTGTCAGCCCATCGGAGAGGCCTGTTTATTGGCCCTAGTATAGAATGCGGAGAGGTCGAGGGTTACCCACCAAACCCTACTGCTCCTCCCCACTTCTGCGCGTCGCCCTCTCGCTCCCGGCTGGCGGACGCTGCCACCGCCGGATGTCGGCTCCTCCACCTTGGATCCGCGCGGCGCGGTGCGGTGGCCTCCTCCCTCGGCACCGCGCGCCCGGTGGCTTGACGCAACGCAGCGACCTCCTCCGCCATGGATCCGAGCTTCGCTGGCGCCCACGGCAGCCTCTCCCTCGGATCCAAGACGCGGTGGCCTCCTCCCTCGGATCCGCGCGGCGGCAGCGCGGCGACCTCCTCTCCTCCGAGCTTGCCATGCCTTGGGCGGCACAGGCACTTTGTGCTTGCCGTGCCTAAGCGGCGTCGCACGACACGGCTAAGAGCACTCAGTGTCGTGTTTGGGCTGGAGTCAGGCACGGCACGACACGTTAGTCGTGCCCTAACATGCTCGTGCCTTAACGTGCCGTGCCTTAACGTGTCCGTGCCGTGTCGTGCGGGTGGCCCAAATGGCCAAGTATACCCGTACGTCCGCCAAGATAATATTAAAATCAAACAGATTGATTTCCCAAACCTATTCCTCCACGCAAGATCTTACAGTAGTAAAACCTGAATGAATATATAGACGCTGGTATGCTTGGTCTATCCACCGCATTCTGAATGAATTTTGGCATGCCAACCGGATGACCAATTCTTGTGGCATCCCCATCACATACACCTGCAGAAGCTTCTCCAAATTTTGGCACACTAAAAGGTGACTGAAGCTATCCACCAATTGGCCACAGGGGTGCACCTTGGATCGATTTATATTTTGAAAGCCATTGAAGTTGAAGACTATAGTATTGATGGACGTTTGCAAGTTCATACCTATAAAGTACGAATTGATGACTTTACTATATATATATATATTGTTTGACATGGCCTCCTACAATGCAAGTCACCACCAATGAAAGTTTCTTCCTTCTTTAAGGAAAAAAATGGCTTTCAGGCCACTAGAGGTGTGGAACAGTTGGGCGATCCAGATCCTGCTGCTATTGAGCCTGAGCATGCACGTCGTGCACCTCCCGCTCGCCGGAATCCGTCGGCGTCAAGCGCCTATGCATCTTCGGGGCCCTCTATGGCTGGCGTACCACCTGGCCGACACCATCGGGATCTACGCCATCGGGCTGCTCTCACTGAGCAGCGCGCCGGCTGAGCACCGGCTGATGCCGTTCTGGGCGCCGTTCCTCCTCCTGCACCGCGGCGGCCCCGACAGTATCGGCGCCTACGCGTTCCATGACAACCAGCTCTGGCTACGCCACCTGCAGCTCTTCGTCGTCAAGGTCATGGCCGTGACCTACGTCCTCTACATACATCTGTTCTCTAGAGGCGACGATGGCTTCCTTGCCATGGCCGCTCTCCTGATGTGAGTCGTCGGTGTCGCCAAGTACGGGGAGAAGGTGGCGGCGATCAGGAGCGGGAACAAGAACAGCATCCGGAGCTCGCTCACGAAGAGACCGTCCGCCGCTAGGCACCACCACGTCCACCACTGGGACCACAGCGGCGTGCCGACGAGAAAGGCAGACGCCGTCGCCGTGGACAAGGAAGAAGAAGCGCCGTTGCCCTCGATGGACTCCATCTCTTCTAGCATGGCGCAGCGCCAGCATTCGTGCTTCTCGGCCTCGGCAAACGTGGCTGGTTCTTCTTGAATCTGCAGATGAAGTTCTGCAGCCACCTGACGCGCGACAAACCCGGCGGCGTCGCAGCCCCGAGGACATTGTCGACGGTGCGGTATCGCGGCTCGCAGTCGTCGTTGTCCGCATCCGGGGGCGGCAAGACGAACTCTGGCAGGGGAGGCGGTGTCGCTGGTGGCGCTGGCGTTCCCGGCGCTCCCGCCATAGGGCCCGAGGATGGTGGCGGCGTCGGTGAAGTAGGACCGCGGGCAGCGTCGAACTGCTGGCCCGCCAGATCGAGGTCCATCGTGTGGTAGTCGATGACGAGATCCGCTGCCGCGTCCAGGTCCTCATTCTCCCACTTCCAGGACGCCGGCTCGTCGAAGACCGCGTCCCCGGAGACGACCGCGCCTTGTCGCCGGGTTGTAGAAACGCCACGCCTTGGCGCCCGGTTCGTAGCCGATGAAGACTACTGACGTTCCCCGATCGTCGAGCTTCCTCAAATTCGACTGATTCGCCTTGATGTACGCCACACAGCCGAAGGTGCGGAGGTAGTGGACGGCGGGCCAGAGGCCATGCCAGACCTCATACGGCGTCATGCCGTCGACAGCCTTCGTGGGCGCCCGATTCAGGAGTTTATTTTAGTAACTATCTGTTCATACGTTATTAAAAAGAAAGAAAACAACTACAAACCACTACATGAATTACTTAAGTATTAAAATCTCACTAAACCAGACTGGCAATGCTATAGAGATCATACAAAATATACCTGTAAGAGCTGACAAAAGTACAGAACCTGAAGTTAAGATTGTGATGAAGGGTCCAATATATTCCCCATGAAGATTACTAAACCAGACACCTCTTCCTCAATGGCAAAGAAAAAGGGCGGTCGGTCACAAAGTGTTTTGGATTCATCTTCATTGACCATATCAATGAAATCTACATCATGGAGGAAGGGTAATTCAAGGCCCATTTATCTATACTATAAATGAGCGTTCAAATTGAAAAGATTTGTTACCCAAGAATTTTTTTACCCACCACTTAATGACATGTGGACCCGTAGAAACACAACATGCAGGAACATATGGAACAACTTCGTTCCTCACTACCGCACAAAGGAAGGCGCGGACTTTTTTCACGCGGCCGATTCTACCCGCCCGCACATACACACTGCCGGCAAAACCTCGGTCTCGGTGTCCTCGCGATCGTCGCGACGTTTCCCGCAGTCGCAGCGCTGTCGCTCGATCTGCGACGCAACACCCTAACGCGTCACGGTCTCTCCCGGCGCCGCGGCCAAGCAACCACCGACGCCACGGGGAGGGACGAGAACGAACGTCGGACTGAGCGAGCGAGAGACACCGCGGTACCCTCCGCCTGTGGCAGCATGACGCTGCCGGCCCCCACCGCCTAGCGCCGCCCGGCCCCGGCCTCCATCCCCCACCGGACTCCGTTCAGAAGCAGTCCAGAAACCTCTCGCCGGTGTTCCAGCGACACCACGGCGCAGGCCACATCCGCTCGGAGGCGCACTGTGCGGCTTCCGGGTTTGGGGTTTCTAGCGTCCGGCGGCATGCGGCCCTCGGTCGATCGTGGTGCCTGGCTGTGTCACTCTCCCGTTCTCCGTTCCACCTAGGGCTTGGAGAAACCACCAGGTGGCTATACCATAGGAGGCAGCGCCGCTCTGTTTTTCCCTTCTGTCAGCAGGTGAGCATGCGTTGATTGATCATGATGATCGATCCTCTATTGGCACTATTGCAGTAGCGAAAAGGATAGTAACGGTGCATGGTGAAACCGTGAAACCTCTTTTGCTTGTTGCAGATCGTTGCCCTCTCTTGGTGTTGATGCACTGCTGCTGGTTTTGCAAAGGGAGAGACAAGAAAGGGCATCAGGATAAGTTTCTTATCTGCTTTATGTACTGATGAACTGAACTACTGAAGCACTTTTGCATCTGTGCTGATCGTTGACTCTGTCTGATCAGAGTAACGTCGCCCCTTCACTGCTGGCCGACGATCGCAGGGCCGCTACCTAACACGGTCTCTCCCGGCGACGCGGTCAAAGCAGCCACCGACGCCGGAATTCGGCACCCTTGGCGCGCCGGCGGAGGGCCCGTGCTATGCCAGGTCGCGGCCGCGCAGCAACAGATCCCATCATGGAGAAGAAAGTGGATGCAGGGGATGATCTGCACCTGCACACCGGTGCGTGCTTGCCGCTTGGTTTCTCTCAATCTCTCGCAGTATGTGTGTTAGCTGTTACGGCTACGAGATGATTAGAGTACAAGCTAATCGGCAATTCCCGTACTAATCCATGCATAAACCAATTGGTGTATTAATCCACTTGGTATCTCTCAATCTCTCGCTGTGTGTTATGTGCTTTAATTACTTCCATAATTTGCGCTATGCCAGGTCGCGGCCGCGCAGCAACAGATCCCATCGTGGAGAAGAAAGTGGAGGAAGGGGATGATCTGCACCTGCACACCGGTGCGTGCTTGCCACTTGGTTTCTCTCAATATCTCGCTGTACATGTGTTAGCTGTTACGGCTACGAGATAATCAGAGTACAAGCTAATCGGCAATTCCTTTACTAATCCATGCATAAACCAATTGGTGTACTAATCCACTTGGTATCTCTCAATCTCTAGCTGTGTGTTATGTGCTTTACTTTCATAATTTTGATAAAAATATTAGATTTGTGTAGAATGGATAGTTACATCAAACAATACAAATATACCGCTAAGGAGAATGCCAAATGTATGAAGTACTAACAAAGTTTGCGTAGCTATGCCTAACAATGAGGAGGAAATTCGGGCCAAAAACGTGAAAACCAACGAGAATGGTATGCTGCATTTCCTAGCGTTGAGAAGGACAATGTTCAGGCCAAAAAACGTGAATATCAATGTAGTCACCGAGTTTGTCTGAAATTTGAGGCTGAAGCATGTAGATTGATTGCGTCATCTCAAATCACAACTCGGAAGGAGGAAGGTAGGGTTAAAAATCGTGAGTATCAACGAGCGAGATATGTTACATTGCCTAATGATAAGGAGAAGGAATTTCAGAACAAAAAACGTGAGTACCAACGTAGTCGTCAAGCTTGTCTAATTGTCGAGGCTACTGCTTCCAAATTGGGTGCATCATCTGAATTAACAAATACTATAACGGATGATAAAGGTAACTCTTGTAAGAGGAAATGGGATTTGGTTTCACACGTTGATAATATGGGTATATTGCTTTGGTTTTTGCTCTCCATTGGAATTAGCATTGTTTATTTAGCAAAGGTAATACTTTTAACATTTTTTGAAGCATTAGATAAGGTACTCGTGAAGATCAAGACACTCTAAAGCACGTGGCCAAGAAGAGGTATACGCATGCAATGCCTGGTGATAAGAAAGATGAGATCCTTGCTAAAAAAATGTGAGTATCAGCGTAATTACCGAGCTAAGTTGAGTGTTGTCGCCAAGTCCAAAAAAAAAAAAACTTACCATCAACTCTCAAATTCTAATAATACATTTGTTTTTGTATTGTTTTATTAAATATTTCAGAATAAGAATTTAAGAATTCGAGATTTGAGATCTAAGACTAATTTATTGTCTTCATTAGATACTACTTCCAATAGATATCAAGAAGACACATAGGTATTTAGCTATTATTCATGCAAAAAAAAAAAAATGTGAGATACAAGTTCTTGACTCTATGTGCTGGTAATCCAATCAAGATATTTTAAATATTCCGACATTCCACTATTAAAATATTTTACATTAATCATCCTCTTATTTGTTATAAATATTACTAATACTATATATGTCTACAGCTGCATGACCTCCAATCTCGTTTAAATATTATTATATAAAAACAAAATGTGGTCCGAAATTGGCCAGACCTAAACGTCACTAAATGGACAATCAAAAGAACAATTAGAAGAACCAATCCAAAAATATGGGTATGTACCACAGAGTATTAAAATCATAATGAATATATATACTTTTTTTTTTAATTCTCAATTATCTATAACTTTGCAGTTCATCTTGTGGTCTGTTCATGCTCAAGTTTGTAGAATACTGGAATGGAGAAACACTTTCTCAAAAATATTACACGGGTAAATATATTACTTTTCTTTGGTAAATAATATTAAGTTGATAACTATTAAATTATTGGACATGTCATTACCCATGCAATTTTTTTTGACTATTTTAGGTGCAAGTGAGGAAGCATACTATTATGTTGGAAAACAGACACAAGAACAATGATATTTTTGAATATTTTTTTAGGTGTTGCAATGATATTATCATTTGGAAAATCCAAATCCAAAAGTTCAAAAGGAATTCATATCATCAGAGTGATCAAGCGAAGCAAAGTACCAATCATTGATGTCTGTTCTTTCAAAGAAAAGTGGACATGAGTTAATAAGTTGCGTTTGTGGCTATATCAAATCAATTAATTGTCCAAACAACTTAAAGTAAGTTTTTATTTTAAAGCTATATTTATTTGTATAAATATGAAGTCAATTCCTAACATAATCATTTCTATTTTCCTTTTCCCTTTATAGTCAAATTTGGGTACAAAGCTCCAAGCCATATTCCATTAGCTTAACTCTTCATAAGCTGCAACACATATTAAAGGACAGTGAGCCCATGGACCAAGAATGTTTCAATTTGATCACACATAAAGTCATATCTGATTACATGCGGCAGATGAAGAAAATCAAAAGACCAATATTAAAGTGTTTCCTAGACAGACAGTTTTTTGGTATGATGATCTAACATTTTCTCTTTCTATACTCACTAAGTTATATTCAATGATTTCTACAACTAATTTGTAATGCTTATTTAATGTGTTAGATGATTATAGATTTTGGACGACATCCAAACTACCGTAAAATGTTAGGCGTACAACTAAAAGCGAGACCATACGTAAATGGCCTGGCATGGAGTAGTGTCTCAAGATGCAAGATGCAAATCAGTAAGCTCACGTACATAGGCCTCATAATTATATTTGGTCTAAATTTGTTTAAACTATTAGCCTTCTGCAGATTCTTATACCAATTCAATGGAGTGATGCCTTCATTTTTTTCATATTGAACCAAGAGACAAAAACGGTAGAAATTTTGGACCCTAATCCTCCTAATCCAATTTACAAGCACAATCGAAATGCAAAATATGTCAAACAACTCCAATGCATTTTCTGAGTACTTACAAAAAGCCATGGCAAGATCTGAATGGAATGAAGATATTTCCTTATGGCGTCACATTATTTTAAATAATATTCCCATCTACAATAGGTAAGCTTATTTTATTTGGTAATATAATTATTACTTTACATGTTCGATTTGATTTTTGAACAAACATTATGTTTAAAGATAGATAGATAGATTTCTTTTTAAATTCATTGATATTTGTATTATCAGGAACTATTAGGTTATCTCATTTTCATATTCATGTCTGCATGGAAAGATGAAAAACTACACATTCCACACTTATTAAAGGTAAAATACATTAGTATCCATATTACTTTTTATTTTTTATAGTTTTGTCACCTATATGAAGCTTATATATTAATTATTATTATTATATTACAAACAGGATCCCTACAGTCTCATAAAGCACTTTTTGGGACAGCTATCGACTATCGATGGAAATAAATGTAAAGATAACTTACACACTGGAGTTCAAGACCTTAGTAGATATATCAAAAGTACTTAGATTTAGAGAACTAGAGTTCAAGACCTCATTAGATGTATAAAGAATACTCAGGTTCAGAGATAGACAAGTATCATTCTTATATTGTTTATGTTGTAATTGTTATATAATGTAAAACCGTTTGTGTACAATTATTACAACACTTGAACAAGCTGAGTATTTGTCCAAAATATTTACTTACCCAATTGCTCTTTTATTATATCATCCTCTACCTTTTTTTTAATCAATTAGAATCATTTAAATGGTTCAGGAAAATCATTATATTATATTTTTAGTTAAGCATGTGCGTGTCGCACATGCATCTCTACTAGTTTCAGAAACTCCTTCATATCGACCTGGAATGATACTGTAAACTTGGGAACCCTGATATCCACATGTCAGCTTCTCAGTTGGCAACTGTTGTTGTAAGAATGATGGTGCCACAAAAATTTTCTCAAACAAGCCATCATGAGCATCAGGTAAGAAGATGTACATGGAGAACTGTAAACATCATGGGCAAACAGAAGAGAACTTTAACAGAACTGCACAATACAATAAACTTGAGGTAGTATATATATACTGTAGTTATAGGCGTCCTGTCAAAGGCATCTAAGAATTCAGCACTGAACAAGCTACTTACAGGTTTATCATCTAGGAAGGGCCTTTTGACAGTTTACGAGTAATAAATAGACATAAAGATGTACTACAAACCTAGCAAATGCAACACCCTAAAATTGGGCTCGCAATCGGACACTCATGTACCGGATCAAACGGTGGGCACCATCTTCATCTCCATCCTTTTACGTGTTAGTATTTGATCTCCCTTGTTTTGGGCCCAACGGACCCGAACTAACCTTGATCCGCTCTCCTCGATCGGGGGGAGCCCAACCCACCTATGTTTGGAGGGCCCCCTGTCACAATCTGCGGTATATAAATAGGAGGGTGGGGCGCCGGGCACGGTACCCTAAGTTTCGCCGCCACCGTTCCCCACCCACAAGTCCTAACCTAATCCGATCTTTAGAGGGTCGCAGCCCAATGACGGAAGCACCTTCATCGCCACCCATCGCGACGACCGGGCGATGCCCCTACACCGACCGCCGCTGCCCTAGCGCAGAGGAGGACGTCGACAACGCCATGGCGGAGTCCGGGAACACCAACGCCAAGACCAAGGATGGTCGGAAAACCCGATCTACACCTATGTTTCTATTATTCAGATCTAAGTCATGTACATGTTGTTCATCCTTTTTTGTTACAAGTTGTATCCCCTCTGATCTACACCTAGAGATCCCCTAAGTTATATTAGTTATTTACAATGGTATCAAGAGCCTATACTAGTGTGTGGATTCAGATCGGGATTGTAAAAATAGAAAATAAGAACTAAACGATTTGAACAAGATGGGGAAGAAATGGAACCCTAACCCATCGTAAACTTCAGATCCGGGGGTGAGGAAAGACCTACCTTCTCACCTTCGACCTCGTGACGAGCAGCGGTATCACCGATGTGCTCGGGCCGTGGGCCACTAAGCAGCACCACTAGGAGTCCTCGACGGCACACGTCGTCCGTCAGGTGGTCGCACGCCAAGACGGGGCGATGGGATCCGAGGCAGCGCGATGATTTCGGGCCATTTTCCCATCTCGGCGACCTAGGTCGTCGCCGCCCGGGCCGCCGTGCTTTTGAGCTCTGGGTGGAAAGAGATGGAAGGGGAAGAGATGAATCGAGGAGATAAGAGGTCTGGGGAGCGCGGTAGCAGGTGGCAGTCGCCCTCGCCGCGGCGCTGGTGGCCGTGGTGGGACGCCGTGCGAGGCACCGGGACCGGCGAGGTCCGGTGGTGCTCTCTCTCTCTCTCTGTGTGTGTATGCGCTGCGGCGCCTGGGAATGGGAGTGGGAAAAACGAAAGTTAGGGTTAGGGTCGTGACGGGCGGCGGCATATATACTTTCCGATTTCGCTCGACCATCGGATCGCGATGCCGCTTCACACGCGACGTCTCGGATCGAGGGCGGCGGCAGCCCGGCGCCCAGCGCTAGGCTGTAGGGGCGAATCATCCGATGGGCCACTTCGCTGGCGCCGCCCGCTGAGTAACGAGTGCATTTTTCATTTTTTTCTCGGGCATCGAGAAAAAGGGCTCACTGGGCCGGGCCGTTTTCCGACGATTGCGTAGCTGTGCGCGCGGTGAGTCCCGGACGGTGTGGGCCATTTTTTCGGCCAGCCAAATTGTTAGACCTGACCCAACTAAGAAACAAGAAAGTTTTTATATTTTTTCTTTACTAATTTCAGCAATGTTTTAAGTTAAGTTTTGAGTTTATTTTCTGTTAAATTTATGAACCAACGGGATTAAATTTTCGTGAGAGTAATTAAGATTCTCGCACTATTATAAGATTATTTATTAGCTTCCGCTTTCGTTATTTATTGTCTTTTTAATTAAATTGGAAACCAACGGAAAAATTTAATTTTAAGAGCAATTATTCAGTATTAGAAAATTTATAATATTGTTATTTTCTGACCAACGTTGATGATATCAATATTATGAATGTTTTTTGTCCCTAAGTTTTTATGCATTAATTCTATTTCTCGGCCCAACGGTGATGTAGAATTATTGTAGAAGGAATTGTATGTTTTAATTCTGATCAACGCTGATTTAAAACATGCAATTTTATGTTAAGTTATTCCAATGTTAAATGTTCTCACCAACTTTGTCACTAAATTTCAGGACTTGGAAATTGGAGAGCAATGATCCCCACTCCGAAATGGCTCCAACTACAAGCCGTGGCTCGAGAAGTATAAGGCTGTCCTTGTCATGAACGAGGATGACTTAGCACTTGATACACCGCGTCCCATTGAGCCGCTGGCACCGTGAGATTAGAAAAATGAGCAAGATGCTGCTTTTGAGACTCGTCAACGTGCTCATGTTGAACAAGTGGCTGGTATCAGCTTAAGAAAACGCAATGGGACACATCCAATAAGAAATGTCTCACCTTAGCTAAGACAACCATCGCCGAGCCTATCGGGGGGAGCACTCCCAGATTGTGACACCGCCATTGAGTACTTAGAAAGAGTTAAAGCTCAGTTTCATGGGACTACCAAGACCCAAGCTGGCATACTCATTAGAGAGTTGACCACTAAGAGATACAAATGTGGTGGTGTTGTTAGAAATCACGCACTTGAGATGAGTACCATACAGAGCCTAAGCTTGCCGCTATGAAAATGCCTCTACCAGATCCATTTGTCAATCACCGATCTTTGCTTCCCCTCCCAAAGGAGTTTGAGGCTCTTGTTGTGAACTACAACATGATGCCCCGATGAGTGGAACATAGATAAGGTGATTGCCATGTGTGTGGAGCAGGAGGATAGAATTAAGGCTTTGAAGAACGATCAGAATGACTCTGCTAACCTTGTAAAGGATGGTAAGAGAAAGTTCTACAATAAGAATGCTAGCCCATCAGGGAAACCGAAGTGGGATGGCAGCTCCTCTAGGGCACATGGTAAGGCTCCTCAAGCTCCCTCAAACTGATAAGAAGCCGCAGTTTCCAAGCAAAAAGAAGCCATGGTTGGCCCCTGATCAGTGCTTGTTCTGTGAGAATCATGGCCATCGCCAGGAAGATTGTGTTGATTTCCTGAAATGGTACCTTAAGAGAGGTGAGGATATTATTATATTAGTAGATGAATCCTTGTATGTAAGTTTTGCAAAATCTACTTGGTGGATTGACTCAAAAGTGCAACAATTCATGTTGCTAATTCTTGGCTGTGGGTTCATTTCGGAGGAGGACCCCGCAAAGAGGAGAAAGAAGAATTAAGGTGGCAAATGGGTACAAGCCGATGTTGAAGCCATCGGAGATTTATCATTAGAGTTATTAGATGGTTTTGTACTTAGGCTATCGATGTACTCTATGTTCCCTCTTTGCGTAGAAATTTAATAAGTGTTTCTAAAGTTAGACGATGATGGATTGGCATGCCATTTTGGTAATGGCAAGTGTGAGATTACATTTAATAATAAGTGTGTTGGTCTTGCCTTCCTACAAGACAAACTTTATTTATTATCGATTTCGGAGAATGTGAATGCTATATCCAATGAGAATGAGAATGAGAATGCCTCCTCGTATGCTAATGTAAGTAGAAAGCGTAAGAAATTTTAGAAACGACTCTTCGAAATTATGGCATTGTAGACTAGGCCATATTTCGAGGGAGAGAATTGATAGATTAGTCAAGGCTGAAATTCTTCCGCCATTAGAACTCTCGTAATCGATCAATGTGTTGATTGTATTAAAGGAAAGTATATTAAGAAAATTAAGAAAAATGCCAAACGGCGTGCGTGGAACTTAGAAATAATCCACACGGATATATGTGGACCTTTTCCCCGTTAAAAGTGTGGATGGTTATGATTCATTTATAACATTCATGTATGACTATTCGCTTTGGCATACATATATATCCAATTAGAGAAAGATCGCTTTTAGAAAAGTTTAAGATATTTAAGGTGAAGTAGAAAATCAACATAATAAGAAAAATTAAGATAGTAAGATCGACCGTGGTGGGGAGTACTATGGGTGACATACCCCATATGGCCAAGTTCCGTGACCTTTTGCAAAGTTCCTATAGGAAAATGGCATAGTTGCTCAAGATTCCATGCCCGAGATCCTCAAAGAAAATGGAGTGGCCGAAAGGCTTAAAACCGCACCTTTAATGGATATGGTGAGAAGCATGCTGGTTACTCTAATTTACCGATAAGTTTGTGGATGGAGGCATTAAAACCGCTATTCACATTCTTAATCGAAAGTACCTAGTAAGTCGGGTGCCTAAAACAATCGTATGACATGAGTGCGGATAGGTAAAAGTCCCTCACTTAAGCATTTAAGAGTGTGGGGTTGTCCTCGCTGAGGCAAAAGTCTTTAACCCAAATTTAGGAAAGTTAGATCGTAAGAAGGGGCCAGGGCCATTTCATTGGCTACCCGTAAAAATCAAAAGGTTACGCTTTTTATTGCCCTAACAGTATACAAAGTTTGTAGAAACAAGACATGCTGAGTTCTTAGAAGATGATATGATCGTGGGGGAGTAAGGTAGCACAAGATATTAGTCTTGAGGAGAAACAAAGTTCATGCCCCTACTCCAATGTATCGTGAATCATACTTTATGCTACCTATTGTTGCTACACCTACGTGGTGTCAGACATTCATGGTGCCAAAGACTGCTGTAAGTTCACCCGCGGCCGCAATAAATGAGAATGCGGAACCCGCCCTTCAGATCCATTAGAACCAATTGGCCGAGCATGAGGAGGAAACAACAGCTGAGCCCCATATAGCGCCAAATAATGAGGGCCTTAGGAAGGTCACAAAGAGTTAGAAGATCGCCTATATCGATGATTTTGAAGTGTATGATATCGAGGAATATCATATGGAGGATGATCCCACCTCCTATGAGCAAGCTTATGAGAAGTAATGATTCTAAAAAATGGTTAAAAGCCATGAAAGATGAGATAAAAAATCTATGAGTGCCAATGATGTCCCGGGATTTAGTAGAAATTCCTAAAGGAGCCAAGACAGAGGTCGTCAAAATGGGTCTACAAAACCAAATATGACTCCCAAGGGAATGTTGAAAGACATAAGGCACTACTTTAGGCAAAAAGGCTATACGCGAAAGTGTCGGTGATAACACTAGGTACATCAACGGTGATAGATCTTGCCAATTAAGATATTCATCCGCAGCGCACGGATCTATCATTGTAGTATTTCACCCGGAAGTATTCGGGGTATCGATTATTTATATTTTCCCAAAGGAAGGCATGGTGGAAAAGGATCTAATAGAGACATGAACAGGATAACATGACTATGTAATGGACCAATGCTCATACTTGGGATATAAAGGAACGGTAAAGGGATAACTTGACACACTCACTCAAGCCAAACTCAAGGATAAAGATAAATAAGAAATAAAGAAAAGACCTAATGGAGCATACAGATTCTAGTCATGGCTGCATAGAACCGGGGCTTGATAGTCGGGCAACACGCATGAGCAGGAGGTCGGAGTCGAGAATGAAATGATGGGGGAGACCTCGGGGAGCATCCGCCCTAATGGAAGGCATTTACGAACCCTACAAAGACACGAACGTTGGGGATTTCAAGGGGGCGGTCCAAGGCTTGTCACGACCAAGCCGCCTACCCCTCAACCGTGGCATGCACTCATATTCGAAGGATACCCGCATCCGGGACACCACGCCAAGATATACTAGGACACTACTCATGTCCCCCATGGCCCCCACCCTACGGATGGACGGAATAGGACACGAGCAAGCCCCGAAGGACACAACGAATCGCCATTCAAAGACAATCCCGACACTACCCAATTATATTGCATGAATGGTTTAAGCATAAAGTTCTATATGGCGATATCACAACATAGAAACTATAGACTAGTTCATGTGTCATGATCATGTCAAGAACAACATGTTAGATCATAAGATAAATCACGCAGGCATAGAAATAACATGAAGACTCTAATCCTAATGCACAACCAAGATAAGATAAGAGCAAGGCTTTGGAAGAATACCATATAAAGATTTATTCCCGGAATCCATCTTCCAAGGAGCCAAGCCCTCCTTGGTAGCTTTGCCTAGCTCCACATTCTAAACTACTAATCCTACTAAGAAGAGGAAGAAGAAGTAGAAAGAAGAAGAAGAAAGAAAGAAAAGAAGAAGAAGAAGAAGAAGAAGAAGAAGAAGAGAGAGGCTACATTGTGAGGTGTGTGTTACAAGTGAGGGAGTGCCCATTTATTTATAGGACCTTCACCATGGGATCCTCTCTTGGCTAAGCCATTTGGTACTAATCCCGCACCGTTTTCCGGGCAAGCAAACACCGCCTCAAACTTTTCAGGTCGAGATGGGCCGCCAGATCTAAGATGGGCCGATTTGGCCTCTCCGGAGGGTGTGCGCACCCCTAAGGTGCGCCGGCACCAATATTTTGTCCGTTTGGGCTGAAACTTTGCATGAGCACGTGGGCCTCGGAGTTAGCTTCGTTTGTTGGATCATCAAACCGATTTCGTATGAGAAAGTTATGCCCAAAAATACTAAACCCATGTCCTCGCGGTCCGTTTATCATTTCATGTTGGACTCGGGCCTCGACCTCTTGGGCTTGTGCTTGGATATTGATATTTTATGGACTTTTCTCCCTTGGGCTTGATGTTCTTAGAATGCGCTTTCGTGGAGGCGCCTTTTGGTGCATTTTCCACTTGGTTTTTACATAAATCCCGCCAAAACATTATTTGGCACTACAAGTGAAATTATGTCAATAATAAATGTATATGTGTGTAGTAAGGTATAGTTTCACCCCCTTATTGGTAGAATGTTGACGTTAAAAAAATATGTCGTTGGTGACCGTCAACAAACTCCCCCAAGCTTATCGCTGGCGTCCTCGAGCAAAGATAAGTACTTGGTTGTTAATCGAGTTGCTACTATGCCGATTATGGTTTTCAAGTGCGGGGGTTGTAATAAGATTTTCTACTAGAGTTTGAATAAAATGGCACATCTTTTTCTCACCCTTTATTACCATTCATCATTAGCGAAGGGCTTTTTAGCTTTTCTCAAAGTCTTGGCGGTTGCGATAGAACGGTTATAATGTAAATACTTTTCATTCATCCTTTTGATCAACTTTCTCATCAGGGATTTATTTATTTAAGTTCTATTTTGGTTTTTCGAGAAAGTATGGGCTTTATTGCTATATATATATATATATTTTTTTTGGGAGAGGTGGGCTCTTTCGCCCTAGACTTTTGTCTTTTATTTCCTCTCTTTTTTTTTTTGGAGATGTGAGCTCTTCTCTCCCTCGGACACATGTCCATTTTTCATCTCTCTTTTTTTTTTTTTTTTTAGCATAGCCCATATCATTTCTCTTTTTCTTTCAAATTAGATTCCCGGATGTCAAGTTTCTTTTTTTTTTTTTTTTGGACGAAATCATAGCAAATCCATTTGTACCATATCATATTTGGCAACAACTTAGACTAGATAGAGCCTATGCAACCCACATGAATCAGGTTTTTTTTTTTCTTTTCGGGATGAGTTCTTAGAACTTAGCCACTAAACCCAAACTTTAGAGAAATTCGAATTATAAACTAGGCACGAGGCACAACATAAGACCGAGCAACTATTCATCATTTCAACAAGGGGTAGAACTAAAACATTTCTACAACACATATATATGAAATGGAATAAGTCTCCTCTCTCTCTTTCTTCTTCCCCTCTTTTTTTTTATTCTCATATCTCATCATTCATATAAGATAAGAAAATAACCGGATGGAATGTGAGATACGAGGTTATCTTTTGTGGGAGTCCTCCTCCAAGCTAGCTTTTTGACTTACCTTTGGTTTATGAGCGTTGCTAGCTTGTGAATACTATGAATGGATCTTTTGATTAACATCGTATTTTGAGCGTGCGGGGAGACTCCCCCCAAGCTTGTCTTGTGATGATCTTGGAAGAGCGGGACAACCATTCTTGGGGTTTCAAAGGTTTTTTTTATTTTATCATTATATTTTTTTTTGGTTCATTAAACAACCGATCCCCATTGTCATCTCTCGGGACTTACCCTCATGATGTTGATATAAATTCTCGGGGGGTTAGTCCATATAGTCGACCAAAATCTACACTCGCAGATTCAATAATCAAACTTCGACTCCATGTCTAATTTGATTAGGGTAGACTTTTTTGACCTAAGCACCATGCTCAATTAAAAAAAAGTCTATAAAAGTATGATCATCATGAATGATCACCACTCCCCAAACCATAACATGCTAGCATACAAAAAGGGCTAAGAAATAAAAACAAGATTCATCCAATGAAGATAAAAAGGCATTGTGAGGCGAACAAAATGATTATAGTTTTTTTACTTAAAAAATTATTGAGAAAATATGTTTTTTAAAAAATATTTATTTTTCTTAGTTTTTTTTTCATAGAAGAATTTATTTTACTTATAAAGATTTTTTTATAGATTTTATATAATAATTTTTTTTTTTAATTTTGATAATAAAATATTTTATAAAACATATATTTTTTAAAATATACCCATTTTTTTTTTTTTTTTGAACATTTTTTTTCTTTTGAAACATTTTTTTTTTCTTTTTGAAATATACCCCATTTTTTTTGAAAATATTTACTTTTTAGATTTTTGTGTAGTAAATATTTTTTTGTTTATTTTGATATTAAAATATTTTATAAAACATTTTTTTTGGAAGGTAATGGGCCGGAGGATGAGAGTGTAGGTTTCTCATTACCTTGGTAGGGTCCTCCCAAGCAAGCTCAATGCTCATTGGATTGGGGTTGTACCTTTATTGTTTTTGGTCTTTTCTGCATGGTTAGTATATGGTAGATTCACGAATGGACTTACCATCGCCAGCGATTACTAAATTTTGAAACATATGCGGGAAGGAGCAAAAAAGAGTGTTTTTTTTTTTTCAAAGATTTTATTTTAGGATTTTTTATTATTAAGGGGAGAACATAAAAGCTTCACCAAACCTTTCATACTCAAACAAGGCTAAGATAAAGATGCAATATAAGTCTAGCCTTGTTTTATCTCCATGATGAAATAATTTTTTTATATATATATGGAGATAAGTATGAGTAAAAAGAATTGGTGAATTATTACCTTGCATACCCGAGGTATTGTGTGTACCAACCACGCATGAAGGCAAGATGTTGAAACTCCCGCGGTGGTAGCTTGATGATCCATCTCGGGCGGGCCACAAGGTTTAGGTGATACACACGGTAGTGTATATGTACCATAGGCCTTAGTGGTCAAAGGTTAATACGGGGAGGATGTTCCTCCTTTCCTTTTCCTTCTCTTTTTTTCTTTTCTTTTTTTTTTTTTTTTTTTTTATTGGACCTTTGCATACACGAGTGTACTTGACCGGCAGCTTGAGGATAGAGTTCATGATTCTTTGCATCGGTAGCGTGATGATATTGATTTGGTAATGACTTCCTCACACCGAGTAGCGGGAGGCGGACCAAAACTCACCCGGTACAACAAAAGGTTTGGGGGAGAGAAAGATCCCTTCTTGCTTACATGGAAGCAATGAAGGGTGGAGTCGTGTGTCTTCATTGTTTACTTTGACCATATGGGGCCAACCTGCTCCACTCTCCTCTTATTTCTTTTTTTTTTTTCTTTTCAACAACATTTTTTTTTTTTTCTATATTTTTTTTTATTTTTTTTTCCTTTTTTTTTAACTCTTTTTTCCTCTTTTTTTTTTTTATATAGCAAGGCGGAGGCTAATCTCTTATTCATCTCTCTTTTTTTTCATCATATTTTTTTCTCTTTTTTTTTCGCTTCTTTTTTCGCGACCCCTTGTGCGTGGGACTTGATATTATCACCGTCCTCCCTCTCACACTTGAACTTTTGTGAAAAAGTCGAATGTGCAAGGTCGGGGTCTCCTTTTGAGTGCGTTCCTTCGCCCAAGAGCATCAAAGTTTTTCTTGTTGATGTAGCCCCCCATGTTTTCAAGCGTCAGCGTGCCCTTTGTTCTTCTTAGTCTTTACGAAATGGTTAGCGACAAGAATACCGAAGGTGCATACTAACTTGATAACATGTCCTTGCTTTTATTTATAAGAGAATTTTTTTTAAGAGTTTTTTTTTCATATATATAAGAGTTTTTTCATATATATAAAAGATTTTTTTTTTTTTATAAAAGATTTTTTTTTGTTTTTAGATAAACCTTATAAACAAAGGTCACTATGCATGCATATTATCATGATGAACATGTTCCAAAAAGATGCCTTATAAAAAACCAATGCCTTCAGGCAGCGGCGCCCGGAAATGCTTATTTGCATTTCTTAAAGCGCCAATCACTAGAAGCGAGGTTTAGAACCCATCTCTAATACTTGGCGCCCGAGAAATGCGCGTTGACATTCTAAGTGAAACCACCGTGTCGGTGATAACACTAGGTACATCAGCGGTGATAGATCTTGCCAATTAAGATATTCATCGCAAAAGCGCCGCGGATCTATCATTGTAGCATTTCACCGGAAGTATTGAGGGTATCGTTATTTTATATTTTCCCAAAGGAAGGCATGGTGGAAAAGGATCTAATAGAGACATGAACAGCGAGGATAACATGACTATGTAATGGACCAATGCTCATAGCGAGGGGATATAAAGGAGCGGTAAAGGGATAACTTGACACACTCACTCAAGCCAAACTCAAGGATAAAGATAAATAAGGAATAAAAGAAAGACCTAAGTGGAGCATCTGATTCTAGTCATGGGCGTGCATAGAACCCGGTTGATAGTCGGGCAACACGCATGGCGGGGAGGTCGGGGTGAGAATGAAATGGGCGGGGAGAACTCCGGAGCATCGCCCTAATGGAAGGCATTTCACGAACTCCTACGGCACACCGCGAGCGTGGGGGGATTTCAAGGGGACGGTCAAGGAAGCATCGCGACCAAGCCGCCTACCCCTCAACCGTGGCATGCACTCATATTGAAGGATACGGCATCCGGACACCACGTCCGCATACTAGGACACTACTCATATCCCCATGGCCCCCACCCCTACGGATGGGCCGGAATAGGACGCGAGCAAGCCCGAAGGACACAGCGAACCGCCATTGGCACAATCCCGACACTGCAATTATATTGCATGAATGGTTTAAGCATAAAGTTCTATATGGCGATATCACAACATAGAAACTATAGACTAGTTCATGTGTCATGATCATGTCAAGAACAACATGTTAGATCATAGGATAAATCACGAGGTATAGAAATAACATGAAGACTCTAATCTAATGCACAACCAAGATAAGATAAGAGCGGGGGCTTTGGAAGAATACCATAGAAAGATTTATTTCCGGAATCTATCTTCCAAGGAGCCAAGCCCTCCTTGGTAGCTTTTGCCTAGCTCCACATCCTAAACTACTAATACTACTAGGAGGAGGAAGAAGAAGAAGTAGAAGAAGAAGAAGAAAAAGGGAGAAGAAGAAGAAGAAGAAGAAGAAGAAAAGAAGAAAGAGGCTACATTGTGAGGTGTGTGTTGAGAGAGAGGGAGAGATGGGGCCTACTTATACACTTAGAGGGAGGGGCCTAAGTGCTAATTTACATCAAAACCGACATGGTAAACCTTCCTTGTATGCATAAACCGACCAGCCAAGAGGGCGGAAACCCCGTTTGGAAAGTGCGCGAACCGCCTCCCGATTTGGGCAGCCGCCTCAGGGAGGGTGCGGCCGCACCGGTGAATGTAGCCCACCCCAGGCTCGGCACGGCGGGTACCGGTGGGGTGTCGTCTTTAAGCCCTGAAAAGTTGTGGGCGGGCTGTACTACGGCCCAGATTTGATGTTTTGGGTGATTTGCTCTTGGGCTTGGGTTTTGCAATAATGCGCTTTCGGAAGGCGTACTTTAGTCGATTTTCCACTTGCTTTTTATTATAAATCTGCAAAAATAAAATACAAAGGCACTACAAGTGGAATTTATTAGTGGTAAATGCATATGAGTATAAAAAGGTTTAATTTTTTCTCCCTTTATGGTAGTAAGTTGGAGGGGAAAAATATGTGGTTGGTTCATCATCAACAAACTCCCCAAGCTTACCCTTTTTGGCGTCCTCGAGCAAAAGAGATAAGTACTTGGTTGTTGATCAGGAGTTGCTACTATGCGATTCGTTTTACAAGTGCGAGGGGGTTATAATAAGAGTTTCTACTAGAGTTTGAATAAAATGGCACATCTTTTTCCCCACCCTTTTATTACCTTTCATGCCATTGCGAGGCTTTTCCGGCTTTTCTCAAAGCCTTGGCCGGTTGCCGAGATAGAGCGGTTATAACAGAGGTGCTTATCATTCATCCTTTTGATCAACTTTTTTATCCGGGATTTTATTTAGATAATATTTATTTCTTTTTAGAAAGCATGGGCTTTATTGCTATATATATATATTTTTTTTTTTTTTGGAGAGGTGGCTCTTTGCGCCCTAGACTTTTTGTCTTTTATTTCCTCTCTTTTCTTTTTTTTCTTTCTTTTTTTCTTTTTTTCATTTTTAGAGATGTGGGCTCTTTTTGCCCTCGGACACATGTCCATTTTCAACTTTTTTTTTTTTTTTTTTTTTTTAGCATAGCCCATATCATTTCTCTTTTCTTTCAGATTAGACTCTCCCGGATGTCAAGTTTCTCTTTTTGGACAAAAATCATAGCAAATCCATTTGTACCATATCATACTTAGCAACAACTTAGACTAGATAGAGCCTATGCAACCCACATGAATCGAGGGTTTTTTTTTTTTTTAGGGATGGGTTTTTTAGACTTAGCCACTAAACCCAAACTTTAGAAATTGAATTATAAACTAGCGCAGGCAAAACATAAAGGCGAGCAACTATTCATCATTTCAACAGGAGTAGAACTAAACATTTCTACAACACATATATATGGAGTGGAATAAATCTCCTCTCTCTTTCTTCTTCCCCCTTTTTTTTTTTATTCTCATACCTCATCATTCATATAGGATAAGAATATAGCTGAATGGAATGTGAGATCTGAGTTACCTTTGTGGGAGTCCTCCCCAAGCCGACTTTTAACTTACCTTCGGGTTTATGAATGTTGCTAGCTTGTGAGCGCTATGAATGGATCTTTGATCAACATCATCTTTTGGCGTGCGGGGAGACTCCCCAAGCTTGTCTTGTGATGATCTTGGAAAAGCGGGACAACCATTCTTGGAGTTTCAAAGGTTTTATTTTTTTTATTTGTGTTATTATTATTTTTTATTATATATTTTTTTTGGTTCACCAAACAACCCGACCTCCATTGTCATCTCTCGGACTTACCCTCATGATGTTGATAAATTCTGCGAGGGGGTTAGTCCATATGGTCGACAAAATCTACACTTTCGTAGCTTTCGATTCAATAACCAAACTTCGACTCCATGTCTAATCTGATTAAAGGTAGACTTTTTTGACCTAAGCACCATGCTCAATTCAAAAAAGTCTATAAAAGTATGATCATCATGAATGATCACCACTCCCCAAACCATAACATGCTAGCATACAAAAATGGAAATATGAAATAAAAACAAGATTCATCCAATGGAGATAAAAGGCATTGTAAGGCGAACAAAATGATTATAGTTTTTTTTTTACTTAAAAAAATATTAGAAAATATGTTTTTTAAAAAATATTTTTTTTTTCTTAGTTTTTTCATAGAAGAATTTATTTTACTTATAAAAGATTTTTTTTATAGATTTTTATATAATAAATTTTTTTGTTAATTTTGATAATAAAATATTTTATAAAACATATATATATTTTTTTAAAATATACCCCATTTTTTTGAAATATACCCCATTTTTTTCTATTTGAACATTTTTTTTTCTTTTGAAATATACCCATTTTTTTTTTTTTTTGAAATATACCCCATTTTTTTCTTGAAAATATTTACTTTTAGATTTTTGTGTAGTAAATATTTTTTTGTTTATTTTGATATTAAAATATTTTATAAAACACTTTTTTTTTTTTTTTTTGGAAGGTAATGGGTGAGGAGGATGAGAGTGTAGGTTTCTCATTACCTTGGTAGGGTCCTCCCCAAGCTAGCTCAATGCTCATTGGATGGGGGTTGTACCCCGTGCTTTTAGTCTTTTCTGCATGGTTAGTATATGGTAGATTCACGAGTGGATTTACCATCCTTAAATGATTACCAAATTTTGAACATATGCGGGGAAGGAGCAAAAGAGCTTGTTTTTTTTTTTTCAAAGATTTTTTTTTTTTTTAGGACTTTATTATCAAGGGAGAACATAAAAGCTTCACCAAATTTTACATACTCAAACAAGGATAAGATAAAAGATGCAATATAGGTCTAGCCTTGTTTTATCTCCATCATGAAATAACATTTTTCTTTTTATATGGAGATAAGTATGAGTAAAAAGAATTGGTGAATTATTACCTTTGCATACCTGTGTGTGTGTGTACCAACCGCATGAAGGCAAGATATTGAAACTCCAGCGGTGGTAGCTTGATGATCCATCTCGGCGAGGCGGGCCACAAGGCTTAGGTGATATACCGCGGGTAGTGTATATGGACCATGGGCCTTAGTGGTCACAAAAGGTGTAGAGGAGGATGTTCCTCCTTTCCTTTACCTTCTATTTTTTTTTTCTTTTTCTTTACTTTTTTTAATTGGACCTTTGCGTACCTGAGTGTACTTGGTAGAAGCTGACTTGAGGATAGAGTTCATAATTCTTTTGCATCGGTAAGCGTGATGATCTTGATTTGGTAATGACTTCCTCACACCGGGTAGAGGAGGCGGACCAAACTCACCATTGTAACAAGGTCTTGGGAGAGAAAGATCCTTCTTGCTTACATGGAAGCAATGAAGGGTGGAGTCGAGTGTCTTCATTGTTTTCTTTGACCATATGGGGCCAACTTTGCTCCTCTCTCCTCTTATTTCTTTTTTTTTTTTTTTTTTTCAACTCTTTTTCCTCTTTTTTTTTTTTTTATATATATATATAGCAAGGTGAGGCTAATCTCTTATTCATTTCTCTTTTTTTTTTTTCATCATATATTTTTTTTTTTTCTCTCTTTTTTTTTTTATCTTTTTTTTTTTAATCCCTTGGTGCACTTGGAACTTGATATTCTCACCATCTTCCCTCACACACTTGGACTTTTCGTAAAAAGTCAAAGTGTGCAAAGTCGAGGTCTCCTTTTGAGTGTGTTCCTCCGCCCAAGAGTATCAAAGTTTTCTTTGTAGCCTCCATGTTTTCAAGCGTCGCGTGCCCCTTGTTCTTCTTAGTTTCCACGAAATGGTTAGTGACAAGAATACCGAAGGTGCATACTAACTTGATAACAAGTCCTTGCTTTTTTTATTTATAGGATTTTTTTTTCTTTTTATAAAGTTTTTTTTATATATATAAAAGATTTTTTTTAGATAAGCCTGTTATGAACAAAGGTCACTACACATGCATATTATCATCAGCGAACATGTTCTAAGAGATGCCTTATAAAAACCAATGCCTTCCCCGACAGCGGCGCCCGAGAAATGCTTGTTGCATTTCTCAAAGCGCAATCACTAGAAGCAGGTTTAGAACCCATCTCTAATAACGGCGCCCGAATGCGCCCCGTTGACATTCTAAGTGAAACCACCATGCCGGTGATAACACTAGGTACATCAGCGGTGATAGATCTTGCCTATTAAGATATTTATCCGCAAGCGCACGGATCTATCATTGTAGCATTTCACGGAAGTATTGGGGTATCGTTATTTATATTTTCCCAAAGGAAGGCATGGTGGAAAAGGATCTAATAGAGACATGGAAGGGATAACATGACTATGTAATGGACCAATGCTCATACTTGAGGGGATATAAAAAGAGCGGTAAAGGGATAACTTGACACACTCACTCAAGCCAAACTCAAGGATAAAGATAAATAAGGAATAAAAAGAAAGACCTAAGTGAAGCATCTGATTCTAGTCATGGCATGTGCATAGAACCGGTTGATAGTGGGGCAACACGCATGAGCGGGAGGTCGGAGCTGAGAATGAAATGGACGGGGAGACCTCCGGAGCATCCGCCCTAAAGGAAGGCATTTCACGAACTCCTACAGCACACGAGCGTGGGGGATTTCAAAAGGGGCGGTCAAGGCTTGTCACGACCAAGCCGCCTACCCCCTCAACCGTGGCATGCACTCATATTCGAAGGATACACGGCATCCGGACACCCGTCCGCATACTAGGACACTACTCATGTCCCCATGGCCCCACCCCCACGGATGGGAGGAATGGGACACGAGCAAGCCCGAAGGACACAACGAACGCCATTCAAAGACAATCCAGACACTACCCAAATTATATTGCATGAATGGTTTAAGCATAAAGTTCTATATGACGATATCACAACATAGAAACTATAGACTAGTTCATGTGTCATGATCATGTCAAGAACAACATGTTAGATCATAGGATAAATCATGAGGTATAGAAATAACATGAAGACTCTAATCCTAATGCACAACCAAGATAAGATAAGAGCGAGGGCTTTGGAAGAATACCATAGAAAGATTTATTTACGGAATCCATCTTCAAGGAGCCAAACCCCTCCTTAGTAGCTTTGCCTAGCTCACATCCTAAACTACTAATACTACTAGGAGGAGGAAGAAGAAGAAGTAGAAGAAGAAGAAGAAGAAAGGGAGAAGAAGAAGAAGAAGAAGAAGAAGAAGAAGAAGAAGAAGAAGAAAGAAGAGAGGCTACATTGTGTGAGGTGTGTGTTGAGAGGGAGAGAGGGGGCCTACTTATACACTTGGAGGAGGGGCCTAAGTGCTAATTTACATCAAAACCGACACAGTAAACCTTCCTTGTATCATAAACCGACCAAGCTTGAGAGGCGGAAACCCCGTTTGGAAAGTGCACGAACCGCCTCCCGAGGCTGGGGCTAAACACGCCTCGGGGAGGGATGCGGCCGCAGCGTGGTCTTGTAGCGCACCCCAGGCTCGGCCGGCCGGGTCTCGATGGGGTGTCGTCTTTCGCATGAAAGGCGTGGGCCGGGCTGTACTCGGCCCCAGTTGATGTTTTGGGTCGATTTGCTCTTGGGCTTGGGTTTTTGCAATAATGCGCTTTCCGGAAGGCGTACTTTGGTCGATTTTCCACTTGCTTTTATTATAAATCTACAAAATAAAATACAAGGCACTACAAGTGGAATTTATTAGTGGTAAATGCATATGAGTATAAAAAGGTTTAATTTTTCTCCTTTATGGTAGTAAGTTGTGGGGAAAAAAATATGTCGTTAGTTACCAGTCAACAAGGTTGTATCTACTACCCAGATTATTGAAGGTCGGTTTGATCAAAGGGTCGGCATTCATCGGCCCGCGACTATATAAGGATGATCCTACCTCGGCCTTAGGCATGAAAATCATTATTCATCATACTCGACTGACGATCATAGCTAGAGCCATACCTCTCTAATTAGAAGAGCTAAGATCAAGTTGATAGAGATTAGTAGAAAGTTGAGAGATAAATCAAAGAACTTAATTAGAGTTCTAGATCTGTTCTTGAGAGATAGAAAGTAGAGTTGAGAAGAAGAAAGGGAAGTATCGGATCTATCGGTAACTCCTCTACGCTTGTACCTCACGGGATCAAAGGCTTCATTGCACTTGATCTTGAGACTTCTTTGGTGGATCAACCTTATATTTGAGTAAGTTCACTTTTTATATTTCTTTGTTTTCTGACTCATTAGAGTACTTTAATTCTTGTCGCTCTTGAATTGAAGTTGTTACCCCTAGTGCAAACGCGGTGTTTGGGCTAGATAACTTCGTAAATACACCCTACCTTTCGGAGTGTGGTAGTTCGTGGTAGTGACGGTACCATTGATTCCTTTGTATTCCACCTCCCGTTGGATAGGACTAGTACGAACCCGATTCTTTGGGGAAATAGTAAGTTTCGGCCTTACTTTCCTTTGAGTGCCTCCCCATTAAGAAATATCTTCAAGCCTTACAAGGATATAAACTAGACAACCATAGAAATCTTCTCACATTTTATCACGAACTCCGGTTCCTTCCTATTATCTCAGTGATTTAGTTTTTGTCTCATTACCCTCACACCATTCTCCTGTGGATTCGATATTTAAAACCCTCTCGAGGGTGAAGTGCTCATCGTTTTTACGTTCGCTTGCAGACTATACAAATTATAAATAATTCTGTAGGATAACTTTTACCAACAGTTAGAAACAAGGCAAGACTAGTGGCACAAGGGTACACACAAGTAGAGGGTCTTGACTTTGGAGAGACCTATGCACCGGTTGCTAGACTTGAAGCAATTAGAATCTTGCTTGCTTATGCATGTGCTCATGATATCAAACTCTATCAAATGGATGTGAAGAGTGCATTCTTGAATGGATTCATCAATGAGTTGGTCTATGTTGAACAACCCCCGGGCTTTGAAGATGAAAAGTACCCCAACCATATGTACAAGTTGAAGAAGACTTTGTATGGATTGAAACAAGCACCTAGAGAATGGTATGAGAGGTTGAGAGATTTTCTCCTCTCCAAGGGATTCAAGATGGGCAAGGTAGACACCACCCTCTTCACCAAGAAGATTGGCAATGTCTTGTTTGTGTTGCAAATATATGTTGATGACATTATCTTTGGGTCAACCAATCAAGAGTTTTATGAAGAGTTTGCTAAGATGATGGCCAATGAGTTTGAAATGTCAATGCTTGGAGAGCTCACTTTCTTTCTTGGACTTCAAATCAAGCAATTGAAAAATGGCACATTTATTAGTCAAGGCAAGTACATCAAAGACATGATCAAGAAGTTTGATCTACAAGATGCCAAGTCAATGTCCACACCAATGTGAACCAATGGAAGCTTAGACCCCGACCCTAGTGGTGATATGGTTGAGCAAAAGAAGTATAGGTCCATGATTGAAAGTTTGCTCTATGCAACCGCATCAAGACCGGACATAGCATTTAGTGTGGGCATGTGTGCTAGATATCAATCCGATCCTAGAGAGAGTCACCTCAAGGCAACTAAGAGAATTTTGAGGTACTTGAAAGGCACACAAGATGTTGGACTATGGTATCCAAAGGGATCCAAGTTTTATTTGAATGGATATTCGGATTCCGATTATGGAGGATGCAAGATAAATAGAATGAGCACAAGTGGCACATGTCAATTTCTTGGGAGGTCACTAGTATCATGGTCTTCAAAGAAGCAAAATAGTGTTGCTCTCTCTACACGCATGGCCAGAATACATTAGTGCGGGGAAGTTGTTGCACTCAATTGCTATGGATGAGGTCAACCTTGAAGGACTTTGGATTCAAATTTGACAAGGTTCCATTGTTTTGTGACAATGAAAGTGCTAGAAAGATGACTCAAAATCCAGTTCAACATCCAAGAACAAAGCACATTGACATAAGGCACCACTTCATAAGAGATCATCAACAAAAGGGTGACATTTGTATCATGGGCCACTATGTAAAAAAAGGCCTCTGATCATGCGTTGAGGGCTTCTCTGATCCCTTGCGCGTCTTGTACGCCCATTAGGGTCTCTAAATGTCGACTTTACAGACTGTCCGTAGTGGCGTCTACAGCGAGGCTTTAATCTGAGGCGGGATTTCGCGGCGTCTCAAACTTCCCGCCTGTAGTGAGCCCTTGTTACACCTGCGCCGTGGAACGTCACGTGTCACGGGGTTTTGCTTTCGATTGTGGTCTCACGGTATCTCGAGACATGATTGTCTAAGATCGACTGTACCTCTAGAAGCGTCCACGGACCGGCATCGATGTCGGTATGCGCGTCAAAAGTAGTGGCGCACAGAAGCGATGCAGCCCATGCTTGATTCGAATGTGCGAGGCCCAGCGTACACCAGAAGCGTCATGCCACTTTACTTTACGACGAGACGCTTGTATGCATCGGCGCCTCTACTTTGGTATCCATTCACGAACGCGATCACTATAAGGGTACGTGACCGTTGTAAATCTGAGGACCGTGTGGAGACGCGGCGGTTGTGATATCTTAAGTGCCACAGGGCCTTTGTGGTACGCATTGCCAGAATTAAGCCAGCCTCTGAGCCTACGAGCCTTGATTCGATCGCTCATTGTAACCACACTCCAGTTCACGGATACTTGTTTTGTACTACCGTACATGTGAAACTTAATGCACTTTCGAGGCGCTTCGAGTCGTTGCTTTCGTACGAGCTACGATGCATATTCACTTGATAAATCCATAATGTATTCCATGTCTGAGCGGTTGTTCGCAACATGTGTCGAGGAAGTAACACACGAGCTACGAGACGCGTTTTAGTAAGCTCGTCAAATGTTCCTTTCCGGCTATTACATGACGTTCTTTTGTTACCGCGTCGTGGGATTTAGTCGCTTTTCTGAGGCGGCCGTTTTGATTACGCTTTCAACAGAACGTTCACGGATTTTTGGGCCTTTCGTTGGTGTTTCAGACGTTTCTTTGGTTCTGCTGACGGACATTTAGTAATGAAACCTACAAGCGCGCATCGGGGCTGTGGAATGCTGTACATAGATAATAGACCGTTTCAACTATGCAGCCAGAAATTGAAAATGGTAGACACCGGTAAACACAAATATCTGAGATGGGCCGGTCGATCACAAACAAATGGCGACGGGCGGCAACATTGCAAACTCGGGTGTATCTCAGATTGTTCACACAGATGTACCCGGTTCTTGGGGCATGCCGCAGATTGTTCACAACACAAATAACACGGTTCACATACATGTATCCAGCTTTAATCGTCATGCGGCAAAGGGAAGCGATAACACAATTCGGATGCATGTATCCACGATCGTCATGCGGCAGGAAAAACAGAATCAACTCACGGTTTCGAAGCGAAATGCTCACCGCGGGGCTGATGACATGTTCCATAAGAAACTTGGCCACCTTCTCTCTAATATCCTCCAAATTGATGGAATCTCCCGTCAAGTCAAAATCCTAATACAAAAAAGGTAGGCGTAAGTGTTAGTGTACACATGGTCTATATTACCAAACAAAGGTAGGCACAAGATGGAGCTGCACTTGAGGTTACCTCGTGGCGATCCAAATGAACTTGTTTCATCGCAGCCATCAAGTGGTGCACCGTGTAGAACCCACATGTCTTGTTATCGGTTTGCAACGAGTAATTGCAATCATATAAAGAAATTCCGATAAATCTCAAAGGCCCAATATCTCGTGTTCCCAATATGCGCAAACATATATTCTCAAAAAAAAAATATGCGCAAACATACGGTAGATCCGAAGTTTACCTTCTTTCAAGAGATGGGTTTAAGGTAGTGTTGGAGTCCAAGAAAGAAGTTATGTCTAAGCATGGACAATTTATTGGTAAGAAAGGCTATGGTTGCGGAGGTTTGTTTCACCTAAGTTTGGCGATTTTTGTAATAAGTCGATTGAATCAGATTTGTGACACAATTAATGATAATTCAAGTGTTTGGCATTCTCGTTTGTGTCATGTGAAGTTTGGTGTCACATCTATCTAGCTTGCAATTAATTCTAGATATGAATTTTGGTGAGCTTGCAGTTAATTCTAGATTTCACCATTACCAAAGGTTCTAAGTGTCATAATTGTGTGCAATCTAAGCAACCTCGTAAGCCTCACAAGGCGTGGAGGAGAGGCTCTTGGCACCTCTAGAACTCATACATTCTGATCTATGTGAGATGAATGGTGTGTGGAAAGAGATATTTCATGACATTAATTGATGATGCTTCTAGATTTTGCTATATTTACTTGCTGAAAACTAAAGATAACGCATTATTAGAGTACTTTAAAAAAAATCTTTAAGGCTGAAGTTGAAAATTAACTAGAAAGAAAGAAAAATTAACCAACATGTCTTGTTATCACTTTTTATCGGTTTACCTTGAGCCTTTGCAAACATATGAAACACATGCTAGAATTTATATATGATGAATAGTTCGCTAAAATTCATATGAAGAAATTTGATAAATCTCAAAGGCCCAATATCTGCAAACATACAAGTAGATCTGAAGTTTACCTTCTTTTTTATGAGATGGGTTTAAGGTAGTGTTGGAGTCAATAAAGTAGTTATGTCTAAGCATGGACAATTTATTGGTGAAGGCTATGGTTTTGGAGGTTTGTTTAAGCCTAAGTTTGGCGATTTTTATAATAAGTCGATTGAATCAGATTTGTGACACAATTAATGATAATTCGAGTGTTTGGCATTCTCGTTTGTGTCATGTGAAGTTTGGTGTCACATCTATCTAGCTTTTTGCGTTTAAAAATAGATGTGAATTTTGGTGAGCTTTGTAGTTAATTCTAGATTTCACCATTACCAAAGGTTCTAAGTGTCATAATTGTGTGCAATCTAAGCAACCTCAAAAAGCCTCATAAGGCGTTGGAGGAGAGGCTCTTGGCACCTCTAGAACTCATACATTCTGATTTATGTGAGATGAATGGTGTGTGGAAAGAGATATTTCATGACATTAATTGATGATGCTTCTAGATTTTGCTATATTTACTTCTTTGAAAACCAAAGATGACGCATTATTAGAGTACTTTTAAAATCTTTAAGGCTGAAGTTGAAAACTAACTAGAAAGAAAAGAAAAATTAACCAACATATCTTGTTATCACTTTATCGGTTTGCCTTGAGCTTTGCAAACATATGAAACACATGCTAGAATTTATATATGATGAATAGTTAAGCCTAAACTTCATATGAAGAAATTACGATAAATCTCAAAGGCCCAATATACCCAAACATCTGATAGATCGAAGTTTACCTTCTTTTATGAGATGGGTTTAAGGTAGTGTTGGAGTCCAATAAAGTAGTTATGTCTAAGCATGGACAATTTATTGGTGAAGGCTATGGTTTGCGGAGGTTTGTTTTCGCCTAAGTTTGGCGAGATTTTTGTAATAAGTTAGTGAATCGATTTGTGACACAATTAATGATAATTCGAGTGTTTGGCATTCTCGTTTGCGTCATGTGAAGTTTGGTGTCACATCTATACAGCTTGCAGTTAATTCTAGATGTGAATTTTGGTGAGCTTTGCAGTTAATTCTAGATTTTACCATTACCAAAGGTTCTAAGTGTCATAATTGTGTGCAATCTAAGCAACCTCGTAAGCCTCACAAGGCAGCGGAGGAGAGGCTCTTGGCACCTCTAGAACCCATACATTCTGATCTATGTGAGATGAATGGTGTGTGGAAAGAGATATTTCATGACATTAATTGATGATGCTTCTAGATTTTGCTATATTTACTTCTTTGAAAACTAAAGATGGCGCATTATTAGAGTACTTTAAAATCTTTAAGGCTGAAGTTGAAAATTAACTAGAAAGAAAGAAAAAATTAACCAACATGTCTTGTTATCACTTTATCGGTTTGCTTGAGCCTTTGTAAACATATGAAACACATGCTAGAATTTATATATGATGAATAGTTCCCCTAAAATTCATATGAAAAAATTACGATAAATCTCAAAAGGCCCAATATCTGCGCAAACATACTGTAGATCTGAAGTTTACCTTCTTTTTAAGAGATGGGTTTAAGGTAGTGTTGGAGTCCAATAAAGTTGTTATGTCTAAGCATGGACAATTTATTGGTGAAGGCTATGGTTAGCGAGGAGGTTTGTTTAGCCTAAGTTTGTGATTTTTTTGTAATAAGTCAGTGAATCAGATTTTTGACACAATTAATGATAATTCGAGTGTTTGGCATTCTCGTTTGTGTCATGAGAAGTTTGGTGTCACATCTATCTAGCTTGCGATTAATTCTAGATGTGAATTTTGGTGAGCTTGCAGTTAATTCTAGATTTCACCATTACCAAAGGTTCTAAGTGTCATAATTGTGTGCAATCTAAGCAACCTTGAAAGCCTCACAAGGCAGTGGAGGAGAGACTCTTGGCACCTCTAGAACTCATACATTCTGATCTATGTGAGATGAATGGTGTGTGGAAAGAGATAATTTCATGACATTAATTGATGATGCTTCTAGATTTTGCTATATTTACTTGCTTTGAAAACTAATGATGGCGCATTATTAGACTACTTTAAAATCTTTAAGGCTGAAGTTGAAAATTAACTAGAAAGAAAGAAAAATTAACCAACATGTCTTGTTATCACTTATCGGTTTGCAACTTGAGCACTTTGCAAACATATGAAACACATGCTAGAATTTATATATGATGAATAGTTCGCTAAAATTCATATGAAGAAATTACGATAAATCTCAAAAGGCCCAATATCGCAAACATACTGATAGATCACGAAGTTTACCTTCTTTTAAGAGATGGGTTTAAGGTAGTGTTGGAGTCCAATAAAGTAGTTATGTCTAAGCATGGACAAATTATTGGTGCAGGCTATGGTTGAGGAGGTTTGTTTCGCCTAAGTTTGGCAGATTTTTTGTAATAAGTAGGTGAATCAGATTTGTGACACAATTGATGATAATTCGAGTGTTTGGCATTCTCGTTTTACGTCATGTGAAGTTTGGTGTCATAATCATACTTGGTTGATGTGGAGGTAGGGAGTTTTTCCTCCTATATATTTGTACCAAGCCTTCTTTGGGATTAGACACAACACCACAACTATAATTTTGAGTTTCAATGCGGAAATTGCCTAATATCTCAACAATCCAAAAACCTTATTATAGCCTTTTTTTTCTTGATTTAACTATGGCTTTTTTTCACTGGCGTGCTTTGAGGCTAGAAAAAATTTCTAGTGCAAATTTTAAGAGGCGGCGAGTTAAGGCAATGCTCTAGCTTCTGAGGCTAAAATGTTTTGGATTATTGTTGGCTTGCACGAGGGAAATATCTCGGGGAGAAGATTCGGGGGGGCAACACTATCAACTGAATGCAACCATGGATATATATTCTAAGTTGTACATTATGGAGAGCTTTCATGACTACAAGATGGTTGCTAACCGATCTATAGTCAAGCAAGCTCATAAGGTTCAGCACATGGCAAAAGAACTTGAACTCCTTAAGTGTGTCATACCCGACGAGTTTGTCGCCGTATGCATTAATGCTAAGTTGCCTTCTTCATAGAAGAGCTAGAAAATATCAGTTGAAAACCTGATAGCATCTCTTGATGTTGAGGAAAAGATTCGGGCAAAGAACACTATTGAGAAGGGGCGAGCCATTCGGCGCGAATTTGGTGCGGGGAAAACCCACATGGCAAGACCAAAAGGTAGGAATAAATCTTCCAATGCCAAATTAACAACTACCACGCATGAAGAAGAAAAAACAATGATGATGTGCCTTGCTACACTAGTGGAGAGCTTGGTCACTTTTCGATGGGAAAATAAGAACGTCAACATCGTGACTATTAGCAATCTTTGATGATGAGTACTGATAATGTTTCTACCCGTACTATCGGTGTTTTCAATCACCAAGTTGGTGGGTTGATCACAGGTGCTAATATTTCGTGTGTGTCGACATCTCTTTATTTCCTTCTTATCATGAGTTCCAAGGTTCATCCGTCCTAATGGGGAATGAGTCACATGCTTGTGTTCGTGGTGTTGGCATGGTAGATCGAAGTTTACCGGGGAAGATAGTGCAACTAAAGAAGCGTGCAAAGCATATCCCTACCATTCGTAAGAACACTGTTGGTGTTTCTTACGCATTACCGCGAGAGAAATCCATAGCGCCGCGGAAATACCGTTGTAGCACTTCACCCGGTGGTAGAGGGTATCGTATTTTACACAAGGGCGGTCAGCCTTGATAGGCTTTTTACGGTCTATGTCAACCTAAGGCAAGGGTTTATTTTCTAAGAGTAGCGAGGTATCTATAGGCTAAGTTTTTCGGCGGTGACTTCTAAAGTCATTTGTCTACTTACTTCGCACACGGCCCTCGCCCAAGCCCAGGCGAGTCCGGAATTAGCTCTACGACACGGCCCGAGCGTGGGGGGATTTCAAAGGGGCCGGACAAGGCTTGTCACGACCAAAGCCGCCTACCCCCTCAACCGTGGGATGCACCGCAAAAAGGTAGGTGAGCGCTAGTCAAACACCACATTTGCACTATTGGTCCGCGGTTCTTGATGTTGGCCAAGGTTCTCCGGTCAAAGAGTTCCTTCACCAGAACTAACGCTCTTAACGAGACAATCTACCGATCCGCAAGTCTACAACAGCTAAGAAATATACGAAGGAAATTAAGTAGCTGCAAGATAATCACAAGACTTCTTACCAAAGTGTAAGTAGCTTGCGAGGTACAAAGAGGCGAATACCGACAAGTCCGGCACTATGTCCTCCTAGGAACCGCGGAACACCGAGGGGCGAACCGGCAACCGGGTAGAAAGAACAAAAGCTTCTTTCTAGCTTTTCCCCTCTCACTCTCTAGAATTTAGAAGAAGGTATAGAAGAAGTAGAAGAAGAACTAATTCTACTCTCTTGCACAAGTGGATTTGGTTTCTCCTTGGAATTGTTGTGTAGAGAGGTGAAGGAGGGAGCTATTTATACACAAGGGAGAGGGGCCTAAGTGCTAAAATCACCTAAACCGACCTGGGAACACCTTCCTATTCTCGCTTGGCCCGACCATCCAACGTCGGTAGTGCTCGTTTTGGAAGGTAACGAAACGCCTCGAAGCTGGGCCCGAACCGCCTCGGCCCGAGGGCGTGCCGCACCAGTGGTGCTTGCGCGCACCCTCTTTGGGGCCTGCGGCTCGGCTTCGGTATTTTGGGCCTCCTTGCTTTGTGAAAAGTCGTGAGGTGGTCTTGGCCCGGCCTGGTTTTAACGTTTTGTCGATTCTTGTTTGGACTTGCCATTTGCTCCTTTGGGCCTTTTTCTATTTGTTGATTTTATTTTTTTCTTTGTATTTTTTGGCCCAAAGTGATTATCCTTGAGTTGGTACCGCAAGTCCAAATAAACACCAAAACTTTGGAATATGTTAGTTAAAATCCCTATTTCTAGGTTGTTTTTGGTGTTGTGTTGACGGTGTTTAATTTGCGGTTGGTTCACAGTCAACAAACTCCCCACACTTAGCCCTTTACTCGTCCTCGAGTGAAGGCCACGAGGACTAAAGTGGTTCAATCTCCAAGATGTAAGCTTGCATACGAGGTTATTCAAGCCTTACACGCCTTGTGAGCATTCATGGTGGCTACCAAGCTATCTTAGAATAATTGAGCAATGGAACAGCATGAACTTCCATCTTCTTGCTACTACTCATGCGCAAAGACTTGGTAAATTTTTGAATTTTTGAAAGAAATAGCATTGCTCTTTATGACATTGACTCTCACAAAATCACTCTTGTTTGAATTTTCCTCTCAAAGCACTCTTGTTTGTATCACTCTCACTCATCCTATTTTGCAAGGTTTTTGTGGATCTTTAAGTGGAGTGATGCATACGTACCTCTGCATATATTGTCGGGTCAAGCTCGGATCGTTGGAAAGAGGTGCCATACCCTTAGATCAAAATGTGCAGAGTGTGTGGAAAATATTGATGATATATTTTCTTTGTGGTTACTCCTTGACTCATGACCTCTTTCCTTTCTTTTTTTGTATGCTTTTGGAGAGATCTGAGGCTTTTTTTTTTTTTTTTTTGGAGATGTGGGCTCTACTAAGCCCTCGGACACATGTCCATTTTTCATCTCTTTTTTCTTTTCTTTTTCTGACGGCCTGTATCTTTCTCTCTGCATTTTTCTTGATAACGAGGAGATGATCATGGTATAATGAATGGAGTATTTATTTGGTGGATGGTGAAGATGCATGTTGTGCGCAATTCTCATTGTGAAGCGGCGTGTATATGTGGGTGTACATGTTTTCCGATCTTGGGGGTATGAGTCTCTCTCAACGAGATCAACGGAGCGACAAAACTCAATACGGTAGGAAGTAGCTATAGCGGATATTCACATTATTTTTTCAGGGCTTTGGTAGGATTTGGCTAAGTCAAACCATGAGCATGCTTTATTTTAAATTTTTGAAGATAAAACCAAGCCTTATTGCAAAAAGAGAGCAAGCGTCAAGTTATTCGCCATATCACAAAGATCAATTATTTAGATAAGCATGGGGTCCCTAATGGATAGTTGCTCAACAAGGTATGGATTATGACGAGGAATAAAATGTATGCACGCCATGTATCAATTGGTAGATATAGAGATGGAGCTTGGTTCAGGTTTTAGCACTTAAAGAAAAGTCACAAGTCAACATTTTAATTTTAATAAATCGTGTACCTTTGACTTGTGAGCCTCCCCACACTTGTTTTTGTACCTATTTTTAATTTTCTTTTGCACAAGGACAAAAACAAGTGGAGACATATACAATAATATAATAACAAAACTTTATTGAATTTATAAATAATTCAAACTGGGGCGCACACTTTGAAGGAATTACAAAATGATTGGAAAGGAAATCTTTGAAAATTTAAACTAGTGTGCGCCTAATAAAGAGGTAGAGCAAATTAAGCGAGGCTTCCGTAGGGCGTGTGTTCTGCGTTAGCGACTCTAGCGACCCTAGCCGACTTAGTCTTGAAGTTGAGGCAGAAAGAGTCTAATTCTTTCCTAATGTCTGCATTCTCTAAGTCTGCCCCTTCTACCTCTGCGGTCAAGGTTTTCACTAGCTTGTTTAGAGAGTTGACTCTAGCGTTTAAGGTTGCTAGTGAAGGGACCTTAGGGACCGTGCTACTCCCAGCTGTGTGTAGTGATGGAGTACCCTCGGAACAGCTATCGAGAACATTGGGAGCCTTCCTAGGTGTAGCACGGGGTACCCTCATAGGGCCCTCACTACTCGAGCGACTTTCAACAACATTCGGGGCTTTTCTAGGATTCACCCGAGGGATACGAAGTGGAGCACTTGGAGAAGTCGCTGGAGTAGGAGTTGGCTTCTTCATAAGTCCTATCCCACGTCCTCCTGTGGGCACGTCGACACCGACAACGGTGTACGGGTAACTGTAGTCGGAGATGTGGAAGGAGGACGTCTCTGTTGATCTTGATACGGCGCGGTTGCATAGGGCTCCTTCCTCTTGATGCCCGGGGGTGCCCACCGTGGGGCCGAGGTGGGCGCCAAGGATACTCTCGTGCGTGTCGCGGATGCCCGTAGACACATAGCCGTTCCCTCCCTTTGGATGAGTGGCGTAGGGGAGGGAGCACGGCAAGAAGGGGCGGCGGGAGGATGGTTCTACCTCATCGCTAGGGAAGATCAAGTCATCCTCATTGAGGGTGCAAAGTGGCGCGAGCAGAATTGTAGAGGGTGAGGGCATGGCTCGCCATTGCAGCTGCTCTTGGCTTAGAAGAAGAGGATTTGAGAAGAGGAGAAGAGCAAGAAGGAGTGGTGTGAAGAATGGAGAGGAGGAGGGTGGATTTTATAGGATAAATTCTCCTCTACGGTTTTGGTGAGTCAAAATCGGCGGAGCAAACCTTACTACGTGGGTTGTGAGAAAGGAGAAGGAGATGGGCGAAATCCCGGACCCAGGGGGGGCCGGCCCGAGTCTTGGCGCGCACCGGGTGGTTGTACAAGCACCACCAGTGTGTCCCCACGGTGGGTTTTCGGCCACATCCGTTTCCTTTTACGAAAAAGTTTTGAATTGGTGTTTGCCGCACGAGAAATGTTTCCTTTCTTGCTGATCTCTAATTGATCCTCAAATTCAAATTTTGAAAATAGTTTATGCTTTGATTAATTTAGAAAGTAGATATCCTTTGTGTAGCAAATGACCCGGCATAAATTTAGTGAAGTAAAAAGAAAATAACAAGGTAAATACTTTATTTAAAACAAAGTAAAAATATATAGATAACTTTTATGTTTTATTATTACCTTATGTATTTATATTTTTATTTATATATATATATATTTTGTTGTAACAATTTTAAGTTATAAAAAATAAACTTTTTTTTATATGCTGATCAACTTAAATTAATTTTCAAAGCATAAATCTATTCTATCGAGCTCTTGGTTGAGATCGAATCTTGGCTCGAAGAAAAGCTTAAAAGGCGTTGACCGTTTACCTTTTGTATCTCCTGCGTCATCTTGGATTGTGATTGCGCCATGCGGCGATGTGTTGATGACGGTGTACGGTCCTTTCCATTTGCTCCTCGGCTTCCCTTTCGAATAGCTTCACCCGGGAGTTGAATATGAGTACTTTATCACCCGTGGTGAATTCTTTGATCTTGATGCGCCGATCATGCCATCTTTTTGTGCGCTCTTTGTAGAGCTTTTGCACGCGTGGTACGCCTTTTCTCGCCATTCTTCTAGTTCGAGAGATTTATCTCGGCGTTTCTTCAATGAGTCGGCGTCCATATTCCATTTCTTGATGGCCCAATGAGCTCGATGCTCCGGCTCAAGCGGTAAATGGGCGGGTTTTGCCATAGACCCGGTGATAAGGTGACATGCCGATGGGGGCTTTATAAGCTGTCCGATATGCCCGAGAGCATCGGGTAGCTTGTTTTTCTAGCCTTTCCCCATCTCGTTGACCGTCTTACGCAAGATGTTCTTGATTTGTTTATTTGAGGTTTAGGCTTGCCCGGTTTGGTTTTGGATGATAAGGGGTAGCAATATTGTCTTTGAGTGCCAAGCTCCTTTAAGAAGCGTCTTGAATGATTTGTCCTTGAAATGCGATCCTCCGTCGCGATCACCATGCGTGGCATTCGAAGCGAGGGGAAAGATGATTTCATGGAACATCTTGCGTGCATGCTTGCCATCGGTAGCTCCGCATGGTAGTGCCTCTACCCACTTCGACACATAGTCTATTGCCACCAGGATGTACTCGCAATCATGGGACTTCTAGAATGGCCCCATGTAGTCAATGCCCCACACATCAAATATTTCTATTTGAAGGTTGTAATGCAGGGGCATTGCATCACGAGCTGTGATATTCGTCTTCGGCGGTTGTAGCATCTTCGATGAATTCTTTCATGTCGCCGTACATCGTCGGCCGGAAGAAGAATCTGCACTTTGCCAAATTTTGGCTTGTGTGTGGAATACTCCTAGATGTCCGGCGTAGGGAGATGCATGACTTTTTTCGATGATCTGCATTCCTTCCTCCCTTGGTATGCATCTTCTCAGCAAGCCGTCCGCACACACCCTGTACAGATATGGGTCGTCCCATAGGTGCCGTCTGCTCTCCATTTGGAGTTTCCGCTTGTTCTCCCCAGGTGGTACATAGCCTGCAACCATGTAATTCACAATGTTTGTGTACCATGGGTTGAAGTGCGACACCTTGAGTAGCATGTCGTCGCGCAGGTAGTCGTTGATTGGTAGTTCCCGCATGTTAGTTTACGCATACGCGATAAATGATCGCTACTATATTTTCTACTCCTTTTTATCTTTTATTTCGATGTCAAATTCTTGGAGCGAAGAATCCAGCGGATCAAGCAAGGTTTCACATCCTTTTTGGTAAGAAGATACTTAAGGGCGGCATGATCCGAGTAGACGATTATTTTTGCGCCCACTAAGTAGGATCGAAACTTCTCGATAGCAAAGACTCTTGCCGGGGAGTTCCTTTTCGTCGTAGCGTAATTAAAAGCTGGGCTCTGTCGAGTTTTGCTAGCATATGCGATGGCATGCTGCTTTTGTCCTTGGTTTGGCCTAAGACCGCACCAACAGCGTAATCGCTAGCATCGCACATGATTTCGAATGGCAACGACCAATCCGGGGGTTGGATGATCGGAGCCGAGATGAGTGCTTTCTTCAGGGTTTCGAAAGCATGCAAGCACTCATCTGTGAAGTCAAAGGGTACGTCCTTGGCTAGCGGGGGCCGTAAGGGGTCTAGCGATTTGTGAAAAATCTTTTATGAATCTTCTATAAAACCCTGCGCATGGCCTAGGAAACTACGGATAGCTTTGGCGTTCTTGGGGGGTGGTAGCTTTTCAATAACGTCTATTTTGGCTTTGTCTACCTCTATCCCCCTCTCGGACACGAGGTGCCCAAAACGATGCCTTCTCGGACCATAAAGTGGCACTTTTCGATTCGAGTACCGGGTCCTTTTCTTGGCATCATTTGCAAGACCGGTCTAGGTTCTTGAGACAACTTTCGAAAGTCTTACCATAGGCGAGAAATCATCCATGAAGACCTCCATGATTTCCTCGATCATGTGCGAGAAGATAGACATCATGCACCGCCGAAAAGAAGCGGGGTGCATTACATTAAAATGACATTCTACGATAGGCATAGGTTCCGTATGGGCATGTGAGCGTGGTCTTGCTTTGGTCATCGGGGTGGATCGGGATCCGGTGGTAGCCGAGAATACCCGTCAAGGAAAGAAGAAAGAATGTTTCGCTAACCGCTCCAACATTTCATCAATAAAGGGCAACGGAAGTGATCTTTCTTTGTTGCCTTGTTAAGTTTTCTATAATCAATACACATTCTCCACCACCGTGACTTGTCTTCGTGGAATGAGTTCGTTTTTAGCGTTCTCAACGCATCATTCCTCCTTTTTAGGGACCACTTAATTTGGCTAACCCAATCTTTGTGTGGTGCGGGATAGATAATCCGGCGTGAAGAAGCTTGAGAACTTCCTTCTTCATGACTTCACGCATCACATTATTGAGCCCCTTATTTGGGGTTCGCATGATGGGGTGCTTGGCGGGGTCAATAGGAATGCGATGTGTGCATAGTGTCGGGCTTACCCCTTTTAGATCTTGAAGGGAATACCCAAAGATCGATCGTGTTTCTCTAAAAGCGGCTATTATTTTGGGTGGTTTCCTGGTCACTAAGTTTATCGCTTATGATGACCGGTGCTTGTGAATCGCCGTTTAGGAAGACATAGCGTAGGCCTGGGGGTAGGGGTTTAAGCTCAACTGGAGGCCGAGTTAGCTCTTCCTCTTTGGGAAGTTCTATGAGTTCCCTGAGATCGTCCTCTTCTTCAATGAAGAATTGGGCGTCTTTTTTTCTAGGTCTTTTACGGGTTCTCATATAGCATAACTCCCATGACCTCCTCGGGCGTGTCATACTCAAGGAAGGGTTCTGTTACCGAGTTTTTGGCTCGAGTAACTGGAATAGAAAACTTTTTCTTCCCGAGTTTGACATCTAAATCCCCGGATGTTGATAGATCAAGAATCTTCTCAAGGGATGCCCGATCGGGATGTCAAAGTCTTGGATATCAAAAATATGAAAATCGAGGAGACAACTTGACATCCTTGTGTAGGGAGATTTGTTCATGTATAACCTCACGGCTTTTAATGGTGGTACGTGGTGCTATGCGCAGGGTCCGTGCTGTGGGGGTCCTAATGGCTTCCTCGACACAGGCTTGTGCAAAGGTTTCGGATATTATGTTTATCCCCACAGTAGGGTTATACATGACTTCCACCAAGTTTCCCTGATATTTGCAATGAATTGATGTAGAGGGGCCACTTATCGAATTTCTTTGAAATAAGGTCCTTCCTCTTGCAACCATTCCGTGCTCATTATAGCTGTTAGCTCCTTAATAGACTCTGAAGAAAGAATTTATCCAGGGGTTGTTCAGGGCTAGCCGGGACAGGTGGTTTCTTCCATTGTTCGTACCGAGGTGTCACCGAATTGATCGATAAAGTCAACCTCGAAGAGCGGGAGATCCGTGCATGCGGTCTCCTTGCGCGTTACGGTTCAGGCGAGGGTCTCTCTATATGTTTGACGGGTTCGGTGTTAGCCGAAGAGACTTCCTACGGTTTTACGCTTGGGTTCTACTCGGATGGGTTCTAGCGGAGGAGTATTCTCAAGAATACGGTTTAGGAGAGCTTCTCCTTCCTTTGTGGTTTTATGTGAAAATGACCCTCGGCGGCTAAATCAAGCGGCGGGGTAGTTGCCCTGTCCAATCCTAGCTAGAAATCTTTGTAAAAGCACGTGGTTTGGTATGGGCAGTGCGGGCGGATCGTGTAAGCGTGGTAAACGGTCCCGAGGCTGCACCTAAGGATTCACCCTCTATTTGTTGGAAGTTGAGTATCTCTTGTCGCGGGGCGCGATTACGGATAAAGGGTAGAATGCTACACGTAACTTTTTCACAGTTCTTCCCATTCTCCGTTTACCAACCCTACGTTATGGGTGTACCATTGAGTCGCCCTCTCGGTGAGAGAGAACGGAAACAACTTCCACCTCGGCGTGTCGTGTGTCATGCACGCAATTGTCGGGCGACCCACGAGCTGCTCAAACTCCCGTAAGTGATGATAGGGGTTTTCATATTACGAGCACGAAAAGGCTCGGGCCTGAACCATGGCTATAAAGCCGGGGCGGAGCTCATACGAAGGCTGTGATTGGCCAGCGATTGGTGTGGTTCTACAAGCTCGCCCTTAGGAGCGGGGCCGGGATTTGTAGGGTAGGTTGCTCCATGAGTGACAAGAACTATTTTTGGTATTTTTGTTTTAAAGGATACTACCGGTCCTGCAGGTCGACTAGGCTCGAGATATAACTACGACAACCGTCCCGGCAACGGCGCCCGAAATGCTTGTTGGTGTTTCTTACGCACCAGAGAAATCCGCAAAAGCGCCGCGAAAATACCGTTGTAGCACTTCACCCGGTGGTAAGCGAGGGTATCGTATTTTACACAAGGGCGGTCGCGCATCCGGGGCTTTTACGGTCTATGTCAACCTAAGGCAAGGGTTTGTTTTCTAGGAGTAGCGAGGTATCTATAGGCTAAGTTTTTTCGAGGCGGTGACTTCTAAAGTCATTTGTCTACTTACGCCGGGCACCGGCCCTCGCCCAACCGGGCGAGTGCGGCAATTAGCTCTACGACACGCCCGAGCGTGGGGGATTTCAAGGGACGGACAAGGCTTGTCACGACCAAGCCGCCTACCCCCTCAACCGTGGGATGCACCGCAAAAGGTAGGTGAACGCTAGTCCAAACACCACGTTTGCACTATTGGTCACGATTCTTGATGTTGGCCAAGGTTCCCGGTCAAAGAGTTCCTTCACCAAGAACTAACACTCTTAACGAGACAATCTACCGATCCCAAGTCTACAACAGCTAAGAAATATATGAAGGAAATTAAGTAGCTGCAAGATAATCACAAGACTTCTTACCAAAGTGTAAGTAGCTTTGAGAGGTACAAGCCGGGCGGGTACCGACAAGTCGGCACACTCGTCCTCCTAGGAACCGCGGAACACCGAGGGGCGAACCGGCAACTCGGGTAGAAAGAACAAAGCTTCTTTCTAGCTTTTCCCTCTCTCACTCTCTAGAATTTAGAAGAAGGTATAGAGGAAGTAGAAGAAGAAGAACTAATTCTACTCTCTTGCACAAGTGGATTTGGTTTCTCCTTGGAATTGTTGTGTAGAGAGGTGAAGGAGGGAGCTATTTATACACAAGGAGGAGGGGCCTAAGTGCTAAAATCACCTAAACCGACACAGGAACACCTTCCTATTCTGCGAAACCGACCATCCAATGTCGGTAGTGCTCGTTTTGGAAGGTAACAAACCGCCTCCCCAATTTGGGCCCGAACCGCCTCGGCCCGAGGTGCGCGCCGCTTACCAGTGGTCTTGGCGCTTTTCTTGGGGGGCCCGCTGCCTCGCGGCTTCAGCAGGCTGGGGCCTCCTTGCTGTGAAAAGTCGTGAGTGGTCTTGTTCCGGCCTGGTTTTGATGTTTTGTCCCGATTCTTGTTTGGACTTGCCATTTGCTCCTTTGGGCCTTTTTCTATTTGTTGATTTTATTTCTTTTTCTTTGTATTTTTGGCCCAAAGTGATTATCCTTGAGTTGGTACCCGGCAAGTCCAAATAAACACCAAAACTTTGGAATATGTTAGTTAAAATCCCTATTTCTAGGTTGTTTTGGTGTTGTGTTGACGGTGTTTAATTTGCGAGTTGGTTACCGTCAACAAACACCTTGTTAGTGTTTCCCTTCTTTTAAGAGTTGGGTTTAAGGTAGTGTTAGAGTCCAATAAAGTAGTTATGTCTAAGCATGGATAAATTATTGGTGAAGGCTATGGTTGCCTCATATGGTCTGATCATTCATCAAATGGATGTGAAGACAGCTTTTCTTAATGGAGAGTTGGATGAGGAGATTTACATGGATCAGCCTGATGGGTTTGTAGTAAAAGATGAAGAGCAAAAGGTGTGGAAGAGAGTGGGATTACTTTATCACAATCTCACTATGTTGAGAAGGTCCTGAGCCGATTTGGCTTTATGGATAGAAAGTCTTCTCCAACACCTTATGATCCTAGTGTGACATTGCAAAAGAATAAGAAGTGTACCAGAGATCAATTGAAGTTCGTGCTCTGAAATTGTTGGTCCACTCATGTATCTAGCTAGTGCAACCAGACCAGAAAGGGCCTTATGCTATCTTAAAGGTACAATGAGTTATGGGATTCAGTGATTCACTATTCCGGGCACCCAGCTGTGCTAGAGGGATATAGTGATGCGAACTGGATTTCTGATATTGATCAAATCTACGCCACTAGTGGGTATGTTTTTACTCTTGGGGGTGGCGCGGTGTCATGGAGGTCTTGTAAACAGACTATTTTGACTAAATCAACCGTAGAGGCAGAACTTACTGCTTTGGATACAGCTATGCTCTGTTATATGATGCTAAGTCATGCTAGTATGATACACATGTTTGCACTAGTTGTTATGATCATGTTATGCTATATGATGTTGAATCATGCTATGATCTTGATATGCTTTTGTGTTATGCTAGTACACATGCTTAATCTAGTGCTTTCGGTTCGTCATGATTTACTTTTATGAAATTAACTGGAAATTGCCTAATATCTCAACAACACAGTGGTTATTCATTGAATGGAAACGCAAGCGCACAACTTCAATTGAAGCACTACTTACTTTCGTATATTTGGGGTGAACCAAAAACTTTTGCGTCCTCATCACCTCCTTAGCCGTGGGATTGAAAACACGTATTTTTTTAGCTCGGCCACATAAGCCTACACATGAGTAAAATGTAAAATGTCACATTCTTTTTGTTTATTTTTTAGTAACATAATTAGAAAAAAAAAATGCACAAGGTCAGTTGTAGGTTAGGAAACACTCCTTTGTTTTATTCTAGGTTTTCAACGGAAGCATATTCGAATTCAAATTTTGGGCGCAGAGTCAACGAAATAAACTCTCCTCCACTTGATAGCAATGACAAAAGCAATCCGGTGTCCACCGGGGTTATGCGCAAACATGACAAAATCCTTGTCAAGATGTTTCCTTAGGCCCCATTCTAGATATGTAGTGCCCATCTTTGTCGGGCCCGCCCGCTCAGCCCTTTGAAGGTCAATGGTTCGGGATCAAGAAAGCCAAGCGACAAAGACATGGCCCTAGCTTCCCCTGGCGCAGGCATCTAGGAATAGAGGCATGCAAAGCAAATTTAGCAAGCAAATAGATGAAGAGGCATCCCAAGTGAGTGCGAGAATAGAAGAAATTGTACTCACGGTGTCATGCGGCGAAGGATGGACACATCCAATACATCCGGTGCCATGAGATCAAACAAATCGTCGAAACCCACATTGATCGCAGACCTCTTCGTGCGTGTCATGCCAAAAAACCTCTTTCGCGGGCGCTGCGATAAACGCCACATTTTGCTGTTTGTGGGCGCTTGCTGCATGTACCACTCATGAAGAGCAGCACAAGAAGGCCCGCCTTTTGAAGCTCTTCGGGTGATAGCATTGGAGATCCATCTTTGGTAGTTAGGGTTAGGCGGTATGGCGAAGGGCATTGAAGCCACTCCCAAGCTGCAGTCCACGAGCTCATCTATTGCAACTCGGGCTACGCTCTAAGCGCCCGGCCTCCAATTCCATCTCAAGCTGCAGCATCGGTTCGGCTTTGCGTCAATGGCTAAAGCGCGGTGCTCTGCGAACCACCTACGAGGGCTAGAGGTGTTGGCGGCGTTGAACATTGGCCTTGTAATTCCATCGCCTCGGCTTAGCCCCGAGCTCATCTATGCACATGTCGCGGCACCAAGGCTTCCAACCAACGAGCGTACATACCACCCACATGCCGGATGCACCGCCCCTCTGTAGTAACATCTCCGTAAGCCACCCTGTGGAACCATCATCGTCTTCAATCAACCCATGTAGACACATACCACGCGAGGCGCCCTATCTATTGCAGGGTGCCCGGGGCCCCCTGTGAGCTCATATCTTTCCCTTACACCAATGACATCGGAAGGGCGGGCTGCCTTCTCTAAAACTATCTCGGATAAAGACCGAGCCTCTTCTTTGGTCCAAACAATTTCAGCCTTGTCACGACACCGGCGGTATGCTCAATGCACGCAAAAAGCCCGAGCAAGGTTACGTGGATAGTTGTCCCAAGGATTACGGATTCCTTTGGCGGCCAATTCCTGTCCTCCTTCGCCCACTCTTTGGAGGGTGCCGCATAATCAACTATCCCAAGGCACCTCATTTAATAGGCGGCGAAAAATCAGGCTACACTTTGCATGCTCTGTCTCTTCCCTGATGATGTGTTGTCGCTTCTTTGTTGGATCGAAATCCTTTGAAGTAGCTTCATCGCTGAACAGATTTGAAAATTTCAGTCGCCGGAAATTAGCAAGGCCCTAATATTATCTGAGTTCAATTACAAACCAGGCGGATCTAAGAGGACTACACAAACCAAAGTAGTAGTAGTAGTACGAGCAATCAGTGTTCTTGAGCATGTATATTCATCAAAAAAAATATGGTTCAAAAATAGAGGAATATGAACAAATTGCCGCTATAGCGTAGTTTAGCTATGCCATTTCAAATAATGCATTTCACGAATTTGTTTCAAATCGAGGAAAGGACAAGTATACAATTATAATTTGATAAGTGATAATGATAACCATATAATAAAGTTCTCATCCTCAAAACAAACAACCATGAAGGCAAACAACCATTAAGGCATCAAGTCAAGTACATAAGCAAACAATCATAAAGTTTTTGAAATCACTCAATCACTAACAATTAGGCTAGGTGATCAATTTGCCAATAAGCGCCATAATAGCGCTATGGCGCTATTTGAGCTTAGTGCGCTATAAGCGCCAATAAAGCAATAAGCGCCAAAAGCAATAACATAGCACGAATAAGCGCAATAAAAAAGCTTGGTTTCCTATGACAATAACATAGCACGAGCTACTCTAGTTTTGGCACTCATCGACATTCAAAATATTTATGGGGTAATAAAATAATCAATTTCCTTTATGACAAAAACACAAAATAAATTATATTTGTGCAATATCAACATTATAGTAGAAGTCGGAGGGGTAGTGTAGGTGTCTTGTTCGGTATCTACAACACCATATATCCATCGAGGACAAAATCATCACCTTTTCCTCACTTACGAGGCGACCTTTGTGTGCTCCTATCTCTTCCCGCGATGATGCGTTGATGCCTGCTTTGTTGGATGGAAATCACTGAAGTTGCTTTGTCGCTGAACAGATTTGAAAATTTCAGTCACCTCGAAAATAGCGGGGCCTAATATTATATAGTTCAATTACGTAATAGGCACTCTATGAGGACTACACAAACCCGAGTCGAGAGAACAACAAAATGAAGTTCGGGGAATAGAGGAATATAAACAAAAGCGTACTTTAGTAACAGTTGTTTTAATAAGGACATTCTGTAAAGGCAAGATAGTTGAAGAACTCTACAGAGCGAGTCATTGTTCTTGAGCACGTATATTCATGTATAAAGAAAATAAGGAGCGTATTTGCAGTTTCCTATGAGCGAAAAACCACGAGATAACAACATTATAGTAGCACTTTGTGGTGTCGGGTTCGAGTATCTACAACTCGACATATCCATCGAGGATAAAATTGTGCAGTTCAATTACGTAATAGATAGTCTATGAGGACTAAACAAACCAAAGAGGTAGAGAACAAAAAAAATGTAGTTTAGAAATAGAGGAATATAAACAAACTGTAGTTTAGCAACAGTTGGTTTAATAGGATCATTTTTGTAAGATAGTTGTACTCTGAGGAGCAGTCGTGTTTCTTGAGCACGCATATTCATCTATGAAGAGAACAAGCAGCAATAGTTGCAGTTTTTCTATGACAAAAACACACGAGATAATAACATTATAGTAGCAAAAACACCTGAGATAATAACATTATAGTAGCAGTCAGGTGTATTGTTCAGTATCTACAACTCCATGTATCCATCTGAGGACAAAATTATCACCTTTCCTCATGTATAGGCGACTAAAAAATTCAGCCGACCTGCGTGCTCTCTATCTATCCACGATGATGCGTTGATACGGCTTTGTTGGATGGAAATCAGCGAAGTAGCTTCATCGCTGAGCAGATTTGAAAATTTGATCGCTGAAAATTAGCGGGGGCCTAATATTATACTGATTCAATTTTGTAATAGGCAGTCTATGAGGACTACACAAACCATCGAGGCGTAAAAAAAAAAAAAAAATAGTTCGGGAATAGAGGAATATAATGAAAGCGTACTTTAGTAAGCTGTTGTTTTAACAAGGACATTCGTGTAAGACAAGATAGTTTAAGTACTCTCGAGGCGGTCATTGTTCTCGAGCACGTAGATTCATGTATAAAGAAAATTAGCGGCGGTATTTGCGGTTTCCTATGGCGACAAAAACACACAGATAACTACATTATAGTAGCGGTCGGTGTCAAGTTCAAGTATCTACAAGTGCACGTAGTTCTAACCATTCATGTAATAGGCAATTTTTTTTAAGACAAGATAGTATTATAGATAGCTGTCATGTTTCTTGAGCACGCATAATCATCTATCAAGAAAATATGCGGCGGTAGTTTGCGATTTCCTACGACAAAAATACTAGATAACAACATTGTAGCGGTCGGATTGTCGGGTTCGGTATGTACAACTTCGGTATATCCATCTTAGGATAATTACGCTTGAGATAAATTATGTAATAGGCAGTCTATGAGGACTAAACAAACCAAAGAAGAGAGAACAAAAAAAATGTAGTTCAGAAATAGAGGAATAAACAAAGTGTAGTTCGGTATCCAACAAAATGTAGGCTAGGAGATCGAGGAGGAGGGCCGGCGCTGTTGGAGATGACGGCGGTGCTCCCCTTCGCTTCGGGTGGAGGATGAAGCCGGCGTAGAAGGTGGTGGCGGACTGCGGTCTCCCCTAGAGATGGTGCCTCGTACCCTGGTGGTGAGTTGCGAGACGGTGGGGAGGGCCGGCCTCGTCGTAAGCCGGTAGCAGATTATCCCGGCGGTCGCGTCGTAGATGGATCGGAGGTGGGTTGGGCCGGTGGTCACGCGGCGGCGCCGCCGTCGGCTTGAAACCCGAGAATGGCGAGGGCGGTGGTTGGATGCGGCGGTGGTGGTTGTCAACGGCGAGGCGGCGGTTGTATACCCTAGAATCGCTGTGAGGGACGCGGATGAGGAGTGAAATGAATCGCTGTGAGGAGGCGGATAGGGTTTTGCGTTTTGCAAATGGTGGGCGCGCAAATTTTGGAAAATTTTGGGCGGGCACAAGGTAAAGATCGCCACCGGTTGCATGCGGGGAGGAAGGCGTGGTGGGACCTTCTGTCGGCATGAAAAACTACGAGGAGGTGGGGTGAAGAGTGAAATGATTCGCTGTGAGGAAAACGAAAATGATAGTATTCTCAAAAGTGCGTATGAATACATATTTCTCTCAAAAATGAAAATGGTAGTTTCCGATTTTTTTCGTAGTCGTTTTCGAGTTTTTTCGATTGTTTGCCTAAATGGAAGCGGAAGTGGTAACCGCGAAAAAATGAAAATGATAATGGTAAAAATAAATGGAAATGAAAGTGGAAACAGTTTTGCCCTCTTCCGATCGTTTAGAAAGATTCCGTATTTAAGCGGTAATTTCCGTTGGTTACCTTGAATCAAGGGCACACACAACCAACATGCACATAAGGCAAATATTTTTTTGGAAACTACCCTCCGTCCCAAAAGAATGACATTTTTGACTTTTTAGACATCGTGTTTGACCATCCGTCTTATTCAAAAAAGTTGTATAAGATTGTATCAATTTCGTTTTCTCTCTCATAGTAATTCTAAAATTGATGTTTTTCTTTCTAAAATGTTGTAAAATCATTCTCTATCAAGCTATTGTATTCTTACACAGCTACGACTATTGTAAAATTTTATCAATAACATTCTGATTTGAATTTTTAAAAATTACAACTTTAAGCAACATTTTTGGAGCACCTAATGATTTCGGCATGAGAAATCATGCATGAACATGAAAGTTTTGTATAACTTCTTATATATTAAGATGTATACATCTTTTGGTCATTTCTTCATCCGGCGGCGTGACGTCACAATAACATTGTTCACAAGATTTACACATGTCTCATATAGTTGATGAAACTACGACCCGGTCATGGCGCGGGGCAAAAGTGTGTGCTTGTCACCCTCAAGCGGGGGGGGGCAAAAGTGCGGTGCTTCGGTGGCAAATATAATGGTGATAATATTGTACCTCCGGGCTGGTATACTTCGTTTTGATAAGGTTTGGGTCAAACATAGGGAATATAAATCATCAATAATTTTAAGTATTAATTTTATAAATGAAAAATTATATTGATATAATTTGTCTTAAAAATAATACTTTAATAAATGTATACATATATCACATTTCCATAAATATTTTACGGTGAGGCTATTTACATGCGACTTCTAAATATACATATACTTGTATAATATTGTACATATACTTGGTATAATATTGTACATATTAATATTGTACATATTTGGTATATTAGTTCGATATTAGCATCTTGAAATCAAGGCATGGCGGTTTATCATCGGGCCTACCAAATTTCGGTGTTAACACATGCCTCCTCAATTTTTGGGTAAAAGTACCTTTTGCTCCAAAATTGACCATAGTCTAAAGAATCAACACTAAATTCTTTTTCGAATAAAACTGAACCAAACCTTTAATGGGTGAGGGGCATTTCAAGAAGAAATCAAGCCCACTTGAGCGGTTGTTCGGAAACTTCCCAACGTGCCGTTCGGCATTCCAATCTGTTTTTCGGGATACGCGCCACGATCTCATTCATGGTTTCCCACGATCCCTTGTTACGGCCTCTGATAAATAAGGCGAAAGCGCACCGGGCTCTCTCCTTTACCTCAATCCGTATACTCCTTCATCTCTGCGCCTTCTTGCCCTCGCTTCACTAAAATATCAAGCTCACCGATGGCGGTCCAATACGCAACCTTGGCAAGCGCGAGCCGAGGGAAGAAACGAGGAGGAGCCCGCGGTCCTCATCGCCGAGTTGGGTGAGTTTCATTACTTGATACGCTTCTTGTTTTTCTTGTAATCTGTTCTTAACGCAACCCTTTGCTTTTGTTTAGAGATTCCTCGGCGAGAGGTAGAGGCGGGGGCACGTACTTCGATGTGAGGAAAAAGCTCCCGCCCGGTCATCCCGTGCGGGGGTGCAAACTTCGGCCTCCTCCGATTCTTCATCCTCTTCATCGGGATCGGAGTTGGGTATTCACGCTCTCTACGTCGAGAGCATCCGCGCGGAGACGGGCGGGTTGAGAATGAGTACTCGGTACTCTCAAAAGATGTCAGAAGAAGGCTGGAATGGGAGGGCGGCGGCGGCAATTCGTCGCAGCGCATCGGTGGTTTGTCTTACGAAAAACCACGATCTATCTACGATTCAACACTTTGCTTTCCCCCGGTAGAATTTGATCTTTCAATTGCGGCGCTATCTGCGCAGCGCCCGGATGGCGGCTATCGGCACCGTGATCGCGGACAAGGTGAGCGCCCAGCGGTGCGGCGGTGCTGACCGCCGCCGACCGCGTAAGCGGCCGCATCGATGATCTCGCTGCTCGCGGCCTCTTCATCGGTGCGGGCATGGCGTGGCGGCGATGGCGGCTTGGCGGAGGAAGACCTCTCCCGCTACCCGGCGGGCTTCGGCACCAATAACCGGCGAACCGACAGCGATCGAGTCGTTGTTGCGCGAATATGACGAAGCACGCCCCGACATCGCCCGGAGCCATCCCTCTAGCAAAGGTCTTGAAAAGGCTGTTCTAAAGCCTTTTAGTAATTTGCCACACTTGTTTTGCCTAAGAATCTTGCCACACTTCCGATTTGAGACATGTGTGTTATTAGTTGTGATATATAGTACTAACTACATAATCCATGTGCTATATATTTATTTTTCAAATATGTGTGGATGTTTGCTCTTGAGCAGTGGCAGTTCTAATGAAATCTATCAAATTATCATCAATTTGAAAGCATATATACTGATATATGTTGCACACCGGTATAATTAGGACAATTTTACTCTAGCGGAGCAAATAAAAATAGGCATCTCTAGCTACTCCTATGAAGCATTTGAGGGCGTTTTCCTTTTATTTTCTATTGAAAAAATGAAACAAATTTTTTAAAAAATAGAAATAGTCTGACGGGCTACATTGGCACTATGGGCTGCCTCACCAAGCATGCATGGGAGAATCGAGGAATAGACAAATGTATGTATGAGGATCAACGGGCGGGGCGCTTTGCGCCGCTGCTGGCGAGAATTCAACGCTTCGCTGTCCCGGTGGCATGCCTAGCGAGAAGGGCGCGATTAGTCATCCCGCAGCGGGCGAGGCCGCGAGGCTGCTCCGCCGCTTGAGAGCAAGTAATACAACCCAGCAAGCCGGTGTACATGCGACCTTCTCCGGCCCCACCCATACAGTAGTTAGCTCTTTCTAATTAATATAGGACCCACTTGTCTATCTCACATATTGTTCTTGTGCCCAAGCCGTTGTAAGCTTTCTGACCCGCTTATAACCTACCATAATACTTGCTCTGAAGGCGGGCGTCTTCTGCGGCGGCGAGGAGTGCGATACCGTATATCGGCGTATTAGATAGTGCGTATCTCGATACCGACAAGCCAAATCGAGGGGAAGTATTCGGGGTAACGTCTGAGCTGAGTGCGTACGAAGTAGGAGTACTAGGCGGTCGGTCCTTCGTCCTCGTCGGTGCCTCGCCGATGGAGGCGGGCATCGGTATAATGATGACACTGCGCCCGATGGCGGACTGAGGCGCCTTGGCGAAGCGGCCTAAGCTACTCTACACGCAAAGGTATGCACGCACGCAAGGTGTAAATGTTAGAGACGGCGCTCTATCAAAAGGCGTTGGCATTCATTCTGTTGTAGTACTAGCACCGGTCATGTAATCCTTGAGGAGGCCTCACGGTCGCGGCCCGCTCCTAAAAAAAGCCTACTCCCTCCGTCCCAAAATAAACGCAATTTTTTACTTTTACAAACGGTGTTACAATATTACTATCACCCTCCTATTCTTTTTTTCTTTTTTTTTTCTCTTTTTTTTAATTTTCTTTTTTTTTTTTTTTTTTCTATACCAACAGGTCCTACTTATAATTTTATCAAAATATATCCATGTGAGATCTTATTTTAAAGGTTTTATTAAAATAAATTTAATGGTGCAATCAGAATTTGATTTATTTTTTTGGTTCAAGAGTTATAACCCTTTTTATGCCCATAGACATGTGGGACATGTTGATGATGTGGCACAAGGAAGGGTTAGTGGGCTGGTGAGGTGGCATGCTAGTGGGGTGATAGTGGGGTGGTGAGGTGGCATTGTGTTACTCTAAATCATGTGCTGCGTGGATGTTTGATTATTAAGGGCACTCACAATGCTAGAAACTATATCATGGTTTCTAAAGTCTTGGACATTGTGTCAAGAAACTATCTCCCACAATACAATTTTCTATCATGATGTCATATGGCCCACTTGTCACTCTCACAAATTGTCTTGGTTTACGTGAAGACCTCTGGTTTCTTAGTTAGACTTGGTTTCTTGTGTTTTTCCTCTCTCTCTTCAATAAATATAGCGCCACATCAGCAAAAAGCAATAAATAGAGGGGTAATAAATGAGGATAGAAACCATGGTAGAGTCTGCATTGTGAGTGCTCTAATTGCACCTGAGATGATGAATGAACAGAGTGGTATATTCATGTTTCTTTGTGGTGTATAATTAAGATTCGTGAACAATCACTAGCATGGATGTCAGATGGGGAAACAACCAAATTGAGAATTAATTGTAGATCTTACTAAGTTATGAAACTTTCTAGTTTAAAACCTTTTGATTTGGCATTATCTTGTAATGGAAAACTAGGTCTCAATTTTTTTAAAATAAAATAAAACAAATGAAATTTGGAAATTTAAATTTTTTGAATGACCTCCGACAAACTACCAATATAAAGACTGTAGTTCCCAAATATCCATGAAACTTTGTAGTTTACAAGCTTTTGATTTGAGATCATCTTGTCATGGATAAACATGCTTGATTCGAGACATACTGATCGCGTATTGGAAAAAGCGCGTCTGTCCATTTACTTGCTTTGATGCGTTCAGCGGGCCATGCATGTACGTCGTCGCTCGACGCTCCCGCCGGAGTGCTCACCCGAGCCGACCCCAGCTCCTCGAACGCCTTTGCATTATATATTGCGAACGCACCCGTATTATTCTTTGCTCACCGGTGAGGGCCGGCTTTTGTTCACGCCGCTCAAAGCTCCAAGCAAAAAGCGCTCAAAGCTCCAAGCAAAAAAGCCCCCACCGCACCGGCACCGCTGCCTCTTGCCATGGAGAACCTTCCGCGGGAGTTGCTTGAGGACATTGCGCTTCACGTCGCCATGGCCGCAGAGGATCCTATGGAGGACCTCTACAATCTGCGGGCCACCTGTACCTGGACACGAGAAGCGTGCCGCGGCGCCATTGTGGACCGGAGCATCCCACTAGACCGGGTGCTGCAACGACGGCGGCGGCGGGTCGACGTCGACGGCGGCTACGTCTGCTCCGGGCCGCTGTACTACTCGCGCGAGTATCGCGCGAGTCTCATCACCGAGCTCGCCGAGGTCGGCAACCCGGAGGCGTGCTTGAGCGAGCATGTGCGCCGTGTTCGTGGAAGGCCGCGACACCGTCTCGCCGCCTCGACAAGCTGAAACAAGCCGCCGACTCGGGGCATGCACCGCTCGCTATGTGCACGCCTTCTTCGCGCTAGGTGGCGAACGCCGCCGCCGCCGATGACGACCATGCCCGAGAGGTGTTGCGGGAGATTGAGGAAGAAGATACGGCGAGGTGGCAAAAATGTTGGGGGAGCTTGAACTGCGGCCTGCACTTCAACAATGCAATGGCAGTGGTGACGGACGCCATTGAAGGTAAGCAGCTTCGTCTTCCTCCTCTGGCCCAACCGGTGCCTCGCCATGACGGGCATCGGTGCGAGATGGGAAGATGAGGCACCGCAGATTTTACTACGGCTGCGGCGGCATTGCGGAACGATGAGTATAGTGCTAGCAAGGATTTTATCCACAATGCCGTGCGAGTCACAGGGTGTACTGCAGCGAGGAGTGTAGGATTCGCGGCGAGTGTGATAGGTTAATCTCTATTGCAGAGCAGCTGGGCTCTGATCTAGAGGATGATGATGCGGTCCGGCGGCGTCTCTGTTGTGTGCATGCATACGGCGCGGTGATGCATGTATGCATTGGTTGATGTTCGATCGATCCCACGAGTAGCGATGATGAACCCGAGATGTTTTAATTCGTTGTAATCCATGTGTTAAATTTATTTGCGATTCTCACCGCCGGGGCCACCGCGACCATGGCGGCTGCGCGCAGCACCTCGCCCGCGACGAGCTAGCCGACTCGGGCTGGACTCTCACCCTTCTCGCTCATTCGATAGCATAGATAGCAACGCTCTAGGTTAGTGCGGTGGTTGTCCACCCGTCTCTAGAGACCTCATCTCCGGTGACATCGCGCCGACGCCGGTGTCTTTGCCCATGTCGGAGAACTTTTCGGGGCTCAAGAATTTTAAATGTGGTCAAAAAGCGTAGCGAATGGTCAAGCGAGGGGGATTGTAAATAAGGCGAATGGTCAAGCGAGGGATTGTAAAAGTCAAAAACGGACTTTTATTTGTGGGACGGAGGGTGTATGTTCTGAGACCCGTGCTCGAAAAAAAAAATAGTTGTTCGGCTGATTTTGGGTGATGGCTGATTGAATAGTATTTACGTGAGAGAGAGAATAAGCTGAAATAAGATAAGCGAGTCTATATACTCGCGTCGTCCTTCGTCCTCGTCGGCCCAATCGGTGCCTCGCCGTCGAGACCGGCATCGATCTTTGATGGGCTAGCGCCAACGATGGCGGGCGTCGCCCTCTTGGCAGAGGGGTGTGTGGGATATGCAAAGGATACGCATGCAAGGTCATGGAAAAAAAGTTTAATTTTGAAACCTATATTTGCTATACACACGCGCAACATGAATCTATTCTCCTCCACGTACACAAGGCAATCACTCCACACTATCGACTACTCCCACTACCGCCTTGCTACCTGAGAAATGAGTAGGTTGGGCTCTATAGCCCCCCTATCGATCAAAATTACATAGAGCCCTACCTAATAAGCCCCACCTAAATTTTTATTTGTAATTACATAGATTAGGAGGGCTAAGATGTATTTGAGATTGATCGGCCCGTCCTATTTTTTTTTTTCTGGCTTCATCGCGATTCTGGCTTTGCTACCGCCTTGCTACCGAGAAATGAGTAGCTTTCCTAGGTTTTTTTAACCCCATCGTGTAACCCATTATCCATATCTTCGAATATTGTACAAAAAATATATTGTGCGCATGGAGTTAGCGAGTGCACCTCGCCCGTCCGCAATGTTTCTCTATTTACTTCCTCTATACATCTTGATCATCAAGATTCCCTCCTTTCTGATACTTTCTTCTTCTCGCACCGATGTATCTCTATTTGCCTCGATCCTCTATATGGCCTATAGTCATCAAGATTCCTTCCTTTTCTGACACTTTCTTCTTCGCACTCATGCCTCATTTATCTCTACTCTATACAACTACCATCAATGGGGCCCACTTATAATTTTATCTAAATACTTATTTGGGTAGGAAAGGGTATTGTTAAAGATTGAATTATTATCTTGTTTAATCTCTCTTGTGAAATCGATCCTTACTTTGCTTGTCGCAGGGTTAGAAACAAAGTTAGTCGAAGAACTTAAATGTATGAAATAGAGTATATACTCATTTGCATAAAGATTATTTAATCTTATGTTTAAACTCCAAAGCTGAACCAATATCGAATAGAAATATTTAGATATGTTGGACGGGTGAGTGCACGGTAATGTAATAAAACATATATAATAATTTATTTGAGGAAATCCTTGGTAGATGATTTAATCTCTTGAATGGTCCTTGGTCATATATATGTTAAGTGCATGTGGATGTATGATCATACTAGACCATCCATGGTGGTATATATGTTGGATGTATTCATCGTTGAGTATATGGATATACTTTTTTTATATACACAAGTAGTGGCATTTTATGTAATATATTAAAAATATAGGTTCCTTCAAATTTTTTAGTGTAGTAAGATCTAGAGTATCTTAATGAGTATCTAAACATACTCAAACCGAATGTGATTTTTGAATATGGGTGTAGGTGTATAGAAAGTGCACCGGGTATATATATATTTCTATTTTTCTTACATTTTGAATCTACTCCAACTCACCACCCACATACCGCCCACGAACCACTCACGAGTTAACCGACCCTTCTCCTTCACTTGCCAGGGCCCGCCTACCCCACCCAAGCCATATACACATGCCACCCGGCCGTCCACACGATTGCACTACCACCCCGGCCCCACCCCCATTCCACGCACACACCAACCAAAAATCAAACCCTCTCCCTCTATTACGTCAAAAAAAAAAAATCGCCCTCCCATACCAAGAAACCCGAGACCGAAAAACCAAAACCCCGTCATGGATACGGCGATACGCAAAGGATACGCATGCAAGGTGTGTCATGTGTCATGGATATGATGGCCGTCCCATGGAAAAAAAATATAAAGTTCAATTTTGAAACTCCCAAGCAAATGTTTGTCACGTTTCACCGTCATGTTTGTCACCTCGACCTCTACGCCCGGCCCGACGGCACCGGCCTTTGGTGTACTCGGTAATAATCCCAACTCACTCTCGGTCGTTCGGTTCGCCAGCGGTGCTTTTCTCTCACAAGTCACAACAAATCAGCACCGCCCGGCCCGGCCCGGCGGTACTTTTACGCCCTCCATCTCGCATTATCGGCGAGAACATTGTTCATCTTCCTTTCCCCGGACCAGGCGCGAGCTTCAGGGGAAAACCGTGCCGGTGAGCCCCGAGCCATCTTTGCGAGAACCTTCCGCGGGGAGTTGCTTGAGGGCGTTGCGCTCAGCGTCGCCATGGCCGCCACGGGATCCTATGCAGGCCCTCTACAATCTACGGGCCACTGTACCTGGACACGAAAAGCATGCGGCGGCGCCATCTCGGGACGGAGCATCCCACTAGACCGGGTCTTTGCGACGACGGCGGCGGTCGGCGGCTACGTCTGCTGGCCGGGCGTACTACTCGCGCGAGTTCCACGCGAGTCTCATCGGCAAGCTCGCCCGAGGTCGGCAACCGAGGCGTGCTTTTTAGAGCGAGCATGTGCCGCCGTGTTCGTGGAAGGCCGCGGCACGTCTCGCCGCCGCTCGGCTTCTTTGGAACAAGCCGCCAACTCGGGGCATGCACTCGCTCGGTATGTGCATTCTCTTACGCGCTCTGAGGGCGGAATGCCACCGCCGCCGATGACGACCGTGCCGGGCGGTGTTGCGGGAGCTGGAGCGCGACACGGCGGCGGCGATGGCTGCACCACGGAGGGCGCGAAATGCGCGAGAACTCCGGCAACGGCGGTGGAAGTGTTGCGAAGCGACTTGTTGGTGGCGCCATATGCGAGAGAGGCGATATCTTCGTCTTCCTCTAGCACAACCGGGTGCCTCGCCCGGGACGGGCATCGGTGCACATGGGGAGACTACTGCGGCACCCGTGCGAATGGGGGGCGCGGCCTATGGCATACAAACCCCTGATTCGCACCGAGGAGTGTAGGATCCACGCCGAGTGTAGTAAGTTCTTACGTGTTGCACGATGGGCGGTGGAGTTGCATGAATCTATCTTACTTTTGGTGCGTGATGGTTGATGTATATATGTGGTAATTCGTGTTATATTCACGTTTGCGATGGTGAGACCTTCGGGGCTCAAGAACCCTAATTTTTCTTTTTAATCTGTGGTCAAAAGTTGTAACTAGTCTTTCTCCCTCATAGTAACTCCAAAAATGATGGTTTTGTTTCTAAATTTTTTTTGTCATTGTAACTTCTATTACTCTTGTCATGTTTCATCGATAACATTTCAATTTTAAATTTCAAAAGTTACAACTCCAAACATCAATTTTGGAGCACCTAATGATTTTAACAAGGTAGGAAGAAATCTTCTGAGGGCGAGCCTTGGGATAGTACGTCGCTAGCTGGATACCCGCCGCCCCGGAGTGCACCGCCCGGCCCGCTCATAAAATCCACATCCGTGCATTGGTGCTATGCCTTTGCTCACCAAGCTGAATTCTTTGCATTTGTTCACGTGACCCCGCCGCACAAAACATAGCTAGAGCGCGCTAGCGAGCTTCCACCAAAAAAGCCCCGCCGCGCGCCGCCGCCTCGCGCCATGGAAAACCTTCCGCGTGACATGACATGCTTGTAGAGACCTTTGCGATTCGAGTCGCCAAGGGCGCCGCGAGATCCCATTGGGGACCTCGCCAATCTGCGGGCCACATGTTCGCAGATGAAAGCGCCGTGCGGTGACCCCCTAGTGGGACGGAGCATCCGACTAGACCAGATGTTTCTGTACCCGCCGGCGCAGTGGGTGTCGCTCGAGGATCGCGAGTCTTGTCACCAAGCTTCGCCGCCCCGTCGGCAACCCGGATGCGTGCTTCATAGCCGGCATGAATGCCGTCTTTGTCGAAGGCCGCTTCACCGTCATGCCGTCGCTCGAGATCTTTGCGGCGCCGCCCGCGTCGAGGGCATGAAACCGCCAAGTATGTTCTTGCTCTTGTGCTCTGAGGGCCAACGGCGGTGCCGCGGGCGGCGACTATGCCCGGGCTGCGGGAGATCGAAGGCGACCGCTCGGCAACGGCTGGGGCGTGGAAGAACATCAAGCGTACTCGGCCCGCCGAGAGGCATGGAGCAATATGGTGGGCTACTTGGCGGCGCATATACCGAGAAGAGTGCCGTCGTCCTATAGCCCAAATGGTGCCTCGCCATGGCGGGCATCTGTGCGACCCGGCCCGGGGCGGTCTTTGCCGCCGTAGTGCCGTCTCGGGTGAGGGCTCGGGTGATGTGTGTTGCGTGTTCGCGGCGAGGAGTGCGAGGATCGCGGCGAGTGTCGAGGTTCTTCACTCAACTTAATCTTTTGCCGTGGTTGGTGATCTTCTTACGATCAAACTTTCTATTTCTAGTGCTCTAGATGGAGACCTCGATCGAACAAACTTAATTCCATAGCTTTTGGTGCGTGCGTGATGCTTGATGTCGATCCACGTGTATGTGCGTGATGGTGGTGGCGAGAACTTTTTATTAGTTGTGATTAATTGTGAATTTGTGATATACTCCCTCTGTCCCATGGAGTTTGTCTTTTTTGACTTTTGAATTTCATATGTTTGACCATCCGTCTTATTTAAAATATTTATGTAAATCATAAAATAAATTAATCAATATTCAAGTATCAATATTGATAAAATAACAAAATAAATTATATTTATGTAAAAAATTTGAATAAGACGGCGCATCGAAAAAGATGGCACGGAATCGGGGACAAACGGGCGTTTCGGTGGAGCTCGGAGGGCAAAGGATACACCTACTCGCACGCACCGTGCAAAGGTTCTGAGCGCGCTCTATCAAAGGCTTTGGTATTCATTGGCGCGCCTAGGCGTAACACGTAACGTGCAAATGTTAGCGCCTAGGCGTGCTCTTGAAAAAAATTTGGCGCGGTCGCGAAAATAAGGCGTACTAGATGAATTTTACGCCAGCGATGACGCGGTCTCGAAAGTCTCTGTAGTACTAGATGAATTTTTACACGGGTCATGTCGTCGCAAGCCTCTCCGGCCGCTCCTAAAAAAAAACCACATCCTGCGGGGGGCGCACCCGCGCCCGCCCGCGCCACAACTTTGCTGCTATTCACCTCCCCCCCCGGCGCTCAAAGTTTCCGGCAAAAAGCCCCCCACCGCGCCGCTGCCTCGAGCCATGGAGCCATGGACAACCTTCAGCGGGAGTTGCTTGAGGACATTGCGCTCGCGTCGCCATGGCGCGAGAGGATCCTATGGAGGACCTCTACAATCTACGGGCCCTTGTACTGGACACGAGAAGCGTGCGCGGCGACATCTTGGACCGGAGCATCCCACTAGGCCGGGTCTTTGCAACGACGGCGGCGGTCGGTCGCGTCGGCGGCTACGTGCGGGCGGGCCGCTGTACCACTCAGCGAGTACCGCGCGAGTCTCATCGGCAAGCTCGCCCGAGGTCGGCAACCGGGGCGTGCTTCAGAGCATGCATGCGCCGTGTTCGTGGAAGGTCGCCTCACCGTCTCGCCGCCCTCGACAAGCTGAAACAAAGCCGCCCGACTCGGGGCATGTGCTCGCCCGTGCGTGCACGCTCTTACGCTCTGAGGGCGGAACGCCGCCGCCGATGATGGCGACCATGCCCGAGAGGTGTTGCGGGAGATCTGCCGCGACACGGCGGCGGCGGCGGCGGCTGCCTCGACTCTGGAGTAGCGCGCCGCGAGCGCGAGGCGGGCAATAGAAGTGTTGAGCGGCGTTGTGCCCTGCTATCAAGAGTGGCGGCATCATCCTCCTCCTCGGCCCAACCGGAGCCTCGCCGGGGACGGGCATCGGTGCATATTGGGAGACAAGCTGCGGCGCCCTGGCGGAATGGGGGCCACCGGCTGCGGTGGGTGTCTTGCGGCGAGGAGTGTAGGATCGCGCCGAGTGTGGTATGTTCTTCATTTCTGCGGCGTTGGTATAAGCGGTAGGCGGTCTATATGTGTGTGTGTGTGTGTGTGTGTGTGTGTGTACATTTATCTATAGCTTAGCTCTCTAGCTACATGATCTAGATCGATCAAAGCGACTTTTGCTAGCTTTTGGTTGTGTGCATGCATGGATTGGTTGATGTTCGATTGATTCTCGAGTAGCATGCGTAGTGATGAACACTGGTGAGATGTTTTAATTCGTTGTAATCCTTGTGTTATATTTTAATTGTGTCTTGTGGTATTGTGTTTGTGATTTAATATATGTGTTGTATTTCTCTAAATCATGTCTTTGCGTGGATGTTTGATTGCGGCTGAAATGATGAGTGAACAGGCGACAATGGTGTATTCATGTGTTAAATTTATTTGCGATTCTCGCCGGCGGCGACACGCAGCCATTTATTGAGCACCTCGGCGTGGCTAGCTAGCCGCCTCGGGCTGAACTCACACGGTCACACCCTTCTCTACCTTGGAACCTCGAGGCTCGTCGGCTTGGAGGTTATGCGTTGCCGTTGACGTCGCCTCTGCCGTGTCCGCCGGACCACCGCGGCAATTGAGCACCTCGGCGTGCCTAGCCGCCTCCGGATGAACTCGATCTTTGCCTTCTCTCTTACCTCGGCACCTCGAGGCTCGTCGGCTTGCGGTTATGCTTATCCTTTGTGTGTCATTGTCGTCGCCCGGAGAACAACGCCATGTCGCCGCCGCGTTCGATCGTTCTCGCGGCGGCAACCCCTCTCCGACCCGTCCCGCCTCGACCGTGTGTGTTCAAAGGAATTTACGCTGCGTTCTGGTGCTTTCCATAACGTCTATTTGACCTCGGCTTGTCGTCATTGGCGGGCGTCGATCCCCACTCCGCCGTACCCGCCACCGTCGGTGTCGAGCTCGGAAGGAGACTAAACCCGCTCATCAATAGCGCATACTAGTAGCGCTAGGTTATGGGGATCACGGTGGTGGTCCTCCCGTCGCAAGAGACCTCATCTCCGCTAACATCCGCGCCACGCCCGGTGTGCCGCCACGTCGGAGACCTTCGGGGCTCAAGAACCCTAATTTTTCTTTTTAATCGTGGTCAAAACTTGTAACTAGTCTTTCTCCATCATAGTAACTCCAAAAATGATGGTTTTTCTTTCTAAATTTTTGTCAAATCATGCTCTATCGAGGCGATTGTATTCTTACTTCTATTACTCTTGTCATGTTTCATTGATAACATTTCAATTTTAAATTTCAAAAATCACAACTCCAAACATCAATTTTGGAGCACCTAGTGATTTTAACGGAAGAAATCTTCTGGATGACCGTTGGGATAGTACGTCGAAAAAATAAAGCCGTCTGCTCATTCCATTGCTGTTCGCGGGTCATTTCTTGATCCGACGACGTCGCGGTAACATTGTTCCGCGAGTTACACATGTCTCGGCGTTTATGAAACTACGAGAGAGATTTCTAAGATTTGTGAACAATGTCACTAGAACTATGTTGGATGGGGAAAACTAAAATAAGAATTGTAGATCTTGCTAAGTTACGAAACTCTCTAGTTTAGAACTTTTTGATTTGACATTATCTTGTAATGGAAAACTAGGTCTCAAATTCAAAAAATAAATAAATAAATGAAATTTAAATGTTTTTAAGTGACGTCGGATAGACAAACCACCAACATACCGATTGTAGTTCTCAATTATGAAACTTTGTAGTTTACAACCTTTTGATTTGAGATCATCTTGTCATGGAAAACATATACACTCTCCGTCCCACAAATAAAAGTCCGTTTTTGACTTTTACAATCCCTGTTTGACCATTCATCTTATTTAATTTTTTATGCAAATAATAAAATAAATAAATGATTATAAATGTATCTCTAACGATAAAATAAATCATAACAAAATATCTAAATTTTTAAAACATTTTGAATAAGGCGAATGGTCAAACAAGGATTGTAGAAGTCAAACACGGACTTTTATTTGTGGGACGGAGGGTGTAGCGATTTGAAAACATTTTGTAGTATGTACTACGTATCTTCTGAGGCGAGCATTGGGATAGTGCACCGCCAGCCCGCTCATTACGTCCCTGCACCCGGCCCGCGCACCGCATTATTTGCGCTCACCAAGCGGCGCCCATTGCTTTGTTCACTCACCGCCTCCGGTGGCGGCGACCATTCTTCGCCGCACAATTGCACAAACCATAGCTAGAGGGCACTTTCGAGCTTCCACCAAAAAGCCCCCGCGCGTCGCCGCCTCGCGCCATGGAAAACCTTCCGCGTGACATGCTTTGCGAGATTGCGATTCAGTCGCCAAGGACTTTGCGAGATCCCATGGGGGCCCTCGCCAATCTGCGGGCCACATGTTCGCGGATGAAAGCGCCGTCGCGGTGACCCCTGGTGGGGCGGAGCATCCGACTAGACACAGTCTGCACCGCCGGGTCGGCGTCTGCGGGCGCTGTACTACTCGCTCAAGTATCGCGAGAGTCTTTGCACCCGACCTCCTCGCCGTCGGCAACCCGGGGCGTACTTTGAAGAGCCGGCATGTATGCCGTCTTCGTCGAAGGCCGCTGCACCCGACAAACCGTCACTCTTGATCTTTGCGGCGCCGCTGCCGGCGTTAGGGCATGAAGCCGCCGACTATGTTCTTGCTCTTGTGCTCTGGGGCTAACACCGGTGCCGCGGACGGCGACTATGCCGGCGGGTGTTGCGGGATATCGAAGGTGACAACCCGGCGGCAATTTGGGGCGTGGAAGAGCATCAAGTGTACTCGGCCCCCGCCGACATGCATGGAGTTTTAGGTTGGGCGACTTGGCGGAGCATATACGAAAGAGTGGCGTACATCCCATCCTATAGCCCAAATGGTGCCTCGCCATGGCGGGCATCGGTGCAACCGACCAAAGCGGTGCGGCCATCCTCGCGTCTCGGGTGGTGTGGTGTGCTCCGTGTTCGCGGCGAGGAGTGTAGGATCGCGGCGAGTGTATGAGGTTCTTCGGTCGATCAATCTTTTGTAGGTAGATATCACTAGTAGAGCACGGATATCATTCACGTTGTCTCCAGGTTTGTGATCTTCACACAATCAAACTTTCTATTTGTAGTGCTAGGCGCGGGCGATCTATTGCTACCTCCTCTTTCTCTAGATGGCGTTGTCGATCAAACAAACTGAATTGGATAGCTTTTGGTGCGCACGTGATGGTTGATGTTCTCGATCGAAGCGGGATTAATTTGATCGATCATATGCATGGTTTATGTTGAAAAGATCCTGAGTAGGAGTATGCATGGCGAGATATTTTATTAGTCGTAATCATGCATTGTGTTATATTTTTCCAAATTTGTGCTATTTGGATGTCCTTCTCCTCTCTTCCCTCCTCCCTCCCCCCCTCGTGAGTTGTTCTTCCTATAGAAAGCTCTATGATATGTGATTCTCTGTGGGGGAAGAGGATGGGCCGGCGGCGCTAGGGTTGGCGGAGCTCGCTAGGCCGGCGGGGTGGTGGTGGCTGGTGGCGGGGGGAGGAAGCGGGAGGCGGCGGCGAGAAGAAGATAAGCGAGGGCTATCACTTTTCGTGTTTCTCTATTTACTTCTTCTTCTATGGTAGTATGTACATCCTAGTCATCAAGATTCCCTTCTTTATCTCTACTCTAGACCAACTACAATCGGTGGGGCCTACTTATAATTTTATCTAAATATATATTCATCGGAGATCTAGTTTTGAAGGATTAATTGAAGCAGAATTCAATGGTGTAATCTAGTTTTTAAGAAGATAGTTTACATAGTGGGCCCAGCCCTCGCGCCATCTGCTTGTCTCCGCACTCTCGTGTGCCCTCGCTGCTCATCCGGAAGTGGGTAGGCGTACACCACCGCGGGAAGGCACGGATTCTGGCGAACTTGGGCTGGGATTACGTTTGGGTGGCGTGGGTTCCCGATACCAGGCCTTGACAAATTTTGACCGCTCGTCTTATTCAAATTTTTTATATAAACATCATCCATTTTGATGTGACTTAGTTTATTATTAGAGATACTTTAATAATAATTTATTTATTTCTAAATTGTATAAATAATTTGAATAAGGCGGCGGTCAAACATGATGTCTTAGAGTCAATATGGTGAATTATTTTGACATATTGTACACTTTCAGGGGCGCTGAAATATAGGCGAGCCGATTCGGCTGATTTAATAGTATTCTGTGAGAGAGAATAAGCTGAAATAAGCCGAAAAAAGGAGCCTGTAGGAGTAGTAGGCGTCCTTGCGTGTTGTCGTCTTCCCAGTCGGTGCCTCGCCGTTCGAGCACCGTGCAGGTGCAGATGGCACTGCAACTGCACGGCCTGCACCAAGGATTGGACGGAATGACAGTGGCAGACGTGGGCCCTATCCTACAGCGAGCCATACGCAAAGGATTCGTGCAAGGCCAGACATGGGCCCTATCCTACAGCGAGGTGTGTAGGATTACGCAAAGGATTCGCATGCAAGGATTCGCATGCAAGGCCCTATACACGCGTCTGTAGTAAAGGAGCCGTCTGGTGGAAAAGGCTCTCGTGCTCTCTGAGAACACAAGGTGCCGCCAACGACGAGGTATTTTGATGATGATTTTTATATTCCCGAACTGTTTGACCAAAACATCCTTTTCCAATACTTTTATTGGGACTCGGCGCGGCCGGACGGGCGGTTCATTATTGCTTCTGGGGGGTTGCGTGTGGCAGAAGCGTCGGTTTCCCCGTGCTGCGGAAGGGCAAGAGGCCGGCTACTCCAGAGGGCAAGGAGGGCAGAGCGAGGAAGATGAAGGGCAAGAGGCCGGCAACACCGCTGGACGTGATGGCGGCAGATGCCGTGATGACGTGCTTCCTGCTGCAGCTGCCGGAGGAACTGCTCGGGCAGCAGATCCTCTAGCGCTGCATCAAGCAGGAGGACAAGAAACATCCAGAAGTAACATACATGGATCTTCGACTCGTCTACCGCAAGTTCGGCAAGATACACCGACACACAGAGGAGGCGATCGGACTCGTGTCGCGCTCGTCGGATTCGTCGGCTGTCTTGGCGATGCACAAAGTTTCCCAGGAGCTGGCGGCGGGGGGCGCTTCTTCAAGGCCAATCGTCCGGAGGCCATATGCTACGAGGGGATGGTGAGGATGACGGCGGCGCCGTGGGATCCCAAGGGGCGGAGCTCCTCGGGAAAGCCGCTAATCTTTGCGGACTTCGGCGCGGCTTACTTCTTGGCGATCTTTGCTTTGCACCCGTCGGAACCCCGCGGACCAAGAAGCGGCGGGCGCTGCTCCATGGAATCAGCGGCGGCCCAGAGCCTGACGGCCGGTGGGCGAACCATAATCTGCGGGAAGCGCGTTATTGGGCCCAGGAGGACCTCATCGAGGCGGTCTTGGGCCGCAACCCAACCTTGGTTGATCGCGGCGATGCGGAGCGTAGCGGCGTCGTCGTCGATCCCCACGCGTCGTGCATGGCGGAAGGATGCAAGCGCGTGCGCCACCACTACGGGGGGAAGAACCGTCATCTGTCTTTGCGGCGCTTCGGTGCCGCATCGATCTTGAGTTCGTGCTTTCGGTTCGGTCATTTGGACTTGGATGTCGCGGCGATGCACGCCTTCGGCCGAGATGTGTCCGTCCCCAAAACTAGCTATATTTATTTAGTTTTTATTTGTGTTCGAGATGAGTTAGAATATCACTACTCCCTCCGTCTCATGGGGTTTGTCGTTTTTAACTTTTGAACTTCATGTTTGACCATCCGTCTCATGGAGTTTGTCCCTTTTACCATTCTCTTTAATTTTACCAACTATCATCGGTGGGGCCAACCTATAATTTTATCAAAATATATCCATATGAGGTCTTGTTTTGCAGGATTTATTAAAAGGAATTCAATGGTGTAATTAGAATTTAATTTGATTTTTTGGTTTGTGAGTTATAACATTTTTTAGTTAGTTCAAGCGGTAGGGCCTGCCACTTTGGATATCATGGTGGGGCTGGCGAGTGTATGGGGATTAAGTATATGATGATCATACTAGACTATCTAGGGTATGTGGATACGTAGAATATGTGGATATACTTTGTTTATATCTGGCGAGTAGTGATATGTTTGTATATATGAAAAAAAATATGGGTTCCTTCAAAAAATTTTCGCGTAGTAAAATCTAGGCTGCGTTAATATGAGTATCATAAACATAAACTCATGAAGGGGGCGGCGTATCTACTAAACAAGTATAAACACATGTGCAACGTGGTTTATTGAGGCGGGAGTAACTACTCTTGGGAGATGCGAAGCGATAAACGCTTGATTCGAATAGGTCTACCCTTTGAAACCATACATATGACCAATGAAACCAAAAAAAAAAAAAAAAGTAATAGTCACATCGGTGACAAAAAATAACCATCAAATGGTACGATTACACGCTAAAGACATGCATATGACTATCATTCATCTCATGCATGCAGATGAACACTTATGATAAGAAAATCAAAGCTGCATCAACATTGAAGCATATAGGCAAACATAATATTTACAATATTCCATAAAGGTAGATTAGGATAGGAATAGATTATGGAATATATATATATATAGGGTAAATTTATATATACCCTATATATATATATATATATATATATATCTCTTCTAAACGACGGGCAATAGCTTCATTAGGGGGTTAAGTGAGAACACCAATATATACTAGACGAACCCAACATATACACCCGAAAGAGCGGCCTGAGAACAGCGGCGGTTCATCGTTCACACAATCTAAATAAAGTCTGAAATAATGCAAGATGGTTTCGAAAAAACATGGCTCCTTGATGGCTATTGTACTTATCGATGGGGGCGGGAAGAGTTGTCCTCGTTGGACTCCCTGGCTGGGCGCTTACCATTATTGTCGCCATGGTAGATCTTGAAGGAGTGGAGACAGTTTTGTGTTCTTTTTCGGTAACCAACACTCCAAGTGCGGTGAAAAATATAAAATAGGTGCCCTGGGTCCATCATGTATGCGTGTCTAACCCCGTCCGCCTTGTCTTCACACTACTAGTTCACTCCTCTCCACTCTGCTTTCCACTCCTCGTTATTCCCCACAACGCGCACCGCCGCTGCCACTCCTCCTCGCCCTCGCCCTCGCCCCGCCACCTCAAGGCAAGGCGATGAAGGAGAAGAAGCTGGCGATGGCGGCGAGATCCCGTGACGGCGTGCTTTTGTTGCGGTGCTTGCCGGAGGACCTGCTCGGCGAGGAGATCCTCGGCGACGCCTCCATAGAAGGAACAAGTTGCCGATGCAATGTACATGGAGCTTCGTCGGTGTTCGCGGCAAGTTCCGGCAATACACCGACACCAAGGAGGCGATCCGGCTCGTGTCGCTCGCGCGGATTCGTCTGCGCTGCGCTGCCCTGCCAAAACAAAGAGTTCCCACAGGAGCTCTGGCGCGGCGCTTCCTCAAGGCCGAGCATCAGGAGGCCATATGCTACGAGGGGATGGTGAAGATGACGGCGGCGCCATGGGATCCCAAGGGGCCGGAGCTCCTTAGGAGAGCCGCCGATCTTTGGGGACTCCGGCGCGGCTTACTTCTTGGCGATCTTTGTTATGCGGTCGGAACCCCCGCGGACCAGAAGTCTTGGCGCTGCTCCATGGAATCGGCGGCGCCCGCAACCCGACGGCGGTGGGCGAACCATCTCTGCCCGAAAGCCCGTATTTTGGCCGGGCGGACCTCAGCGGTTGTGTGCCTCAACCCAACCTTGATTCATGTCCCTACCGCTTCCAAGCGGTGTAGAGCTGCGGCGTCGGCGACTCCCACGTCGTATGCGGCCGGAAGAATGCATGACCCACGAGGGCGAGGGGGGCGGCGTCGTCGTCTTTGCTCCGCTTCGGTGCCGCCTCCGTTTTGAGTTCATACTCTTGCCGTTCAAATTGAGCGACTTAGCGGCATACGCCTTCATGAGGATGTGCAAGATGTCCCTAAACTAGCTTTGTTTGGTTTTCGTTGTCATATGGTTGTGTAAACATCGGTTACGCTTTAATTTGCAACATGTGTTTGTTTCCCTGTGTTGTTTGTAATATAATTATTAGAAATTTAGATGAGAGCTCGCCGAGGGTTAGCGATGAGATGCTCGCCCGGCGACCATGGCGGCACGGCGGAGTTGCGCTCGGCAATGTCATCTCGATGGGAACTATTAAAGTTTTGGTTGTGTGCATGCCATCTCGACATTAATGATGTTGTTAGTCTTACGAAATGTTTCCCCCGCCCTCCAAAAGCTCTATGTGAAGGTAACTAACATTTGGATCAAAAATTTATATGTACCTTACATTCCACATTTAGTTTCTAGCTTATATTGCTTGAAGAGATTTTTTAACACGCTCAAATGTAGGTGATATTTGTTGATATTTATGAATTGAATTTGTTTATGTGTAATCCTAATTATGTCGAATGAAAGTTTATTTAGTCAAATTGTGCAATCGTTGTCACTACGTTTTTGCGGGTGTTCAGCTCGGACATTTTTGTTTGTTTCATTTGCGGGTATCTTTGAAGGCCAGGTCAAAAGGGTGAAGCATCACGAAAAAAATTTTGGGGGCGAAATTTCCGTAATTTCGAAATATCGCGTCTACCGCTAGGGGTCGGTATATTGCTCCTACCGCCTAAAAATTTCAGAATTTTGAAAGCGTAGGCGCCAAAATTTGGGCCCAAATATTGTAGAAGCCCGCCAACATTGTTGCCACCAAATAAAAGCCCCCGGCTAACCCTAGAAGCTCACTCATTCACTCCCAACCAGCCGCCACCTTCTATAAAAAAAAAAGAGAGAGAGCACAGCGCCGCCACCCCTCCGACGGACGCGGACGAGCGCTCCGGCGGCCTGCCCGCTCCCGCGGCGCACCGGCGCCAGCCCCGCCGACACGGCGCGCGGCGGCGGCCCCGTCCCCCCTTCGTCGCCCGCCCGCCCAGCGCCCGCCCCGCTTCGACCCGCGCTGCGCTGCGGCGGCTTCGTCCCGCCCAACTCTCCATCCACGCTCGGCGAGCGCACAGCACCGGCACCCCATCCCGCTTCGGCGCCGGCCCGTCCGGCACTCGGCCGCGGGCGCCGAGGTGGTGCCCTCCATTTGCTCGCCCGGCGGAGGCGCCGCCCGTCCATCGGCTCCAGCTGCGGGCGTCGTTGGTTGCCCAACGCCGGCGGCGGCTCCTTCCCGCACTTGCCGGCATCCAACCATCCACGAAGGTTTGCATCCTCAATCTCGGATGTGTGTAGAGTCGTAGGGATCCTCAAATTCAGATATGTGTGTGTTATATTGATGCTCTTGTGTAAGCATATTGATTGAGTCATAGGGATCTTCAAATTCAGATGTCTTGCATGCTATCGATCCTTTTAATGGCTAACATACATATGCATGTTCTTGTGTAAGCATATTGATTGATGATGCAAAAGTTGCTTTGCATATATCTGAGTGCAACACTTTTAGCTTGCATACGGTGATGACATCTCATTAGTTTGATTTAGGGAAAATTAAAAATGGTTGGCCGATTCTTTGGCTAATTTGTTTAGCTATATGTGGATGTGTACACTAGAGCTTTGTTTGCTAGCGAGTAAACTGGAGCTTTGGCTCCAAGGCGCTACTGATTTGTTTTGCATCACATAGAAAGACGCTTTACGCTACATAATCCACATGTAACTTATTGCCTAGGCACTTCTCCTTGGGGTTTTTAATGCGGTACTTTTATTGCTATATGAATGAATATGAATTTCAAATAATTAGTGGCCCTATGCTAATTCATTCTGGCGAGGAATAATTTGGTCCACGCTCCACTTGAAAACTTTGAGAGTGACACGAGATAATTTGGTGCCCTATGCTAATTCATGACTTTTTAATTTGTTACTAGTACAATGGCTGGTGATGGAGCTCGTGCTTCGGCTAGTGCTAAAGGCAAGAGTGTGGCTTCAGGCAGTGGCATTGTGCTTGACCTGGTTGATGACACCGGTAGTAGAGGTGACACTGGCGGCCATAAGAGCAAGGCAACGACAAATGTACGACCAACCTCCTCCCCTCTTCGTCCAAGATCGAAAAGGATGAAGAAAGTCCCTGTTAAGAACTTGTACTAGTGAAGAGGTGAGGTGTGTTTCTTCCACTTCTAGCATGCAATTGACTAACTGTGGTAGCTGAAATGTCGACTTGGCATTTTTAGTGTATGAATTCTAACATATTGTTTGCTAAAATGCAGTGATTTGACATGAATGTACCGTGCGATATGGACTCATTTTGCCATGTGCAACTTGTTGTATTTTGGATTGTGCACTGATATTATGTAATATTTGGCACTACTATGGAATTTGTAATATCTAGGACTGTACTATCCTAGTTTTATGCATGTTTGGAACCGTGGACCTCTCTTGATTACTCGCTATGTTGTGGACTAGTGGTGATGTTTTAGACTATCTTTTTTGTAATATTTGGACTAATATTTGGGACTTGAATTATGTTGTGGACTAGTGCACCTATATTATTTGAAGTTGTGTCTTTGAAGGTGCTATTCTTGCTTTCGGTCACATTGAGTTGGTACTTTTTGCAATTACATTTTTTTTTTATCTAAAATGGTATAGAATAGATGTACATGATTTTTTGAACAAAATAAATATTTTTTATAAATTTGGTCAGGAAGTTTTTTTTTTTTGTATCACCGATAAATTTCCGATATATCCGATATTCTGTTTATCGGTGACCGTCGAGATTTTAAAAATACCGATACGAAAAACATATATCTTGATTGTCTTCAAAGCCACCTTAAGAAACTGGTGCTTGTTAGATTACAAGGGCGGGAAGAGAGATGTGGAATTTGTCAACTTCTTTATTACAAACGCCAAAGTTACGGAGAAAATAGAATTTCGGACACGGCGTGCCAAATGCGATTTTGAATATGTGGATGCACGGCTAGCGAAACCGAAACTAATGTTCGGCGCTTCCAAGGACATAAAAGCAACATTTTTATCTTGTGTCGGTCTCTACCTTGACCTTGTGCACATCGGGGATATGCATGATAGGAGTACTTCTTTGTGTGTGACCGAGCATTAAATTTTGATTACACCATTAAATTTGTTTCAATTAATTCTTCAAAACAAGATATCACATGGATATTTAGATAAAATTACAAGCGGGCCCAAACGATGGTAGTTGGGATAGAGTAGGACAAACTTTTTCAGGGGCCAAATTCCTAATTCTCCCATAGTCCTATTACTCCAAACAATGTTTGAAATTTTGAAATAGCACACAAATTACGATTCGCCCTTTTACATTAACCGTGGGACCATGGTGTGCGCATCGAACACTCTATAGTTGCCACCTCGGATTCCTTTATAGTGCTACTATGGGCGGGTTTTTCTCTCATGATCTCTCTCTCTCTCTCGTCTCTTCCTTGTTCCTTCTCCCATACTACACCTATTGTACTACTAGTAGTACTCTTCTCACCTCTTCTCCGTCCCGACTTTCCAAACTCATCTCAAGCAAACAAGAGTAGAGAGCGGTCCGACATAGGGGGCTGCCTCGCCTCCGTCTCCATCACAGGCGGGTGCACCTCTTTATCACATCCATGCGGCTAGATATGGTTTTTCATGTGGTTCTAGAAACAGCAAATACTGAAGTTTTTTTTTCTTTTTGGTGGTTTGGATCGGATCTGGGGTCCGTCGCGGAAGCACATCTTCTTTTCTTTTTGGTGGTTGCAGATCACGGGGTCCGTCGCGGAAGCATATCTTCTTGGGTAAGCACCGAAATCTAGATTGTAAAGTGCATTATCCTTTTTTTTGAAGGTTTTTTTTTGAATGGTTTGCTATCTAGCTTGTACAACATTGCTCAATAATTTTGTCGTCTTAAAATCCTTTTTCTGATGATTGATCCTAGGTACAAACCCAAAGACCCACGCGGGAGATTATAAAAGGATGAGGAGTCCCAAGAAGCATAGCAGGATCTAGCGTTCTTTGAAGGCACATCTTCTTGCGTAAACACCGAATCTAATCCCAAAGCGCATTTCATTTTCCACTAACTAAACCAATCCCGGATCTACAAACTTCCCACTCTAGCAAACTTGCATCAGGAGCCCTGAGAGTGAAACAAAATTATATTTCCACCCTTCCTTTACCTCTTCTCGTCGGTTATGTTCCCATGTACGACTGATGGGCCGTCCAGTAACTACCTCTTCTCGTTGGAGCCAAGTTTTTTTTCGTTTGCAAAAATCCAAGGATGGCAAACTAGTTTAGCAAACTCTTGGATATCTTTGTCATTTTAAATTGTACACATGAAGCTGCTAGGAAGTAATGGTTTAGCAGCTCCTGTCATAGTCGTATCTTATTGGCTACTCTATTTTTTTTCGAGAGAGAAAAAGCGGGGCGAAAACCACGGAGGAAAAACTCGTCCTCGTCGGTGGAGATGCCACCCTTATCGTCTTTGAGTTCTTTGCTTCATCTCTTCCAATATAATTGCAAACATAGACCTTTTTCTTTTACCTTCATCTTTAGTTTGTATACAATTCCCTCGTGCACCATATCATAAATTCCATCATCATGGCCATCTTCTTCATCCACACTCATGCAAAGATCATCATTGATACTAGTGCGGTTCATCGGCAAGGCCCTCATTTTCATATAGTATAACCTCCAATGGTTCCCCATGATGTATCCACCTAGTGTAAGTGCTAGCCATTCCATTAATATACAAGTGTAAGTGATTACTTTGGTTGTGTGAGCGCTAGTGTTGTCAATGCATTACGCGTGCGGATTGAGCTTTATTATGATGGGCATGAAGCAAGATGGAATGGAAGGGCCATTCCAAATTTTTTATTTTTTTATTTGAGCCCTACTCGGTAGTTCTATTATTCCACACTTGGTTTGAAACCTAATAATGTTGTATATCGGTAGGATGATGTCTTTGTATATCTCCTAAAGTTATGGAGAAAATAGAATTTCGGATGAGCATGCCAAACCCGATTCTGAATATGTGGATGAACGACTGGCGGCGAAACTAGAGGCCGGGGCTTCCAAGGACATAAAAGTAACATTTTTGCCTTGTGGCGGGCTCTACCTTGACATTGTGCACATTCGGGGATATGCATGATAGGAGTATTGTTGATCTTTATGAGCATGCGTTGTGTGTGACCGAGCATTACGACCAACATTTTTTGTAAACTCTTTGTGTCGTATTTTGTACATTGTCGAGTTTACAATGGATGGAACTTCTACTCATGAACGTCTAGCTTGTCATCTTTTTTTTTTATCATATTTTAAAAATTGAGATGCTGACTTCATAAGACTAATGATGAGCTTGTTTGTTTCTTGTGGCACTTTTTGCCTTGTTGATAGTGCGAGTTTTATAGTTTATTAAAACTTTCTTTGTCGGGATGATTTGCTTGTGGTTTGGAACTGATTTCTTTGTGTACACATCCGTAGCGATTACTTTGGTTGTGTGAAGGCTAGTGTTGTCAATGCATTCTCTGCGTGCGGATTGAGCTTTATCATGGCAATGAAGCAAGGCGGAATGGAAGGGTCATTCGGAAGGGTTTTTTTTTTCCCACACTTTCGAGGACAAGCACCGCAAAAGCGGAGGCTACCTATGCTGAATTTGCGGTGAAGCAAAGCGTAAAGCCTCATCTTTGTGAGTTTGTATATGATTAGGAACAGATTTTGTTGGGCTATCCTTCCACATGGAGGATGAATTTGGAGCCCAACAAAGCAGCCAAACCGGCGACGCCCGGTGCTTGTGCACCGTTGATCTCGGTTGGATTCAACGGTTGAGATTGCTTCTTGGGAAGCATGTATGGGGTAAGGAAAAAACCCTAGCCTCCATTCAGGCGAGAAACTATGCCGCCTCCGGATGCCGCGTGACGGCGTGCTTCTGTTGTATTTGAGGAGGACTTGCTCGGCGAAGATCCTCCGGTATTTGCATCCAACGGGAGGAACAACTTCCAACTTGGAGCCTCGTCGCGTGCGCTGCGCGGGGTTCGGTAGTACACGGACACCAAGGAGGCGATCCAAATACGGTGTACTATATAGCGGCGTAGCAAATCAATCATCAACGGTATATAGATGTCGTGTGACGAGCCATCCAATTTATAAGAAATGCCGCCCCCCCCAATTACGAAGCAATCGCCACCTACACTTGAGTCCATATAAAGTGTATTGGAAATCTCGAGTGATTTCAAACTCATCAACAATACAACAAGGATCGTTATAGCCACGAGTTCAAACGGCCCGGTATCTTAAACCAAATTTAATATATTATAATCGAGTCCAAATGTACACATTTGTTCCAAAAGAAGTTCGTTCTGGCGGAAGCAATAGATTTCGAAAACCAAATAGTTGTACCCGGAAATAAAATAAGATAGTGCCAACATGATGTCACCCCCGTATTAGCATGAGACAGGGAAAATATAGAGATTGCCATGCCCTAGGCATTATTCTTCAACCACGGCACATCATCGACGGGGCTAGGACCATGCAAGGCGGAGCCACCCGCAACATCGGGAATTAACCGTGAGTACTCAATTGTACTCCGCAAGACTTACCCGTCTCAAACCAGAAAATAAGGAAAAAGACTCCAAGGATTATGCTTGGCTTTAGCGGAGCGACATGTCCGACTCACATTTAATTTCGAAAAAATAAAGTTGATTAGTGAGCCTACACATACTACTTGAATTCTTCCAAGTTAAAAGGTTATTTATTATATACATAACCATAGATCTGTATAGTCAAGGTTAAAGACATATGCTCGATAATATAAATAACTAACATAAGTAACTTGATCATAATTTTAAAAAGAAGAACATGGTAATATAACATATATTGTGATATTAAGACTACATTGTCGTGGAAAACCCGGTTCTCGTCGGACCAGGAGATGGCGCGACATGTCGATTTGCAAACGATAACACAACTCATCCGAAAATAAACGTCGGTAGTGGATGGGAGGTAGACCCAGACACCTCCTAACACAACTACGGGAAAATAAAAGCGACTTTAATTTACGTGACCGCTACACGGACCCTTGTCGGGTTCCAAGTGAGTATCCGCGCGGCGCGAGGACGTACCGATGTCCATCAACACGGGCATCTTCGACCACCCGAGTCTGTGAAATTAAATCCCCATCTACCATCACCAAGGAGGCAGCGAAAAGGTGAGCATAAGCAAAACGCGTCGAATTAGGGGTTGCATTCCGGTCGATCGATCTCGAAAATGGCTGTGATGAAACGCGAGCCACTATATGATCACGTTGAATTCCGACCACATTCGGTTTCAAAAAGTATGAGTCCGTAATCGACCGGCGTGGAAAGACCACAATATCGGATTAAGGAAGCATGTTTTATTATGAACACGAAGGCTCGTAATGACACCCTATTGACTAACCGTAAACATCCTCGTGGGACCATCCGACGCCTAATCGACAATCACCATACCCGGCCAGCGTCGGTAATGTAGACCTCTAAATGCTCGTTATTAGCGGCGTCTACGGGCTCGTGCATCGGGCGGTTATTAGCCTTTTTTACATAGTGGGCATTGGCATCAAGATCAACTAGCCGACATATTCACCAAGCCACTTGATGAGAAAAGGTTTTGCATGCTAAAGGGAGAATTGAACATTATTGACTTCTCCAACTTGAGTTGATGCACCCCACTTATATGACATGCCTCTCCTTCGACAAACCCAAGGTAAAAGTTGTTTGTCATGGCATTCATATTATGCTAAGGACTTGTTAGTGCATCTAGACATCATGCAATTTAATAGGCTCATTCATGAAAAATCAAATGATTTCAATGTATGTGTGGCACCACTATTGCTTTGAATGCTTTTATGATCTAGTGGTGGCATATGACATATTTATGTGCTTGCAATCCTAGTATCAACTCTAGAAAATGAGCAATTGATGTGTATTCTAACATGGTGCAAGATAACCCTTATTTACATGAGGTGTGAAAAAAGCTTGTCCTTGGTTCAAACTTGAATAAATGGAAAGGCAAGTGATCTAGATGAGACCACATGTGATACTTTGATTGACTTGATTTCTCTCATTTACACCTTTTTGGTGATTGTTGACAAAGGGGGAGAAATAAGTCACAAAGATGTTGGAAAGGATCACACAAATAGAGGGAGCAAGCTCATAGACTATTTGTGCATTTGTATGTGCATAATCATGATGAAATGTTGCATTGTGCAATCTAAATTCAATATACATGATTGCTTGGTGTATGCTAGTTTTTAAAAATTGATTGGTGTATTGATCAACTAGCATGCATAGGATGTATCTAGACAAAGCTCACTTTTTAGCCTATAATGTTGATCTCATGGGGTATGTTGAGTTTTTGATGATTGTCTAGTTACATTGATGCTAAGGACTCCGATTGGTATCACGCTTCAAAGGTCCGAATTCTTGAACCTTAGCATCTCTTTTGGTATTAGTATCTCTCCCCAAATTTCTATCCATGCATATGTGCCAAATTGATCCAAACACATGGAAGCACATATGTAGGGGGAGCTACTACTACCAAACCGAACCTTCAAATGTTTGTCCAAACTTTGATTCATGACAAAAATACTATGGACAAGCAATTCAAGTTCAATTGAATTTTATTTCATATCTTTGTGAATTTGGTTGTCATCAATTACCAAAAGGGGGAGATTGAAATCTCATGTTTGGTTTTGGAAATTGATGACACACTTGTGGTACTAATCCTTTGCTCTAAGTATTGACTATGAGATAGGATTAGATGGATGACAAGGAGCATGATGATCATGAACATGGACAATGTCGGTGGACTTGATGGATCGTCAAGCTTGGTGATCGCACTTGAGAGGAACAGGGAGATCAAGGCAAAGGTATACTTGATAGGGTTTTCCTTTTGGTGATCAAGAAACGATAGAACGTGTGCTCACATTATAGGATAGATAGGCGACTATCAAGAGGGGATGCCGTGACAATCCTTTGGTGAAGTGCTTCTAAGTCCAATTGACTTGCTTATTGCATTTAGGACAATGAGAGCACTAACTTCGATCTTACCTAACCATTCGACAAGCTAACATGCATGATAACGTGTTCATCTTCGACGTGTTGGCAACATATGGCAAGAGGTGAAGCAAGGTTGAAGCAAAGGCGACGACAAAATGAAGAATCACGTAGGAAAGGGTGACCGGACTCACTAGAACCTGACCGGACGCATGCACCGGTGGCTCGGTGGGTGAGTCGGTCGGACTTCTGATAAGGGTGTAAACCGGCTGGCTAGGGGATTTCGACCGGGAGGCGCACCGGCGTTGACCGGACCCTCGAAGACGTTGTCAACTGTGGGACCAAGGGGCGTGTTGGTTGTGACCGGACGCACGAAATGGTGCGACCGGACTCACGACCGGACTCACTAGTGAGTCCGGTCGGTGCGTCCGGTCGACGCGCTGGATGCCCATTTCAATCCCAAATGGCTCCATTTCGTGTGGAGCTCTATATATACTTGGATGGCCGGTATTGTGAGCTCCCTCTTGCACATTTGAAGCTTCTAACTTGCTTGTGAGCATTTGAGTCTCCCCTCCACTCATCTCTCCATCCATAACTCGCATTCTTGGTGAGATTGAGAGTGATAGAAGTGCATTGCTTGCATCGGTTGCATCTAGAGGCACTTCATCCTAGGAGAAGCCGCGGGATCCTTGTTTTCTTGGGAATTTGCCCGGTTCCCTAGCGGCTTGGAGCAAGAGGCGGTGTTGAGCTCGATTAGAGCTTGTTCGAGGCCACACCGGTGGTATTGTGAGGGGTTGAGCCTTACCCCGCGGGAGGTTCGCGAAAGGCATCACTAGTGGATTGCTCATGGCTTGTTGGACCCTCTCTTGTGATCGTTTGCTTGAGCTCCCACCGATTTGGCATCGGCCATTAAGCTTAGCAACCAGGTCAAGTGAGTGTGTCGCCACAACGGGACTAGCGTCTTCGGCAAAGCACGTGAACCTCGGTGAAAAAATCATCGTGTCAACTTTGTTGTGCTCGTTGGAGATTTCTTGTTGATCACGGTGATTGGCTTCCACCTCTACACATCGACATCGGTATATCGATTACTTCTCCACGTGTATTTACCTTGATATATCTTGTGTAGAATTGCTAGGTTGTCTAGTTAGCTTGAGTAGTTTTGCTTAGTCTTGTTAGCTCCTAGAAGTAAAATTAGTTAGTCTTGCTTGATCACCTAGGAGTAAACTAGAGACATAGCCCTTGTGTGGATTAGAGACATTAGAATTGAATTGTGGCTTGCATAGCTAGCGTGAAGCATCGCTTATTTAGCTTCGCCATTTTTTGTACTAATCCGGGTGCTTAGTGTTGTTGCAAGAATTTTTTAATGGGCTATTCACCCCCCTCTCTAGCCATTAGGACCTTTCAGACGACTTTTGTACTTTGCGAGAGTGTTAACCATCACTCTAGTGTTTGTATGTACAGACATGGAGGAACCTTTTGATGTGTTTCGTGGTACCTATGATTCAAGTTTGGTGTGCACTTATACAAGAAGGATGGGTAATCATTATGCTTCGTGGCAACTGAGGAAACATGTGGTGAATTACCCAACACAAGAATTGGAAATTTCAGCTATAAGTGCATACTCGAAGGATTTGTACCCCTAACCTACTTGGAGGTGTGTCGTATTTATGCCAAATACAAGAGTCCTGAATCGACCTTCACTCGAGATAAGCTAATGATGAGACAAAGAAGGTAGATAGCACTATGTAAAAAAGGCTAATAACCGCCAGTGCGCCCAGAGACGCCGCTATAACGCATAGCGTGCGTCAGTCTTGTCATATTATCGACGCCGCGGTTTGGGCGTCGCCGCAATAGGTGTCACGGTCCCACTTCCGCCAAAAAAAAACGTCTGAAATAAGGGTAATTATAGACGCGCATCTAACCGAAGGCGTCTGCATTTTTTCTGTTCGCTCGCACGTTGCCAGTTCTCTCGATACGACGCAGCAAATTGTGTGTTGGTATTTATTAAGTGCTAAAAGAATATGAAGGATTCGCGCAAGCGCCACGTAACACCTACCATTGTAGCTTTTTCCCTAGGATGAGTATTCTAGAGTATCGTATCCACAGGGAAGCGTTGGCTAAAGAATCTTAATAAGTCACAATCATGTATCTACTAACTAAGCAAACCACTAACTAAAGTGAGGGGGTAAATGGTAAATGATAAGAGTTATGCATACGATCACACACAAGAGAATTCGAATGATAAATGTGTAGTAGCACATTGAGAGGACAGCGGGAGAGATCTAGGTTCCTATGTACTTCTCTATTGCTTAGGTTCTATGATAGCAATCATACTAATGCACTTTGGAGCAACAGTTCCTTTCCAACTCTTGAGAAAGACTGGGAAGAAGGTAGTTGGGAGAAGGCTGCCAAAAGCTCTACGTAAAACACCAACCCATACGTGGTGGACTACATCGGCCCGACAGTGGTCTGTCCACCCCGGGGGCCTACCACAACTATCCGTAGGTTTGGGCGCAACCTCGGGTAACCTATAGCCTAGACACCATGTCTATACTATCGATTACTACTCTAGCTACCATGAATAACTAGAGTCCTCAATACGGCGGAGATCCCATGCAATAGCATAACAACTATACTTAACCAAATATAATATGAAAGTAAATAGAGAAGATAAATATATAAATCATAATGTCTTACAAAGGAAGGATACAAGACATACCAAACTCAGATTCCTCGAACCGAGCATAGCTCCTCTCTCCCTAACTCTCTAGTTGCTAATCTACTACATAGGAGAGTCTAGCCCCTAATTCTCTAGTGGAGAGGTTGTCCTCACATTGGGACACCTCCAAGACCAACAAAGTCAAGAGATATGAATGGAATCAATTAGGGTTCCACCCTCAAAGCGAGGGGATCTTGTTATATAGGGGTCTCAGGCCTCCCTCCTAGTTCCAGTAGGCAATGTGGTACTAACCCTTCCACCATGTATTATGCTAATGAACATAGGCTTAGATGGGTGAATTTTGTAGTCCGGGCCTTCTAGAGTCTTCCATTGATGCACCATAGCCCTTGGATCCAACCGACCTTGATAGATGGACAGGATTGATCCTCAATGGCGGTTAGGAACCCACATCGAAGATGAGGCCGACAATTGGGCCCCATGGCCGCGGCCGCCCGCTACTAGGGCGGCCGCCCTGGCACACTACCGGGTGGGCCCTAGCTTGTGGGTCGTGCCTTCTAGTGTCTTCTAGAATGTTCTTGCGTGGGTTTCAAGTTGGATTGCTTCACGGATAAGTCTTAATGTCGTAGGGCTTGCAAACTCTTGGGCATATTCTGTTTAATCCCTCGAAAATATATAAATCACCAAAACTTCGTGGAATTATGTCAAGAAGCCCCTATGCTATGTTGATATTCATTTTAAGCCCTTATTTTAGTTTTTAAAACCCTATATATTTTATGCTATAATAGGTGTCAACACCGTGATGACAGACACCTTTTTTCAAACCAAGTGTCCGCAAGATTCACCATATCTTAGACACGCCGTTTTAGGCACGAGACGCATTCTTGGAGCCGGATGCGTGGATACAAACACTAATTCAGACGCGTGTTTGTATATAGACACTTTTGGTGCCACCCGTCTATCTGATTTGCGAGTGTTACGTGACACACACGTCTCTTCACGCAGACGCTTGGAATGTGCGAAGGGTCCGTAACGATCGTGTATTAAAGTCGTAGCGTTTAGATTCAGCACGCATTTTACCGTAAGGCGCCCCCCGTATCCGCATACCGATTATCGACGGTGGCGGTGAATTACGACGCGTTTAGTCAAACAAACGTCTATCTATACCGCTTGAAACTATTGCGGACATTGGCCGTAAAAACGACACGTGGCGGGTGCGTGTATGTAACTCGCACGGCGATACAAATGCCGCTTTTGTTAGAGACGATTTGTATCACCGTGTGTACGCAGGATACATGAACCGCTTACGCGACGCCGTGATAATGTAGAGACGACGCAAATTCGATAGGTGTCCGTAACGCTCGAAATATTGACGCGTGTCAATATACGTACGCTTTGGCATGTACAGAATGTAACTATCACGCCCATTATAGTCGCGACGCTTGTCAAAGACGGTTTATAGCAACAGTGTGTCCGTACATATACGGATTGTTACAGTATGATTGACCGCACGCCCGATCCCTCGACGCGTTTGTATGAGTGCGCACGATTGGTAGTGGTATGTGTCAAGAATAGAGTATCTCACCTACGACATTGGATAAAGACAAAAAGTTCTATATAATACATTACCCAAAGCCGAATGTCGTTTTTATAGCACAATCGATTACTTACGATTTATGGTACATTAGCATTCGTGAAGGAAGTCATAACCATGCTTGATCCGAACCCGATTAGCAATCTCAGCGACGTGAAGGCATCTATCTTTGGCGTAGTTAACTGATTCGCCGACAACCGAAAAAGTCCCCCATCGGTGGTGATCGATGGAGTCGCCGCCCTTCTTCTTCGCTTCTTCTCGCTTCTTCTTTCTTCTCGACGAGAATCAGAGAACCGCCGACGCTAGAGTATCCAAATGAGGGGAGACACTCCGTTCCCGCCGTGATTCTTGTACTCGTTAACATCAAGAGCGTGCACAATAAGTTGTAAGTCGCGTGGATTGGAGAGGCGGACCCCAGCACAACTTCAAAGGCGTTCCACGCCCTTGCCTATGGCCGCCCTAGTGAACACATGGCCCTTATCTTGAAGAAAGTGGTTCAAAACCGGGGTAACCGCCCCCGGCACGGTGCACTTGATATACAAGGCATCGATGGCCAACACATACCAGAATACCGATCCCGAATCGCTTTTTGCCAAACTCGTTGGGAGGAAGAATCCACCACTTCCGAGTCGAGGCCAACGAGCATACACCGACTGTTTGGACTTTGGACCACGATTTACCTCGGATTTCGTTGATGAAGTCCTCCCGCGGCGTGGCATCGCAAATATTTGCCGTGTCGATAATGCAGGTATCATGCGCCGGCGGCGACCACATCGGCGGCAAGTCGCGCGGTCTCGGGCATGGTGCCGCCAATTGCCGTGAGATGACTCCATTTCTCTGTGTTTTTTTTGCCGAGGGAAGAAACAAAGGCGCTTCTTAAGTAGATGGGGTCTCCAAACGGCACCGCGGTTACCCGGTCGCGAATGGTTTTAAATTCGGTTCGGTTCGTCTGTTGAAACTTGTGAACAATCCATTAATCGTTGTGGAAGTTCAAAATGACGGATTGATGCATTGGTGCATCCATTTTTCGGATTCGGGCGTGGTTTTGGTGTGGATGCGTCGTGGGTACGAGTTGGCCGATGCACCTAGGGGCGTGTCGCCTAGAAGTAAGCCCTCCTCTGCGGCCTCCACACGGTGGACTTTGGCTCGGTGCCCGACGGCGATTGGAAAGCGGCCGGCGGTAATGAACGGATCTCTCAAGGTCATGCGAGGAAGATGAACGGGAGCTTTCTACTTCTCTGTAATTTTTCTTTTCTTGTGGATCCTATTTGTAAATGGGCGGTGTAATGCGTTGAGATATATACATTTCCTTCTCAAAAAAATCGCGTTGTGTAACCAGTTTTATTAATTTGCCTACATATGCGGGCATATGTATGTGTGGTTAACAAGTTGTACGTACAAGCTTCTAGTCATCATATATTTTCTCAAACTGAACAACCGGTCATCGAAGTTTGTATCATCACATTGTTTTAGTACTACCCTAGCTAGTACATGATCACCAAAAGTAAGTCAAGACGAAGATAACATCAATCACATTATTTAGTGTGTGAGGACGCCTCTTCCAGCGCGAGGAAGTGACTCAACGACGCCGCTTCGGGGGGCAAGGAAGGAGGACCGGACGACGACGCCGTTGAAGGCAGGAATCTGGGCAAAGATGTCCTCTTTCCTCCATCGCTTAAGCTCCCGACGACTCCTTCGCGGCCACCGTCGCTAGGGTTTCCAAGTTACTAGTGAGCGAGGCGATTCCAAATGTTTCCCAACGAGGCGCCCTGATGTTTCTTCTTGTACCCTCGCGGAGGCGGTCGATGCCTTGCTTTTGTACCCCCGCGGAGGCGGCCCTGACGCCCTTTGTTGAACTTTTTAAGGAAAACCCTCACCACCGCTTTCCACCTGGGACGAGGAAACTGGCGAACTCTCCGCATTCATCTTCGACGGCGGGGAGGGGAGAGGGCGAGAGGAATGGAGGTGGCGCGGCGCATGGGCGTGAAGAGGCTAGAGCGCGGGCGGCGGCAAGACGACGCGGGAAGGCTCCTGCGCAGCGTGAGTGGAGGCGTGAGTGAAGGAGCCGAAGCAAAGATAGGTGACGACGACGTGATATATATATATATAGCCTAGGCAGGGCGCGCTGCGCCGTGGGGAAACAATGGACCGATAAGGTGTGTAATGGCACCGAGTCCGAGATAGTCATAGTAGTTCTTGTTCTTGCATAACATGAACTTACCGGGTTTGTGATAGAGCTGGGTGCCACCAAAAGCATTGATATTATGCATACATAAAAATACAAACCGCGGATCGCTAGAGGTCCCAAACGCCGTAAACACAACTATCATACGTAAGCGCTTAAGTCGTTTCACCTCAACACAACAAGATGTTTAGGCCACACCCCTCAGCGGCGCATGATGATACAAAGATTTTGTTCTTGCATAACCTAAATCTAGCGAACCACAACAGTTGATAAAGTCATGCGGGCATGAAATAATTGCAACTCAATTGGTAATGCCGGGATGGATACGACCAACTTGATACAAAAAATATAATACATTACAGGATACATTGATCTCAAAAGAGGGCAAACAATATACCATTGTTCATATTCATGGGGCATCCCTCACATGACAACTCGATGCAAAAACAGAATCTTCGCTTTAGGGAGCGTGTTAGGTAGTAGTCATGAAGATGAAGCAAGTGTCGCTAGGCTAAAAGTAAGTAATCAAGTCCTTGAAAAACAAATATAGGGCCCAATTTTCTTCTCGTGCATACAAAAAAAGTAGACCATGAAGCATCCCACACCCACATAACCCGATCGCAAGAAGTTCACAAATGGAGACTAAACACTTCCGGGGATTTTTTTTTAGCTATCTCTTTACCATACCGCATTGCACTGAGCCATTTTTCTCAAGCACCCAAAGAACGGATCTACCCGCATAGAACCAAATTAAAAGTATGTTATAAATGGTAGAGAATGTAGGCTGTCATAGTACATTACAATTTCGAATTAGTATGTAAATAATTTTCATCTTAACATGCATGATGCATCACCGGGCTGATGTAAAACAAGAAAGGCATGTATGCAACAATAGAATTAAATATAGCTATTTGTGTCCCGTGCGCGTGAAACACAAGATTCTATTTTTGCAACCGCGTAATGCGCACAACACAAACACAAGCAAATGGGGATCGGCTCACCAAAAATTATCGATTCGGCTTGGAAATAAATGGAATAAAAAATGGTTTGACTACCTCTAGAGAAGACATGTAACTAACGCATGGATAATATATATATATGTGAAAAGCTAATTCTCGCAAATATACATCGGGCAACAGAGGTTCAACCATATGGCTTTTGCCTCGTTGATGTGAATCTAATGCTCACAAATTGCCGTAAAAAGGAAAGCCACACGAGTAAAACAGATGTCTTAAAATTGAGGACCTAGTGTCTCAGCATTAAAGACATAGTTTATCTATGCAACACCAATATTGTCGGTTCCGACAAATTTCCATGTATGTAAATCATTATGTATGAAGTATAGCAAAATAAACTTATAATAGTCATTGTGCTATTAAACCCACTTCTTGCCGCTATAGTTAACCTACCTTGCTACTATTCCATCTTAATAAACAATGCAGATGACGAATTGCTTTGCTAGACTGGCCCAAACACCTCCTTTGCCGCTATTGCTAACCTGCCTTTGCACTTTGGATGCCCCGTGCACGATGTGGAAATACAAATTCTTCTTCATCGATCCGTTTTTTGTCTATAGTTTTTGTCTTGGCTCATATCGATTGTTTAGTTGTTTAAAAAAATTTAAGATAACTCACCCCATTGCACCGGATGAAGATGGCCAAGTTAGAGGTGGAGAATGAGCTCCAAGCAAGGGAACTAGTAGGTCGACAACGGGCGCACACCGCCGTGGTTGCAAAGCTCATGAATGAACACGCCACGTTGGTTGCCAAGCTCAACCAGATGAGCCGATGAGGCGTTTACCAAAGAAGATGTGGACATTTTCTTCGCCTCCTCCCCATCCTTTTATAATCTCCCCGCGTGAGGTCTTTGTGTTTGTACCTAGGTTTCCTAGGATGAATCGGAAAAGGTATAAGACAACAAAATTATTGAGCAATGTTGTACAAGGTTAGATAGCACGAGTCACACGTGATATGCAGGACAAAAACAAAACCTTTTAGAGCCATTCAAAAACCTTCAAAAAAAGGAAGGATAATGCACTTTACAATCTAGATTTCGGTGCTTACCCAAAAGATGTGCTTCTCTTGCAACATCTTTTTCGCCTCCCGCAGAACACCAGAGATCCGAGCGGCCGAACGCCGCGATAAACGCCTTGTTCACCGCCGCGCCCCACGCCCGGTCGGGATCCCCGGTCAGGAAGTCAAGACGATGGCGCCGACGCCGTAGTCGCCACCAGAGGAGGCCCCCTCGCGACGGACCCAAGATCCGCAACCACCGAACAAAAACTTCGTATTTGTTGTTTCTAGAACCATAGGAAAAACCAAATCTAGCTAAATGGATGTGATAAAAGAGGTGCACCTGGATGGAGGAAGGCTTAAGGCGAGGCGGATTAATTGTGGTCGGACCGCTCTCTACTCTTGTTTGGTTCTCAGAAGAGTTTGGAAGTGAGCAGAAGAGGGGAGAAGAGTAGTAGTACTACTACTAGTATATAGTTGGAGTATGGGAGAAGGAAGAGGCCAGAGAGACTGCGAGAGAAAAGTAGAGAGACAATAGTGTACTAGTAGTAGTACTACTACTACCAGAGTGTTCAGACACCATATGGCCCCATGGGCACCGCCTGGTTAATAATAATGTACTCCATGGCCCCATGGCCCCATGGTTTTGCATCTTACTTATCTCCATACTAGTACTTCAAATTTCAAATGTTAACTCTTCAAATATTTGAAATTCAACTTTCAAATAATATCCACCAAACGTGACAAAAAGTAGTACTCCGCTTCAAATTATAGTTCGTTTGACTTTTTTTACCTCAAGTTTGACCACTGCCTTATTCAAAAAAATTTGTGCAAAAACAGTCAAGTTTAAGTCATTCTTAAAGAACATTTGATAATAAAGCATGCCACAACAAAAGAAGTGATATTTTGCATAAAATTTTGAATAAGACGAGTGGTCAAAGTTAGGGTTGAAAAAGTAAAATGACCTACAATTTGGAATGGATTAGCAGTAAGAATACAATAGGTTGACACATCATTATTTTACAAAATCGTAGAAAGAAAAATCATCACATCTGGAGTTATGATGAGGGAGAAAGACCGATTACAAGTTGTAACCATAGATTAATAAAAAGAAAAAAGAAAAATTAGGGTTATTGAGCCCCGGAGGTCTCCGACATGGCGGCACACCGGCGTGCGCGGATGTCACCGGAGATGAGGCCTCTAGCGACGGGAGGACCACCACCGTGATCCCTAGAGAACCTAGCATTCCTATCTTTGCTATCGGATGAGCGGGTTTAGGCGGTACCGAGTTTGACGCCGACGGTGGCGGGCGGGCACGGCGGAGCGAGGAGTTTACACCGGCCCGACGAGGACTGCCGAGGTTAAATGGACGGGATGGAAAGCATCAGAAATGCAGTGTAGACGCTTCTGAAGACTCGAGCGATGCAGGGACGGGTCCGAGAGGGGTTGCCGCCGTGGAGAACCATTGAACACGGCGGCGTGAACCGGGCGACACCGGGGGGCGTTCCAAGGCGTCAATGGCATGAGCATAGCTAGCAACGCCGAGGTGCTCGCGGGCGGCCATGGCTGCATGGTCGCGGGCGGCGGTCATCGCAAACATGAATGAATATAACACGAATTACCACATAATCATCCATCACGCACCAAAAAGTAAGATATAGATCACATAATGCAATGCATGGGTGCATTGTCGTCATCATCAACATATACATAGATTCATGCGAGTCCACTCGCTTCTCATGCCCACCGCTTGCACAAACAACCTCCTACACTCATCACGGATCCTACACTCCCGGGCTGCGATATACGGGAGTGCCGCCGCCATGCTCCCTCCACCCACGTTCATGGCGCCGCACGTTCCCGCCTCTTCACTGACCGATGCCCGCCCGGCGAGGCGCCGGTTTGGCCAGAGGAGGAAGATGCGGCCTCACCGCATGGGGCACCACCACAGTCATCGTGCAAGACTGCCATCGCCTCGTCCGGCGGAGCATTGCACGTTCTCGGTCTTCCAGGGGCCATCGTCACCGCCGTGTCGCGCTCCACCTCCCGCAACACCTCCCGGGCATGGTCATCATCGGGCGGCGGCGTCTCGCCAGAGCGCAAGAGCGTGCACATACCGAGCGAGTTCATGCCCCGAAGTTGGCGGCTTTGTTCCGGCAAGTCGAAGCGGCGGCAGACGATTGCCGCGGCCTTCCACGAACACGGACATACCCGCCTCCAAACACGCCTCCGTGTTGCCGAACTTGGCGAGGCCTGATGAGACTCGCGTGGCGAAACTCGTGCGAGCAGTGCGGTGGCCCCCGCCGGTCTCGCCGATCCGGCCCAAAGATCAGTCCGGGATGCTCCATCCCACTAAGGCGAGGCAAGACGCCCTCGTGCCCGGCACGGTGGCCCTTAGATTCATGAGGCCCTCCATAGGATGCCCGCGGCCATGGCGACGCGGAGCGCAATGTGCTCAAGCAACTCATGCGAAGGTTCTCCATGGCTCGAGGCGCTATGGGCATGGTTTTCTACGCCCGCGAAAAAGGAAGATGAACGATTCAAGGCCGATCAAAATTGGTGGGCGTAAAATGCGAAGTTTTTAGTACTACTCCTAGTACTTGTATGAGTGGGCGCAGAGAGATGGACGGACCCTCACCGTGAAACGCCAAGAAGAAGCAGAATTTAGGGTGGCGCCATTTACTACCGACGCAAATTCTTCCATATATAGTACTAGTATATTAGTATTTTTTCCATGAGACGGCCGATCATATCCACACACCTTGCATGCGTATCCTAGTTCCTACACACCGCGCGCCAACACCTACAAGACGCCCGCCATCGTTATGCTAGAAGGACGGCCTTTGTTCTACTGGCCGGTTCACCCACCATCAACAATGCTTTGCTCTCACAACAAATCAAGACCATCGGCCCGGCCAAAAGATTTTTCTCTCACAACAAATCACCTTGGATTCTAGAACTCGGAAAAAAAAACCAATGTAGAAACATGAGCCGCTTCCCAGCCAGATTCTAAGTTTCATTTTACCATTTTGCCCCTCGGCCCATATTGTAGGAAGTGCAGAGAATGAAGGACATAAAAGGAACTGGTAAAAAAAAAGAGATGAAATCAGCCTACTAGAATCCGTGATCCCAATAGGAAATTTGATTTTATTTAGAGTCCGGATTTTGAAATCCATCCGAATCTAAATTTTAAAAATCTAGAAAAACTAAAACTTGGACATATTTCGCCTTGCATGTCCCTCTATTCACTCATCATTTCAAAGAACAATCAAACATGCACACAATTTGGAAACGATAACACATGTATTATACGAAGTATATCACAACCCACGTTTTTAGATTGTGCACTATGAAATTGAGCGGCAAAATTGCTCGTCACTATTGCCGCTATAGCACGCTATTTGCAACGTGAAGGCCAAGATGCGCCACGCAATAGCCAGCCATAGCGCGCTATTTGTTTCGAAAAATAGGAAATCAGGACAAGTGTATAATTATAATCTGATAAGTGATAATTTGATAAGTGATACCGATAACCATATAATAAAGTTCTTATCCTCAAAGCAAACAACCATAAAAGCATCAAGTCAAGTACATAAGCTAACAACCATAAAGTTACCGAAATCACTCAATCACTAACAATTGGGCTACACGATCAATTTTGTCACCGCCACAATAGGCGCGGTATGACACTATTTGAGCTTAGCTAGCTTGAATAATAGCGCCTAAAAAGTGCATAAGATCGGCCGATCAAACAAAACTGTTATTATTTATGTTATGAAATAAATATCATTAGATTGATTACTTAGATGTATTTTTTAAATAAATTAATCTGAATGTGATCAATAGAGTAGTATTTAGTACCCCTTCGCATCGTTAAAAAAAAAATGCAATTCTCGCTTTCCCAAGAAGTCAATGTATTTAAACTCGGCCTAAGAATTATATATTAAAATATATTAATATTTTACTAAGTAATTAGTGTCATCGGAAAGATCTTTAAGTCTAGTTTTTTTAATAAATTTATTTGGAGATATAAATGTTGCACGTAAAATGTCCATTTTTTACTTCGACAATCCTTGTTTGACCGTCTGTCTTATTCAAAAAAAAAAAAGTTTTAAATTTTTTTGTTATTTTGTTATGACTTGTTTTATCGTTAGAGATGCTTTCATAATAATTTATTTATTTTATTAATTGGATAAATATTTAAAATAAGACGAATGATTAAACAAGAATTGTAGAGGTCAAAACGAACTTTTATTTGTGGGACGGAGGGTGTATTTTCTATAAACCTAGTCAAAGCCGAGAAAGTTTGATCGCACGCCCCATAGTTTTTATGGACAATTTGGTCAAAACCCATAGTTGCATGTTTTGTGGAACGGAGGGAATAAGCACGAGCACGACTTGAGTTTGGAGTGGAGAGGGATGTGTTGTGAATCGACGCATCATCACTTTTCTTTCTTTTACGAAAGCGGGTAGAGTGGGATGCACGTGTTGCACTCAAGTTTCCTAAACATGACCGTAGAGACGGTTATTTTTTTTGTAAACACATGGTGTAGAGATGGGAACCAACTCTTTTTTTTACTTTATTTTTCCTTTTTTGTAGTATTTCGTTTCTTATTTATTATAAAAATCCACCTCGTTGACCGGGTTGGTTGCCCCGGCGAACCGCCCGGCCGGTTCGCTTGGAACGCACACCTCCCGCCGTTCTCGGAGGAGGCCAAGCTTCGTGAGATGTTAAATACAAGCAAAAGAACGGGCGGGAGGGCGCTGTGAAGCGGCTAGGGGGCCAGCTAGTCGATTGATCCAAGAATGGCGAAAGGCCACGCAAGAAGGCAAGGCAAGACACGCTGGGCGGCGACGACTTGCTTCCTTTTGATGCCGCCAGATGATGGCCGTACTGGATCTTCGCGGCACCGCAAGGAGCCCCGACGGATTTCTTTTTTCTCCATGGCTCTACTTGTACATTCGCCAAGTCCGGCCGGAAGGCGGATCTCTTCACCGATCGCGACGACATGATCCGGCCAGGTCGCTCCGGTCGCCTTCGTGAATCTACGCGGTAGGCGGCGACCACGCACAAGTCCCGTGAGCCGTGGAGCAATTGGAGAAGCGCTTCCTCGAGGCGGTCATCCGAGGCCATATGCTATGCCGGGATGCGGTTGATGGACACCGGCGGCGGCCGGTCGTCGGCAGATGAAGACTCGTACCGCTGGATCCCGCTGGGTCGGTCTCAAGCAAGCCAAGGACGCCGGGGGACCGGGCGGAAGCACTTCTTGGCGCGCTAAATTACCGTCGGAACCCCACCGGACCTCGACGCCACCGGGTGTCGCCTCCATGGAATCATCGGCGGCGCCGCCCCTCCCGATCACGGAGGGGCCTCGACACGCCGCGCCCAAGGTCAAGCAGACCTCGAGGACATTGCGCCCGCGTGGCCCAAGGTTTCCTTACCGCGACGGAACGGGTCACGCCGCCGCCAAGGATAGCCACGTCGCGTACATGGCCGGAGGGATGCAAGAGATATGGGCCTGAGCCCGTCACCCCCAAAGTCGTCCGGCATCGGGGCGCCGGGGTGCCGCATCATGCATGAGTTCGACCTCTAGACGCTGGGCCTTGAGAGCACGGTGATGTACGCCGCCGCCAGGATGTGAGATCGATGACGACGCGCCCGGGCCTCGGCCGGCGGCGGCGGCGCTACGAGAGTTTCGATTTGATATCATTAGCTAGTTCTTCAACTTTATTTGATAGTATATATTGTAATGTAGTATATACTACTACTTGTGTTTACATTATGTTGAACGTAATATTTATTATATTGTAATGTACTACGGTGTTTATGTCTTCCTTATGTTGAACGTAATATGCATCTTCATGTGACCGTCGGTTGTTTTTGTTAGCAACCGCCGAATTGGTGGGCGTGGCGAGAAATCAAATGCGGTGCGCCTCCTGCGGGCGAGAGATCGAGGGCGACATGACCCTTGAAACGTGGCGCCAAATAAGAATTTAGGGCGGCGCCATTTACTACCGACGCAGCATTTTTTTCATAGAAATAAAACTTACTACGTTTCCAAATTACTAAACTAGAGTCTATAATTTTGTTTCCATGAGACATGCACACACCTTTGCATGTGTATCCTACACACCTCGCTGCAAGAACCGGGCGCACGCCCGCCATCGCCGGTGTCATCGCGATCGATCGGGTCTCGACGGGCGCGAGGCACCGATTGATGGGCGGTCGAGGACGAAGGACGACTGACGGACTTGAGCCCTTGTTCATGCACACACGAAAATCGTTGAGTCGGCGGCTTCCCAAGCACCTCACACGCCCCGCGTCGGCAGAAGGCGAGTGGGGCCTCATGGCATGGCGACCTTTGACCTCAGCGTGCATGCGTGATCGTGATCGTGCCGAACAGCTTCCATCAAATTGACAAAGAGCAATCACACATGCACACATGTACCACGTATTATACACGAAGTTTTTTTTTGACAATATTACACGGTTATCACAACTAATAAAACGCATGTCGTTTTCATCATCGATGCCCGTCATGGCGAGGCACCATTTGGGCTATAGAGCGGGTAAATGCGCCACGGATCATATCGCCGCCAAGTCGCCCGACCTAAAATTCCATAATGTGTACAGAGACAATGGATGTTCTTCCGCGTCCCAAACTTAACTTTGGTGGTTGCCTTTGATCTCCCGCAAGACACCCACAGACACGGTCGGCGTCGCGGCACGGTGTTACGTTGCCCCGAGTAAGAGCATATTTGGCGGTTTCATGCCCGACCCGACGACACACGCCGGCGTGATCGCTAAAAGATGACCGGAAGCCAGACAATCAAGTAGACCTTCGCAGTGGGCGAATCTACACCGCCGCCGCTCAACATTCCGAGGGCTACACTCTCTCGAACTCCGGTGATCGGGTAGCCTTTGCGGGTGTGCCGACGGGCGACGTCCGTGTGGGTTGGACGCGGAGAGTCGGACGGCACATCGCAGCCACCGTTGGCGGTCATTATCGAGTATATTATACCGCCAACCTTTATCCAATTCACGAAAGGAGCAAACTTATGTTACATATACCTTTACTTCTAACCTAGTTCCACTTGTATTCGTAGAAATTACGTTTTGCAGGTATAAGAGTGGAAACAGTACAAATTCGCTAAATAAATTAGAAAGCGTATTGAATAAAAGACGCCAAGGAGTAGATCAATCAAGAGAACCAAACCCCAAGACAATTTGGCCCATGCACCATCATAGGCCCAACATTTGAAGGACAAAACGCGCAAGACAGGAGAAGGCCGGGGCGGGAGGCCCACCAGGGCCGGCCAAGCAGGGGGCGCCGGCAATAAATTTTTCTCTGGCGGGTTTGGACCGTCTTCACGCGCGGTTGCATGCAAAGGCAAAGTTTCGTTCCCGCCAAGAAGACCTCGAAGCAAGGAGAGCCCTCCATTCACTCCTCCTCTCCACTATATAAAAGAGAGGCCCCCTCACTTGTAACACACTACACTTGAGTTCTTCACTTCCAAATACCTTCACCATGTAGTGGTGTCCCTCTAGGTGTTCTTCACCTAGTTGTATAAGTTAGAAAAGAGGAAGAGAGGAGAGGAAAGAGTGAAGAGGAGGAGCCGGGTTTGTCGGATCCTTCTCAACCTTGTACCTCTACTGAGCCGACCTTTTGTGAGTAATATCCGAGGTTATCTTATGGTAATTTCTTGATTATTATTTAACTAAATTTAGTGCTTACTTTATTTTACTTATTGGATCTCCGTTCGACCGAAGGCTCTAGTTTTCACGTGAAACTAGTTTCGTACTCGCTAAGCGTAGACATGGTGTCCGGGCTAGAGTTTACCCGAGATTGCGCCCAATGCTACAAAATAGTTGTGGTAGCCCCGGGGTGATCCTCGACCAGGCCTTTGTAGTCCACCCACGTACGTATTGGTGTTTTCGTAGAGCTTTTGGCTGGCCTTCCCCAATTACCGTTTCCCGTCTTTTCGAGAATCGAAAGGTCGCCGCTCCAAGCAAGTAGGGTCTAGTAAGCCTGAACCTTGGTATTTAGTAATCTTGAGAAAACTTTAGAGAACCCCTCTACCTACAAAAATATTTATTCTACCTCATCTCTTGGGACGTACTTGATCCTTTCTAGTTCACTTCTCGTTCCCTCGTGGAAATCGATACCCTGAATACTCCGGGTGAAAGCTACAACGGTACTTTCCGTGCGCTATGGATTTATCCGTGTGCGTTAAAAATACCAACAAGCTTTTCGCACCGTTGTCGGGAACGGTAGTCGTTCTAGGATCGAACCAAGTCGTCCGTGTATCCTTTTTATTTTTACCACCATTTTTATGCACCTTACCACCACCATCACCACAACCACATGGACTCAACGCCTATCTATAAACATTCGGCTCCAAAGGGAGATTCGTTTGGAGCCTCCACCATCATCCCATCCGATTCTTACAAATGGCTTTGAAATTCGCCCCGCTTTTTCATAGCCATGGTTTGGGACCAACCCTTCTCTGGGCACCGGTAATGAAAATCCATATAGCCACCTTCGGGGGAATTCGAGCACGTGTTCTTGCCTCATTTTTTTTCTGGCATGACACAGAGACCATTATGGAAACTGTTTCCATTCTCCCTTTTGGGAAGAGCTTAAACAATGGTATACTCATACCGTAGGGGGGTGTTCACGGAAACTGGGTTGAACTTCGAGACAAATTTTGTCTTGCTTTCTTCCCTGATTCCCGAGTCGCTGCCCTTCGAATAGAAATTCTCAGATTTAAACAAAAAGAGAAGGAGACTCTAGGAGCATCCTGGGCCAAGGTTACTAAGTCTTATAAATACAGGCCCAGACCTTTCTTTTGCCGGACCAAGTCATTCTTTGCCACTTCTATCTTGGTCTTAGCAAAGAGGATGCTCTCCAACTTGACCTCTCTTCTAGAGGCTCGTTTGTGCATAAATCCATTAGTGAGGGGAAAGCCATTCTAGAGAAGATCTTAGAAAACACCCCATACACGGGTATATATGACGAGTTTCGTAAGATCCAATAGAGTCAAGCCCGACCAACAAAAGGAGGCATCTTACAACCGAATTTGAAGTTCCTTCAAATTCTTCTCATAATTCGGTTGTCAAGGAACCTCCCGTTAAGGGAACATGCAATCACACTTCTTGGGATGATGAATCCCATCCTTATGCATGCCCCTTTGAATTCGAGGATGACCATTTCCTTGATGATGATTTTTTGAATGCTTTAGAAATTCCCGCATCAGAATCATCATATACCTCGAATTCCTATATGAGACATCAAGAACACTCACAACACATAGAGGGTGAACCAATTCATATAAAAGACATTTTTATACCTTCTCCCCTATGCCCACACACGATGTCTCATCGAATTCATTCCCGATCATCACTTGGGAGAGTGTGAGGAGATCCTCCGTAATAATAATTTCTAATCCATATTTTTGCGGATAACTTGATCTGTCATGAAAAGAAAAGTGCTCCCCACAAATAGGAGATTTCATCAATAAACATGGAAGTTACATTCTACATGTCCCATCCATTCCATGCTCATATGAAAAATCTCCCGAGTCAATCCATAACTCAGCCATCTTCACCATGATCTACAACCCCTTCTCGCTCTCTGTTCATAAAAATTTTGAAAGGGTTATTGTAGATGCTTTTGTCTACCATAAATTTTGCAAATTTCGTGGTATCTCGGCATGAGTTTACAGGTCGACACTCAAAGGTTGGTGTTGGAGGGGAAACCACTTCACCAACATTGGTTTCAAATTTAAAAGGGTTTCCCCAGGGTGAGCTTTCGTTTTTAAACAAAGCACTTCGAGGAGGCGGAACGGAGACGGCAGGAGCACACGATATGCGTTCTGGCACCACATGGGGTACTACCCCCTAACCCATAGGCCATCACTAGCTTGGGAGGACCCCCACGGAGGTAAGTACCTACCTCCCCTATCATTTTATTTTATCTCTTAGTTTTTCATTTTCATTTCCTTTTAAAAAAAAACAAAGCAAAAAAAATGAAAAGAACAAAAATATGATTCCACTCCAATATGTAGTATACGGATACTTAATTTCTCTGAAGTTGAAATGATGAATAGTTGCTCGTCTATAGTTCAATGTGCACCTAGTTCATAACATTGTATTCCCCAATGTTTAAGTTTATTGGCTTAACTTGTCTTGTCCTAAAACTTAATGATTTGTGGGTATGCAAACACATGATTCTTCTCTAAGCTATTGCCGGATATGATATGGTAAAAATAGAATCTACTATGATTTTGTTCTAAGAGAGATTCATCATTAGGAGAATAATTTCCATAATTCCTTAATGATCAAAATTCTCATGATAGCCTATGTGAGACACCTGTCATACACTTTTGATCAAGATTCACATTCACATTGCCAAAAATAGGTTATGGGCTAAGCTAGAAAAAAAATGGACGTGTGTCCGAAAAAATAAAACAATGGGTACTTCGATACCCACCTCTAAAAAAAAAAGAGAGAAGAATAATAACGGACAAGTGTCCGAGGGCTTAGTAGAGCCCACTTCTCTAAAAAGAAATAAGAAGCTAGCCCATACCTTATGAAAAAGAAATAAAATTTCACTTGCACATCTTGATCAAGGCTTATGACTTGTTTCTCCTTATGGTTTGCACACCCGAGATGATTTAAGGAATCATTATGAAAATCTCCGCATAAATGATCAATCAAAGAATGAATGACTAGTGTTTCTATGAAAACCGTTCTATCTTGCAATAACCCAAGAGTTTGGAGAATGTAATAAGCCCCATATGATTTAAGTAAACAAGGATAGATAAAAATGCCAATTTATTTAAACAACGGAAGAATACTTTATTATGAGCATGGTACATTTTGAAATATATCGGCATTGTAGCAACTCCCGATCAACAACCAAACACTTAGCTATTCGCCGGGACGAGCAAAGGTTGCTTGGGGGAACTTGTTGGCGGTCATTGTCGAGTATATTATACCGCCAACCTTTATCCAATTCACGAGAAAGGAGCAAACTTATGTTACATATACCTTTACTTCTAACCTAGTTCCACTTGTATTACATTAGAAATTACGTTTTTGGTGTATAAGAGTGGAAACAGTACAAATTCGCCAAATAAATTAGAAAGCGTATTGAATAAAAGACGCCAAGGAGTAGATCAATCAAGAGAACCAAACCCGGCAAAGACAATTTGGCCCATGCACCATCATAGGCCCAACATTTGAAGGACAAAACGCCAAGGGGAGAGAAGGACGGGCCGGGAGGCCCAGCCCAGGGCCGGCCGGCCGGGGGCGGCCGGCGCAAATTTTCGCCAAAATTTGCCGCCCTTTCTCTCTGGCGGTTTGGACCGGTCTTCACACGGGCGGTTGCATGCGGTGCAAAGTTTTCGTTCCCGCCAAGAAGACCTCGAAGCAAGGAGAGCCCTCCATTCACTCCTCCTCTCCACTATATAAAGAGAGGCACCCCCTCACTTGTAACACACTACACTTGAGTTCTTCACTTCCAAATTCCTTCACCATGTAGTGGTGTCCCTCTAGGTGTTCTTCACCTAGTTGTATAAGTTAGAAAAGAGGAAGAGAGGAGAGGAAAGAGGGAAGAGGAGGAGCCGGGTTTGTCGGATCCTTCTCAACCTTGTACCTCTATGGAGCCGACTTTTTGTGAGTAATATCCAGGTTATCTTATGGTAATTTCTTGATTATTATTTAACTAAATTTAGTGCTTACTTTATTTTACTTATTGGATCTCCGTTCGTCAATCGAAGGCTCTAGTTTTCACGTGAAACTAGTTTCGTACTTCCGCTAGCGTAGACTTGGTGTCCGGGCTAGAGTTTACCCGAGATTGCCCAATGCTCTGGAATAGTTGTGGTAGCCCGGGGGTGACAGCTCCGACCAGGCCTTTGTAGTCCACCACGCACGTATTGGTGTTTTCGTAGAGCTTTTGGCTGGCCTTCCCCGATTACGTTTCCCGTCTTTTCGAGAATCGGAAAGGTCGCCGTCCGGTAAGTAGGGTCTAGTAAGCCTGAACCTTGGTATTTAGTAATCTTGAGAAAACTTTAGAGAACCCCTCTCGCCTACAAAAATATTTATTCTACCTCATCTCTTGGACGTACTTGATCCTTTCTAGTTCACTTCTCGTTCCCCGTGGAAATCGACACCTCGAAACTCCGGTGAAAGCTACAACGGTACTTTCCGTGCACTTGCGGATTTATCGCAATGCGTTAAAAATACCAACACCACCCAATCACCGGGCGTTCACGAGAGTGGATGTAGACTACAACGCGCCGACTTGCCAAAGAAAGACTAGAATCGAGAGCCGCGGCGCTGAACACCGGAGGGTGTCGGAGGGGCATGAAGTGGAATGGCTCCGTGGACTTGGCGGCACGATAGGGTTTTTTTTGGAAGCTCTTAGTAGCAAAGTCCAAAGGGCGATTCCACTTGAAGCCCCTCCTCCATCCCGTCGATGTCACCGGCGACGAGGGTAAAAACAACCGGGCGCCGGATGTGAGCGGCAATAATGCAGGTGCGTAGTCCCGATGTAGGGAGACGTGGTGATTTTAAAAGTGAGGCGGGCGGCGAGGTGGAGCGAAGGAAATGGGCGTGACGCGCTATCCAAGTGCGAAGTCCGTAAGATAAATGTTTTCAAACTATTAGTACATTTGTTTTCCATGACAAGATGATCTCAAATCCCAAATCAAAAAGATGTACGTAAACTAGAAAAGTTTCATGGATATTTGAGAACGACAATCGTTAATTATATTGGTGGTTTGTGCATCCTTGGTCAATTAAAACATTTAAATTTCAATTTTTTATTTTTTTAAATTGAGACCTAGTTTTCCTTTACAAGATGGAGTAATGTCAAAACAAAAAAGTTTGAAACCAGAGAGTTTCATAACTTAGCATGATCTACAATTCTTATTTTTGGTCGTTTCCCCATCGACATAGTGCTAGTGACATTGGTCACAAATCTTAGAAATCTCTCCCTAGTTTCATCAACTATATATGAGAATGTCTAAATCATGTGAACAATGTTACCGCTGCATCGTCGGATGAAGAAATGGCCAATATATATAAAAGGTGTACTAAATCCGTTCCAAATTATAGTTTGTTTGACTTTTTTAACCCCAACTTTGACCACTCGTCTTATTCAAACATTTATGCAAAATATCTCTTATTTTGTTATAGCTTTGCTTTATTAACAAATGGTATTTAAGAATGACTTAAATTTGACTGTTTTTGTGCAAATTTTTGAATAAGACGAGTGGTCAAACTTAGGGTCAAAAAAAGTCAAACGAACTATAATTTCGAACGGAGGGTACATCTTAAGAAGTTATACAACTTTTATGTGCTTGACTTCTTCTCACGCTGAAATCATTAGATGCTCCAAAAATGTTGTGCGAAGTGGTGGTAATTTTTGAAATTCAAATTTCAAATGTTTCCAATAAAACATGACAAAAGTAATAGATAAGAATACAATATCACGGTAAAGCATTTTTTTTAAAAAAATAGAAAGAAAATGTAACACCGTGTGTTATATCACTAAATCTGGACATGTCATCATATGCATTGCAAAGCATCCATTGTGACAACCTTGTCATGCATTCACTAAAATGAGTTTATTTCAATGCTATGTTTGTTAAATGACTTGAATTGCAATTTTGAATGTTGAATTGAGTGTTATTTCATGTGTCAAACCCTACTCTTCCAAACCCTAGTTTTACCCCTTTTCAATTACTCCAAATTTAGGCAAAATTTGAGAAAACTTCCAATGGCAACTTTGTAGATCTTTTTGAGATGAACAAAGTTGGTGTTTTGAGTTTTTCAAGTTTAGTTCAAATTTTAAAAGTAATTTCAAATCCCAATTTGAATTTCAAATCTGACTTTTCAAGAAGTCTATCTTAGAGGCCGAATTAGGAAATCTTCCAATTGAGAAAATGTAGATCTCGAAAAGTTATGCAAAAAGTCGTGTTTGGAGATTTTTGAGTGTAGTTCAAATTTTGAGAGAATTTGAGCCAGAACTGGGCTAGGGTTTGAAATTTGGAAATTGAAGGGGGGAACCGACGTGAACAAGGAACTTGCATTCGCCGCTTTTACGGCCGCCGCCGGCCGTCCCCGCCGCCGACCGAGCCACGCCACGTCAAGCCCCGATGTGTCCATCCTGTCCGATCGTCGACCATCGTGTCAAGGTCATAGGAAACCGTCATCCGCGCCGGCCGTGAACGTGGCAATCGGGCCCCCGTCGGCCGTCGCCGTGGCATCGTCGCCGTTCTCCGGCCGCCTGTGCACGCCACCTCCTACTTCTAGGTGTCAATCGAGTCGCCCGCCGTGTCCTCGTCCGTCCCTCGATCCCATGGGCGGAGAGGGCCCCCGACGACGACGTGGTCGATTTGAGCTCCTCCGACGCCGCCGACCGGCGCCGTCGTCTCCTATAAGTGAAGCCAAACCCTCCATCATCACCGCGCCTTGTTTAGCGCCCGCAACTCCATTGCGGACCTTGTATCTCAAAATCGAGAAAAGGTTTCCTTATAGATTGGAATACCTTTACAAGCATGTCCTATTTATTTATTTCCTAATAAGGGTCTCTCTTATAGATGAGGTCGCCCTTCGCCCGGGCCGTTCTGGTAAAGATAATCCAAATATTTTGTTTCTTGATCTCCTTGATGATGTAGTCTTCGCTTCGTCCGTTCCACGGCCGAGCACCGGCCCGCCGAACGCCGTCTCGCCCACCGGGTTTGCCGCCGGCCGGCCGCCGTCGCCGACCATCCTCGCTCCGTCGCGTTTTTCTTCAAACCATCGTGAGCATCATGATCCTCGTACTTCTCATGGCGGATGAAAGTCTTTAATTTCAAGTGTACGCCTTAGGTTCGTCGGAACGTCGATGCCGACGATCTCCGCCGTGGCGCGTGCCATGAGTAGCGTCATCGGGGTGTCTAGGGATCATTTTAGGTCACTTAGTTGAGGGATCGGGAACCGATCGTCTGAGATAGTGAAGATTACCGGAGTAGCCGCGGAGATGGCTCGGCGAAGCCTCATCCTCGCTTGTAGCCGCCGCGCCGGGGCGCCATCGTCGTCCCTTGGATGCGCCGTGTCCGTTCCGTCATGTTTTGTCCCTAGCCGGAGGGCTCTCCGGCGAACAAGAAACGCTCATTGATGGAGCGCCGGCGAAGCGGCCCGGCAACCCCGCCCGAGCAGGATTTCGCCGGTAGGGAGCCGTGGCATCCTTCGTTCGGCAGCGACGCTACATGAAGGCCAAACGTTCTTTGGGCCGAACAAGACGAGGGCCGCAGGCCGCATACACCCTGTTGGGCCATCGCCCGTGGCTGTTTTTTTTTTTTTTTAAATCAAATTTCGATTTTATTTAAAGTTTGAAATTTCGGTTTTCTTCCAAAATTCATAGAAAATTATCCAAAGCTTAGAAAATTATGAAAATTTTTGTAGAAGCTGTTCATGATGTCTAGAATATAGGAAAAATTTCAAATTTAAATTTTAAACTGTTTTGTCATGTTCTAAAATTAGCAGCTTTAATTAAAAAATGAGACTTTGGTGAATTTTATAAATTAATCTATATTTCCAAAATTCATGAAATTTTATTTTGAACTGTTTTATAATAAGACCTGTTTGTAGAAAAAGTTTTGAGGTCACTTTGAGAGGTTTAAATTATTTTCTATTTTATGCTTTATTTTATTTAAAGAAGGAAGTGTTAGATTGTTGAATGATTTGGGGTTGTTTGATGAGAAAGGATTATACCATGTTTAGATGGTCCTTGAGAACTCCTTAGGCAATGGTGATGATATCTTGTTGAGTAGTTCAACAAGTTGGTTTTGTTAGGTTGCAACTTTATCGTGAAGGAAAGTTGTACTCAAGTTGTTGTTTAAATTCCATGCACTTCAAAGCATCATGTTTATCATTTTAGGCATCATGTTGAAGCATGCATTATCTTCGTGTAGAGAGCGATAGTGGGAACTTCAAAGTTGAAGAAGTTTCGGAGGAGATTGTGAACCCGGTCCAAGTGGGATTTGACATCCGTGGATCGGGGATCCCGATGGAGTTTTTTCTCTGCCAAGGCAAGCCCCGGATACATTTAAACCCTCCTTGATTATTTACAAAGTTTTACACACTTATGTTAATGATATGATGCATTAGGTGAATAGGAGTTGAGTGATTACCTATTTGATGCATAACCATCCTTGTTATTGAATTATCATCCTTGATAACCTGTTTTATTTCAAAAAAGAGCTAGATGCTATGCTTTGCTTAAAAGTTAGAATGCTTTTACAATGTTTACAAAGTTCTTCAATGATGATTCACACTTAGAATGTGAGAGATAAGTTAAGTTGAGGCGGGTCGGGTAACTTGCATTGAGAAGGGAGTCTCTTTGTAGTGTTTCCTTTGTGTCGGTTAAGGACCGTCCGTTGGAAGGCCCTTGGATCATGAACTTTGTATACCGGCCACATGCTTTGGGTAAGCCTCGATCTCGGGGGTGTGTCAAATCGGGAATGGCAACCACGCCTTTGGGAGTGGAGAGATGGCGGGGAGTACAAGATACCCCGGTGGGTTAAAGTCCGGGGGACGGAGGCGCATTGTATTCTCGGGTGGCGAGGGCCTCGCCCCGTTTTGAACGAACTGGGGAGATGGTTGATATATGCAAGCTTGGGTGCTACATATGTCGGGTGGTGAGGTATCCCCAATTTGGGTTACAAGTGATTCGAACCGCCGTTGCTCTACGATATAAGGAGACTTGATCCTCGCACCTCCATCGTAGTTGAATTATGGAACCTTGATGTAGTTTAAAAAGGGAGTTGGTTGAGAAGTGATTGCTTTAGTAGATGATCAACTAGAAGAGAGGTTTCACTAAATTTGAAATAAAACTTGAAAAGTAAGGATCTACTTTTAGTAAGCCTTTATGCAAAAATGAGTCCTTGTTAAGACCTTTCCTATAACCAAAGCATTCCCGAAGTCTTCACCTATTTTCTTTTAGTCGGTTAAGTCTTGTTGAGTACTCCCGTACTCAGGGTTCTTTAACCCTTGTTGCGGTGAGAGTCGGGGTCAAGTGTGCGTTGGCCCTTGTTGCATGACGGTATTCCGGTGGATGCCGAGGAGAGTAGATGTGACCCTTGGGCGGGGTCTAAAGCTTTTGTTTTAGTTGTTACTCTACTACTTGGTTTGTAATAATACTTAAGTTTAAGTTTGAACAAGGTTTGTAAAATTATGTTATGTAATCCTTCCGCTTTTACTCGATGTATATTTGAATAAAGTATTGTAATGCTTTGCAATGGCTCTTAATGATGAGATCCTGTCGGAGAATTAATAGTGCTTTCTAGATCATTCGGTACATGTGCATTCTATCGAGGTCCTTGGGACAATGATATATGTATGTGGGCCCTATAATCTAGAAGGTATTGGGTTACGTAAAAACCATCACATTTAGAGTTACTACGAGGGAGAAAGACTAGTCACAAGTTTTGGCCACAGGATTAAAAAAGAAAAATCAGAGTTCTTGAGTGGGAAGGCCTTGCGGAAGGACCATGGGGCGGGGGCGGGCGGTGCACTCCGCACAAGAAGGCGCGACACTAACCCGTCGCATCGAAAAATTAGGGCGGCGCCTTTTTTCTTGACGCCGCGTGACTAGGTGTACACCTACGCCGGCGCCTCTATAACCGTGACGCGGCCGATCATATCCACACCCTTGCATGCGAACCCTTCAGAATAGGGCCCACGTGCAAGCGGCGGGATAAATTTCGGCATCTGCTTGTTGCACCCGCACCGTGATGGATGCCCGTGTCGAATGATGAGGCATCGACCGAAGACGAGAACGGCTAACGGACGCCTTATAGATTCTAATCTTGCACAGATACTCCTACATATTACTCCTTTTCCCAAAGACGAGTGCGTAACTTAGCACTCCATACAAAACACCTGGAGTACTTATCGGGTGTTGTACTATACAATAGTATATTTTTTTCCAATCCAAACAAAGACAAATTTGGAAACGAAGTGGACGAGAATACTACATCGCACTCATTTTTATTCTATAAATGGTGTGGTGGGAGGTTTCGTATGCTTCTAGACGAGTGAAGAACAGGTTTTGACGATTTTTTAATTGCCAACGGGTCCCGCGATATCTTGTACACATGAAACTGCCGAGTCGGGCCGCCGATTCGCTCGGTGGTCGCCGATCTCCCCGCAACACGGTGTTGGCCCTACAGATGAAAAACGGACGGAAAAACCTCATTTGTATGCAGGCAGGATCGAAGTTCGAAAATGCGGGTATGGAAACAGAATCGAATATGCGTAAAAGTACGGAAACAAACCAATACGGAAGTTGAGCGGAAAGAATAACGCGATCAAATATTCTCGAAAGTATACATGGACAAAGTCATAAAATAATGTACACATACGGTTATTAGTCCAATAATATTCAATGGTACGCCTTGTGTTAGCATGTTAACGTGCATAATCGTGATTATAATGTTTTTGAACATATAAATTTTTAGACATACTACTAACTTATGGAGATTAAAAACGTCTTGAAAAACGGATTAAATACGGGTCAATTTCGGGTGGAAACGGGCTTACTGAACGGACGGAAAACCCCTCGTTTCTACTAACGCACGAAAAACGGGATTCGACAAATACGGACAAAAATAATAGTGTAAATCTTGTGAATGTGAACTCCCTTAAAAAAAAAGTGTAAATCTTGTGAACAAATGTCACACGCCGCTCCTCCACGGCGCCCCATGACACGAAGCGCAGCTCCTCGGCCGCCCGCCTCCGCCCCACCACACCCTTGGATGCGAATCCTCTATGTATCCTACGCACCTCGTTCTAGAATAGGGCCCACGCCACGCCATCGCCGTTCGGGTCCCGGCTTGTTCTACCGGGTTGGTTCAATGAGTGCTTTTCTCTCAATACATCTATCCGCACTCATGTCGAGCAGCGGGCCCCGCCGGTCCCCCATGGCGCATGCGTGAGTGAGGAGGGAAAAGGTTGAGAGAGCGCCAGCAGATGGGCTCCACGATTTGCCCCCCTCGTTTTTCAAACTTTGCTCGTTTGCCCCTGTTTTTTGGTTTTCCAATTGCGCAAATGCCCCAAATAGGGGCAAACGAGCAATTAGACTCTTAAAAGGGGGCGATTGCACAATTGTTCCAAGTAAATAAAGGAACATATGAGTGCCGATATATCTCTACTCTACTATATATCAACTACCGTAATTGGGGTCCACTTATAATTTTATCTAAATATATCCATGTGAGATCTTGTTTCAAGGATTTATTCAAATTGATGGTGTAATCAAAATTAAATTTCGCTTTTGGTTTGGAGTATAACATTTTGTAGTAGGTAGTTGAAATTATGGGGCCCACCAATTGGTGGTCCCACGCCCTCCGTCGCGTATACTTGTTCCCTTTGCTTGTCCGATGTGGCCCGGATTTGGATGCTCCATTCCACGCCTACGCATCCGGGTTGAAGGCCGGAACCAGGTAAATTTTTTTTTTTCTCAGTATAATTCTCGTAAAACAGGTCGGGGAACCTATCCAGATTGCCGGCCCAAAGACCAAAGATTACTTTTTTTTTCTCTCACAACAAATCAGCACCGACCCGGCTAAACCACCAAAAATTTTCCCAAAGACGGGTATGTAAAACTTACTATACGAGAGTTGTATTTTTTCCAAAGACTTTCCCTAATCATTTTAATGGTGAAATCAAACATCCAAACATCACAAATTTGGAAAAATATAACACAATGTAGGGTTATAACTAATAAAATATCTCGGTTTTTCATGCATACTCGGCTATGGATCTTTTCAACTTTCACCATGCATATGATCAAAATCAAATTAAGCTTGTTCAATCGAGATCATGAGCTACATCATGCGCTATACATCATGCATATGATCTCAAATCAAAAAGTTGTAAACTACAAAGTTTTATGGATATTTGAGAACTCGCAATCATTATATCTCGCGTGGTTTCTTGTCTATCCGAGGTCACTAAAAACATTTAAATTTCAATTTTCATTTTTTTTTGAAATTGAGACCTAGTTTTCCTTTACAAGATAATACAAATCAAAAGTTTTAAATTAGAGTGTTTCATAACTTAGCAAGATCTATAATTCTTATTTTGGTTGTTTCCCCATCCGACATAGTGCTAGTGACATTGTTCACAAATCTTAGAAATCTCTACAAGGTTTGTCAACTCTACGAGACATGTGTAAATCTTGTGAACAATGTTACTTGGGGATGAAGAAATAACCAATATAAAAGATACTTTTTTTAAGAATTATTCTTCAACTTTTATGTTCATGACTTCTTATCTTTGAAATCATTAGATGCTCCAAAAATGTTACGTGAAGTTGTAATTTTGGAATTCAAATTTCAAATGTTATCCACCAAACATGACAAAAGTAGTAGCAAGTAAGAATACTGATTAGCTTGACACATCATTATTTTACAAAATCGTAGAAAGAAAAATCATCACATTTGGAGTTACGATGAGGGAGAAAGACCGATTACAAGTTGTAACCATAGATTATAATAAAAAAGAAAAAGAAAAAATTAGGGTTCTTGAGTTGCCGAGGTCTCCGACATGGCGGCATTAATCAATATAATGTTGCTACGGATGTCACCGGAGATGAGGCCTCTAGCGATGGGAGGACCACCACCGTGATCCCCGTGAGAACCAAACTACATTTCCTATCTTTGCTATCGGATGAGCGGGTTTAGGCGGTACCGAAGTTTGACGCCGGCGGTGACGGGCGGCATAAATAGCACGGGGCGGACACTCCGCCAACGAGGACTGGCCGAGGTTAAATGGACGGGATGGAAAGCATCGTAAACGCAGTGTAGACGCTTTTGAAGACTCGGGCATCAGGACGGGTCCGAGAGGGGTTGCCGCCGTGGAGAACGATTGAATAATGGGCGGCCTGTGAACCGGGCGGACATATAGAGTTGTAGAAAGCGCCATCAACACCTAAGCGTAACTATAATGCCGACGAGCATCGAGGTGGCAAGGTAAGAAGAAGGAGAGACCAAACGGAGGCGGCTAGCCAGCTAGCAACGCCAAGGTGCTAGAAGGCGGCCATGGTTGCATGGGTATAAAGGCGGCGGTCATCGCAAACATGAATGAATATAACACAAATTACCACATAATCATCCATCACGCACCAAAAGTAAGATAGATCACATAATGTAATGCATGGGTGCATTGTCATCATCATCAATATATACATAGATTCATGCGAGTATATATAAACTCATGCCCACCATTTAGTTTTGTGCTTGCACAAACAACCTCCTACATGGGAATATGCGGATCCTACACTCCGCTGGCATTTGGTATGAAGGAGTGCTTCTACCACGTTAAAAAATATTACTGTGGGTTCATGGCTCCGCACGTTCACGCCCTTTCTCGCGACCGATGTTTTTTTTTTAGGCTTACTTCGCTCTATATATACCTACTACACCACATGGGGCACCACTTATAATTTTATGAAATATATCCATATGAGATCCGTGTTTGAAGGATTTATTCCCGGTCCTTCAATGGTATAATCGAGAATTTAATTTATTTTTTTGGTTTGTGCGTTACATATTATTTTAGCATGGTCATCATCGTCATTGGATGCGTGGCATCGCTGTAAGTCGGAGAGAACTCCTACCGTGGGGGTTCTCTACATAGGTGAGTAAATATACATGCTCAAGAACAATGAGCGCTTTGAGAGCACTATTACTATCTTGTCTTTTAAAAATATGCCTATTAAATGAATTGTTGAAACTATAGTTTGTTTGTATCCCTCTTGGCGAGGTGCATTTTTTTTTTTGTTCTCGCCTTTGGTTTGTGTAGTCCTCATAAACCGCCTATCGCAAATTGTCGTATAATTCTATCGTCACATGGATATTTTGAGTTTGTACATCTTGAAATGGACACCCTAACTTCGTGGCCCTCCTAGAAATGTGGCTAGGATTCTGAGGCCCTCCATAGAAAGCTCATTCCTACTAAATGAGCGCTATGTGCTCAAGCACCTACGGGAAGGTCCTCCATGGCTCGGCGCAACTACGGTTTTCCGCGAGGATGATCTGGATGGGGAAAAGGAAGATGAACGATTAGCGTTCGATCAAATTAGTGGATAAAAATGCGGGTTTTAGCAAGAGTATGAGTGGTGCGTGTTTCAACAAAAGTAAAAGCTAAGAAGAATACAATAGCTTGACACACCATGATTTTAAAAAAATTTTAGTAAGAAAAACCATCACATTTGGAGTTACTATGAGGGAGAAAGACTAGTCACAAGTCTTGGCCATGGATTACAAAGAAAAATCGATTAAAAAGCGTTTATATAATAATGCGGCGTACGTGTTTCAAATTAGTAATCGGACTTCTGTCTCCGTGACACGTGCTGGTCATATCCCGGCCTTTGCAATGAATGCGAATCCTTTGTGTATCCTACACACCACATGTCGGTGTAGGAATATGTCATCGATTGGGATGTTAATCGAGACTCCCTTTTCGGGTTATGGTATATAGATGGATTTCTAGCGTTTTCATGAAATTTTTTAGAGCTTTGGAGAAATTGAAAAACCCCGCCATCCCCTCATGAGGCGATTCATTTCATTCTTCATTTAGTTCACAGGCGATTCATTTCATTCCTCGCCCTCCTTCTGTGCGATTCTAGGGTTCCCGGCCGCCTCATCGCCTTGGTCATGCCACCGCCGAAATCGTCATGCGCCATTCAAGAAGATTCGTCCGCGCCATTCAAGCCGACGCCGCTTCCGCCCACGACCACCTTTTTCGCGGCTTCTTCCTTTTTATTTTTGATTCTGATTCGATATGTAGCCCATCAATCTTTGCGTGCCTCCCACGAACTACATTTTTTTGTGATTTGTGCCTCTGAGATTGGGTAGTCCTCATAGACTTTATTTGCGCCTTTCTCATAGGAAATCGCAATTTAACATGCCCTAAATGAACTGTGTGACAAACTGTTTGTTTATATTTATATTCCTCTATTTTTTTTTTGGGTAACTGTGCCTCTATGGATTGTGTAGTCCCTCATAGGGTTCTATTACAAATTTGAAGTAGTATAATTATCCTCACATGGATATTTTGAGTTGTAGGTACTAAACTTGACACATGATCGCTACTATAACTATAATGAACTGTTACTAAACTACGGTTTGTTTGTATCCCTCTTCTCCTGAATTACATTTTTTTTTTTGTCCTCCGCCTTTGGTTTGTGTAGTCCTCATAAACCGCCTATTGCAAAATTGAACTGTATAATTCAATCGTCACATGGATATTTTGAGTTGTACATACGTAAATTGACACCTAACCGCTACTATAATGTTGCTATCTTGTCTTACAAAAATGTTCCTACTAAATGAATCGTTACTAAACTACAGTTTGTTTATATCCCTCTATTCTCGAACTACATTTTTTGTGATCCATTGCCTCTGTGGATTGTGTAGTCCTCATAGACCGCCTATTACAGGATTGAATCGTATAAATATTAGGGGCTTGCTAGTTTCTGTGTGACTGAAATTTTCGAACTGCTCGGTGTGACGGCTACTTGAGTGAATTCCATCCAACGGTGGCATCAACACGTTGGCCTGAATTTTTCTCGTCGCCCGCTGAGGAAAGGTGATAATTGTATCCTCGGATGGATATATAGAGTTGTAGAAACTGAACTTGACACCCGACCGCTACTATAATGTCGTTACCTGTGTGTTTTGTCATAGGAAACCGCAACCAAATTCACGCTTATTTTCTTTATAGATAAACTAGAAGGATTCCCGCGTGTTGCCGCTGGGTATGAAGGTGGAATATAAATAGGTTATGATGTTAATCACTAAGATTTTAAGGTTATGATATATAGATGATAATCTAAAATTATTTTGGATAATGTATATTTAGAGATCAATGGAGAAAACATATGAACGAGACATTCCTAATGATATATAAAGTCAATCAACAATTTAGTTTGTGAACGATGTGACCAAATCCATCCTAATGGGAATATGTATAATCTAGAGCTTCTTCAAGGCGTTGTCGCTGGTATGAAGGAGAAATCTATGAGTTAAAATATTACTATCACCCTCATATTCTTTTTCCCCTTTTTTTTCATCTCTTATTTTTTTTTTTTACTTTGCTCTATATATACCAACTACTATTATTGGGACCCACTTATAATTTTATCGAAATATATCCATATGAGATCTTGTTTTGAAGGATTTATTAAAAGGAATTCAATGGTATAATCAGAATTTAATTTATTTTTTTTGGTTTGTGAGTTACAATATTATTTTAGTTAGTTCAAACAAGTGGGGCCGCCATTGGATGATCATGGTGGCATGCTTGCAAGTCGAGAGAACTCCTTAGTGGGGGTTCTCTACATAGGTGTAGTAGATATACATGCTCAAGAATAATGATCGCCTGTCAAGCACTATTACTATCTTGTCTTATAAAAATGTGCCTATTAAATGAAACTGTTACTAAACTACGGTTTGTTTGTATCCCTCTTCTCCCGAAGTATATTTTTTTGTTCTCCGCCTTTGGTTTGTGTAGTCCTCATAAACCGCCTATTGCAAAATTGAACTGCACAATTGAATCGCCACATGGATATTTTGAGTTGTACATACCGAAATTGACACCTAATCGCTACTATAATGTTCCTATCTTGTCTTACAAAAGTGTTCCTACTAAATGAACTGTTACTAAACTACGGTTTGTTTATATCCCTCTATTCCCGAACTATATTTTTTTTTTGTGATCCATTGCCTCTCGTGGATTGTGTAGTCCTCATAGACATCGCCTATTACAGGATTGAACTGTATAAATATTAGGGGCTTGCTAGTTTCCGTGTGACTGAAATTTTTGAATCTGCTCGGTGTGACGGCTACTTGAGTGAATTCCATCCAACAAACCGGCATCAACACAAATAGCCTGAATTTTTCGTCGCCGCTGAGGAAAGGTGATAATTGTATCCTCGGATGGATATATAGAGTTGTAGAAACCTGAACTTGACACCGACCGCTACTATAATGTCGTTATTGCGGTGTTTTGTCATAGGAAACCGCAACCAAATTTCGCCGCTTATTTTCTTTATAGATGAACTAGAAGGATTCCCCGCGTGTTGCGCTGCGGGTATGAAGGTGGAATATAAATAGGTTATGATGTTAATCACTAAGATTTTAAGGTTATGATATATAGATGATAATCTAAAGTTATTTTGGATAATGTATATTTAGAGATCAATGGAGAAAACATATGAACGAGACATTCCTAATGATATATAAAGTCAATCAACAATTTAGTTTGTGAACGATGTGACCAAATCCATCCTAATGGGAATATGTATAAACAAACGGCCTGAATTTTTTTCTCGCCGCCGTGAGGAAAGGTGATAATTGTATCCTCGGATGGATATATAGAGTTGTAGAAACTGAACTTGACACCCGACCGCTAGTATAATGTCGTTACTGTGGTGTTTTGTCATAGGAAAACCGCAACCAAAAACAATTTTGCCTATTAAATGAACTGTTACTAAACTACGCGGTTTGTTTATATCCCTCTATTCCCGAACTACATTTTTTGTGATCTGTACCTCGTTGATTGTGTAGTCCTCATAGACTGCCTATTACAGATTGAACTCGTATAAATGCTAGCGGAATTTTTCGCGTGGTCGCTTGGGTAGGAAAGGGATTGTTAAAGGATTAAATTGTTGTACTGTGTAATCTCAAAAAACGAAGAAGAATTGTAATCGCTAAGAAATCTGATCACAATTAGCTATTGAGCAGAATTACTTTGTGCAGGTTAGAAACAGAGTTAGTAACGAAGAACTTAAATGTATGAAACAGAGTACATACTCATTGGCATAAAGATTATTTAATCTTATGTTTAAACTCCAAGCTGAACCAATATCGAATAGAAATATTTAGATATGTGAGGAAAGGTGAATTGTATCCTCAGATGGATACATAGAGTTGTAGAAACTGAACTTGACACCTGACTGGGGGGGTTGGTGGGCTGGGGAGGAAAGGTGAATATACATGCTCAAGAACAATGACTGCTCTGTCGAGCACTACTACTATCTTGTCTTACAAAAATGTGCCTATTAAATGAACTGTACTACAGTTTGTTTATAGTCCTATATTCCTGAACTATATTTTATTTGTTCTCTGCCTCAGTGGTTTGTTTAGTCCTCATAAAAAGCCTACTACAGTTGCGTTGGAAAAAAAGCAAAGCCTATTACGTAATTGAACTGTATTATTTTATCCTCGAGATGGATGGATATATCGAAGTTGTAGATCTTGAACTTGACACCGACCGCTACTATAATGTTGTCATCCATGTGTTGTTGTCATAGGAAACTGCAACAAATTCTCGCCGCTTATTTTCTTTATAGATGAATATACGCGTGTTCAAGATAGAACAATGATCGCCTTCCTTACCCCTCGGGATCGCCGGTGAAGCTTTGTCTTGTGTGGCCGGGCAAATTGACGACGCTCGAAAATGGTAAGCTGCGGCTATGTGATATACAAACCTTGCTTAAGGTTAGCTTTTTGAGTGCTAGCTGTTGACTTCTCCGTGTAACTACAATCTATTTGATATAGGCGTCGATGATGACACATGTGCAACATCATCCGGCAAATAAAAACAACTAATTCTCTAGAGGATGGTCGGAGAGATACATATGAAGAAGAGACGCATGAGACGGATGAAGCTACTACAGGCTGAATTGGGGGAGTTTGTATCGCTAGAGGGGCAAATCATCCGCCGGTCGGTGCGAAAGGGGAGGGTCGGGACCATCACAAAGTGGCCAGAGAATAAGATAGTTGTGACGGAGCTCACTTCGACGGAATCCCACTACTAAGGAGGGCAAGCTAAGAATGAGGAGACTTGTCGGGTCCGATTGCTAGACAAAGGGTCCCCTTGCTCACGCCTTCGTGCCTGTTCCTTAAGTCCTCAAGTCAAGAAAGAATTATTTGAGGAGTGTGTCTAGAATTCATTGGAGTTGGAGTGTCCATCGAGCTCAAAGGACAAAGCAATTAAAAGGTCGTGGCAGGTGGTAGGAAAAGTTTTAGTACCCACAAAAGCGATCTAGTGCGCAATTACGCCAACAAGGGGAGGGATGCCACAGTGAAGCACCCATACATCCCCAAGGAGGATTGGACAGCTTTTGTTCAAGCGAATCGAAGCGAAGAGGCACCGGTAAAAGTCGAGATACAAGGAGCTTAGGCAGAAGAACCAAGATATAACCCACCGCCTCGGGACGGGGAGGTTATGAAGCAATGTCCGAAAGGTGGGCGAAGGAGGACGGGGGGGATTTAGTCGACAAAGGAATCCGTAATCCTTGGGACGAATATCCTAAGGACCGCGCTACGGCTTTTGCGTGGGACGCACCTACCTAGAATTGTTAGGTGACAGGGGCTCAAATTGTTTGGAACGATGAAGCGGTTTCGGGCTTTAGGTGAGTAGATTTTAGAGGCAGCCCATGCTTCTTCTAAGGTCACCGGTGTAAGGGAAAGAGATCGCTCCGCGGGGTCCTGGACACCCCGCAACGCATGTGTATGCAGCGGGGTGTCTAGTTCATGTGGTTGGAGGAATTGGCCGGACCGCAGGGGACATGTACGTAAAGAGGAAGTCTCCCAACTGCGGCGTCGCAGCAGCTTAAAGAAGAGATTTTGGCTAGATTGAATGACCTCCAAGGTGGCGGTGGTGGCGTTGCGATTGCAAACAAGCACAAGCACAAGCACAAGCACAAGGTTCCCCGCCGCGGCAACACCCCCCTAGCCGCAGTGGACGGAAGAGCAGGTCGCGTGCCTCAGCCCAATCCGGATGGCCAACTCGATGCTGCACCTGAGGTTTCCAATCCAGAATGATGTACCCTTGTAACGAAGACTGGAGGTTATCATGTTGAGGTAGCTAGGGGAAAGGTACACCAATCACCTAGAGCTACTTGAGGGTCAACCAATTCGCGGGACATACCGTTGTAACGATTGAACATGTAAATCCCGGTTTTGATGCTACACTCATTGGATCCGCCGACGCTTAAATTAAGACTCTTGCCGGGGCTATTTTTAAGAGGATCCGGTGGAGCAGAGACCTTATGATTTGTAACACCCCAACGGCCCGCCTTGTTCTCGCACCAAATTGTTCTGCAAAGAAAACCTCCTCTCGCCTTATCTCCGCGGTATTAGTCAGTCTAAAGGACCATATGGCATGCACCAGGTTATTAAATGGGGATGACGGCAATGACCAGAGTCCCTCTCAGACTCAGAGTGCAATGGGTGGGAATGAGATGACTAGCTTGCATGCCAATGGTGATCAGAGTGCCTCTCAGGGTGCAATGGATCGGAATGCGGCGACTCGCACTCATGCCAATGACGTTCAGATTGCCTTGCAGAGTGCATCGGCTAACAATGCGGAAACTGGCTCTCAAGGCATGAATGATGAGAGTGCCTCGCAGACCGCAAGGGGCGAGAATGCGGGAGTGGCTCACATGACAAGAATGTCCGAGTGCCTCTCGAGTGCGTGGGCCGAGAAGTGGAAGCGGAAGCAAACAGAAATTGTTCCAAACAAGCATGTTTCGGGCAAGAGGCATAGAGCATCCAACGGTGGCAAAGATACGTTCCCGAAGGGGTCGCCCCTTATGACCGAAGCAATTCGAAAGTGCCCCTTCGGTACGACTGGCCAACCCTAAGTACAAGCATGGATCTCCAATGCTCACGCGACGCGAGCTTAGTACGGTAGGGCCTTATTGTGTCGCTCTTCATGGGTGGTGCATGCAAGCGGCCCGGTCCAAACATGGTGGCGTTCTTGCATACGCCCGAAAGCGCCTTTTGGCGTGACACGCACGAAGAGGCTAAGATCAATGTGGGTTTCGACGACCGTTTGACCTCATGACCTTTGGATGGATTGGATGTGGCCATCCTTCATTGCATGACACTGTGAGTACAATTTCTTCTATTGTGGACTCATTCGGGATGCCTCTTTCATCTATTGCTTACTAAATTTGCTTTGCATGCTTCTCTATTCCTAGATGCCCGCTCCGAGAAGCGAGGGCCTTGTCTTTGTCGGGTTGGCTTTCTTGATCCCGAGCCATTGACCTTTCGATTTGCTGAAGGATGATGGGCCTCTCGGCAAAGGGCCGTACATATCTAGAATTTGGCCTACGGAAGCATCATGATAAGAACTTTGTCATGTTTACGCATAATCCAGGCCAACACTGGATTGCTATTGTCATAGCTATCAAGTGGAGGAAAGTCTATTTCATTGACTCTGCGCCCAGCGCAAAGACAGAAACGCTCCCGTTGAAAACTTTACTACAAGAGTGAGTGTTTCCTAACCTACATCTGACCCATGCATTTTTTTTCTTAATTATGTTACTAAAAATAGAAAAGAATGTGACCTTTTTACATTTTACTCATGTGTAGCCTTGTTGAGCATGTTTTCAATCCGAAGGGGACAAGGACGCAAAAGTTTACGGTTCACGCCAAGTATACAAAAGTAATTGTTGTGCTTCTCCTGAAGTTGTGCACTTGCCACTTGGGTTTCCATTCAGCGAATAACCACTGTGTTTCATATGTTTGCAGTGCTGGACGCAACCTGATAACAAGACATGTGGGTTCTACACGGCGCACCACTTGATGGTTGCGATGAATCAAGCTCATTTGGATTGTCACGAGGTAACTCGAAGTGCAGCTCCATCTTGTGCCTATCTTTGTTTGGCGATAAAGACCATGTGTACAACAAACACTTATGGCTACCTTTTCTTTGTATTAGGATTTTGACTTGCAGAGTGAACCGTTCAATTTGGGTGATATTAGAGAGAAGATCGCCAAGTTTCTTATGGAACATGTCATCCACCCTGACGGCGACTATTTTGATTCAGAAACCGTGAGTTGCTTCTCGTTCCCTTTGCCGCATCACGACCGAGGTGGATACATGCACGTGAACCGTGTTATTTGTGCCGTGAACAACTGCGGGGCGTGCCCTGAACAACCGGGTGCGTGTGAAGAACAATCGATACACTTGAATTTTTAATGCCTTTGGCGTCGCCCATTTGTTTGTGCTTGGACCTATGTATATGTATTATATGCGTATTAATTATATCAATCTTTGTGGTGTCGACGATTCTAAGTCGCATGTGTGTCGTAACGTCATCATTGACACAGAAGCGTCAACTATCCGAGAGGCGTCTCAAGCCTTCGATAGTTACAGACTGTCTCGCCCCGATGCGCGTCGGTTGTTTTAGCAGATTTTTCTCGTCGGCCCCGAAAATTAAGCGCCCCAAACGTCAACCTCATTGCGCACACTTGTAGTGTCGCGGCGTCTTTAATTTTTCAAGAGTTACGGTCGATGGGTCGCTTAGCCGCGTCGTATTCTCCGCGCGTACGGTCGATTTTAGGTGCTAAGCGCCTGTAAACATAAGAAAAACACGGGTACAAGAGCGGTGTCTATAAACGAATCCACGTGCAGACGGATAAGCGTAAGGTGTGTCTAAGTAGTACAAACCACGTGACGCCGGCGTGTGGCGGCGTGCAGTATGGGTGACGAACGATGCAGAGGCGGTTGCATTTTTAATGTGTGTTTGTATTAAGAAAAGCGTCACGACACTTTTATCGCCCGCGTGTCTGTAAGATTCTAATAGTTACAGCGCCGCGGTGCGATTGCGGCCGCCCGACATGTGGGTTCCGCTTACACGCCCTTTTTGGCCACGGGTCCGTACATGCGGTCGTCCGCGCACACATTGGGCCCATGCGTCGGTAACTTTGGAAGGGATCTGATCGCTTTAGTCATGCTGCGGTGCGTAACGTTACTAAAGAAAGCTACGGGCCGCTTCATAGGAAAATCAGTAGGTACGGTGTTCACTACGGTCGAGCAAAAACGAGGTCACGTAACCCACGTAAAAAACCGATCTGATGATAAAAGTGTGTTACGCACCTCGGTAAGGTTTTGGTCTCGTAAAGTCGATATTTAGAGACTCTAATGGGCAGAAACAAGGATCAGAAGCCCTTAACGCGACGATCAGAGGGCTTTTTTTTACATAGTGTAGAGATGGTATTTTACGACAAAGTTGGAAGTGCCTTACCATCCATGCAAACCAAAGGCTATCTCAGTGAAGACACCTAGAATCTGAAGGCACCATGCACCCTTGACAACCCATTGTCAGAAGAAGATTCAACTTGATGCACCCTCCAATGTTGCATAAAATTTGGTTTAAGTTCTCTTGGAAGACCGATAGCCAAGGATGTGAAAATAGACAACAACAATTCTTTCATCAACCGTAAACTCAAAGAAAAAACAATGAGAGCCCATCTCAAGATTGAAGACAATTATATTCAATGGTTGACGATAGTCATGTTATGAATAAGGATAAGAGAGCTCAGAGATCAATCTTCCGAAAATCACTCTTTTTCTCTTGAATCATGTGATACTTCTTGTTTTTCTTAACCCCAACTTGCACGTGATGCTTATCCATGCATGGTTCGCCAGTGTCATGTAAACTATCACATTGGTTGTAGAATTGCTATGGTGTTGTGATTTATCACCGATGGTGCCGTGACGAAACCGGAGCCTCCCCGCGGACTGCGAGGCAAAAGGTGTCTTTGCTTTCGGCACGCCGCTGGTATCGCCGTTACTAGTCATGACTCATTGTCAAAACTACACTAGTGTGTTGTTTCTATAGATATTTCCCTTGATCATCTATTCTATATCCTGTTGAAAGATCTTTATGCAATCCTTGAATTTAAGCTTTCCCTTGGAATGGCAAATAAGATGATTTTTGGAAGAGCAGGTCACCGACATCAACATTAACAGACTACAAGAAGAGATAGACAAAGGGAAATTGCTGACCATCTCCATGGGTACGTAGTGTTACCTTTTATGGACATGTGTCACTTTTGTTTGATCAAAAGAGAGCACCCAATGCTCATGGTTTGAACAATTGCAAAACAAATAAGGATCAACATTATTTATCTCATTCAGATGTTAGTTTCAAAATCTCTCAAGTACAACAAAGATGATAATGGATGAGATATCCCAAAGTTTTAGCCAGTAAGCTCCAACACGTTAGAAGGGTCATACCGGCCGACCATACAGAATACCTTTGGAATTCCCTAATAATAAATTTTCTATGAATTTCCTAAGAAAGCATGGTAAATAGCACATAAATCAAAAATGATATTTCCACCATAGAACCTAGGGTCCAACATATTTTTCCCATGATGTACATCACAAAAACATGAACATTTTGTACAGGGACCACTATTTTATCATGCACCAAAAGAAAGATACACATTTATCTAATTTCATAGCATTTACTAGCATAAATATGAATAAATATAAAAACTACCAGAAAACACAAACTTATATTTTTCTATCATAGAGCAGAGCATAACAAGCATGACAAAATTGGTTTCACGCAATTCCGAGCTAAAATGACCAAGTTATGGAATTTACAATACATGAATGCATTTCGAATTAGAAAATATAAAAGGATATTCCCCTGTGATAGGTGGGGCCCGCGTGCGGGTGACTCGTATCAGGGGAGCGGCGCGGGCACGGTGGATCTTCGCCGTCGTTGCGTCTCCGGCGAAGGCGAGGGCACCTACGGACTCGTCTCGACGAGACCTGTCGACGGTGGCCCGTGGCGCGGGCTATGGTGGACGGCTGCACGGCCGACGGTGAGAGGCGGCGACGGGCGGCGGCGCATGGCGGCATTTCGCCATTCCCGCAGCAAGGCAGGCATCTAGGGCGAGCATGAGCTTTTGCGAGGCCGAGGCGGACCGGATCCATGGTTTGGTGGCCGGGACGGTGCGGCGGTGAGGTTCAACGGCTGGGCGGCCTGGCGGTGCACGACGCGGCGCGCGTAGCTGTTCCGGGCGATGTGGGGCCACCGCAATCCCAACCGCTAGGGGTTTCATCATCAACACGACGAGGCGGACACGGCACGCGCGACAGGAGGACGAGAGGTGGCCGGAGACAAGCTGGCCACGGAGCCCGAAGGCCGGGCGGCCTACGGACGGCGGCTCGACGGAACGGCCGATTCGGCCGCCTTCGTGCTCGATTCGGCAGGGCTTGTGTTGGCGGGTAGCCCAGAGGATGCAAGAGCCTCGCAAGTGGAATCGGGCATCGGCGTGGTGGTTGGCGGCTGCCGGGCGGCGGAGCTCGCTTCGGGCCGATTTTTCCCAAGGAGGAAAGCTTCACGCCGATGCGCGCGCTCTACGGCTCCCTTGGCTCGGGCCGGGGGGCTTGGACGGCAAGGTGGAGGGGTGATGGCGACACCGTAGGCGAGATTTGGGAGGCCGGGGCATGGGGACGAGCGAGTTGGTCGCGGTGGACGCCGGTGACGGCCATGGCGGCGGGCCGCACGGGCCGCCGCTGGCCGCAAGGGCAAGGCACAAGACAAGGGAAAGGGAGGGGGCAGGGGTGGAGGCGACGCAAGGGGCCCGCGGGCCCCTTCTTCACGGCACGTGCGGTAGAGGGAGGGCGGAGGCGCGTGACACGCGGCATGCGGCGGCCGAACGCGCTGGCGGCAGAGTGGCCGTTGTGTTTGCTGACGGCCAAAATGAGAGCGCCACTAAAGACTAAAACCAAACCCTAATCGATCTATTTCAGTCTGTGCACCGAGATTCGTGCCGATTCAGCCAAAACTCATATTGGATGAAATGTTCCCTATAAAATTCTGAACAATCCATCTATAGAAAGTTTTGGCTAGTTTTGCCTGGATTAGAAACTACGGCCGACCAAAGTTTAACTACTCCGGGTCAAGGCAAACCCTAATTTCATGCTCAACCAAACTATTTTCGACTTTTCGAACATGATCCACCCACTTTCACGAAACGAGCCTATAAAACCTTTTTCTCTACACTAAATTACCTACACTTTCCATGAAGGGTGCACACACATGCAACAAACCTAGCTAGGACTTTTTAATCAAAACAAGACAAAGCACTATCATGGTCAAATAAGGTCAAACCCAGCCAAGCTATCATTATAAAACATAATTAGAAGACATGACCAACATCAACCTTGCTCCAAAACATCACATAAACATTACTAAGAATAAATAAATATTAAACAACTAATTAAGCAAGCATTTCATACATGAAATGACATGACAAAGCATCACATGCAATAAGAAGCAAAACATGATATAAATGATAGATGCATGTATGCTAATGATGTTTATGGTATGAAATGCATACGCTTAATGACATGATTAACACCGTGGTGTTACACAGCGGCAGCCCGAGAAAACGCCAGAACGAGAAGTCAGTTACGTAGACAACAAAAACGGCAGGGACAACACATGAGGGAAAAAAGATGAAACGTGCAAACAATCAAACGGACCTTCTTGGCAAGGTCGGCCTTCACAAGATCTAGAGCGAGCTCCCTTCCCCTCATACCGTAAGCGCTTAATAAAGGCGCCGGGCGGCGCCACACGCCCCGATCCTCCGCCGAGGCCTTGACTTCGTCAAGGCTAGGGAAGTAGCAGTCCGACCTTCGAGAGCGTGTGCCCGATGCTCGCATTGGAGGTGGCGGAGCGCCCTCAAAAGCGAGAGCAATTGGTGCTAGCACCGAGATCCGCGTGAGCACACCATCACCTTCCCGCAGCCTCCCCGACCTCGCAGCCGCATCCAGGCACCAATGAGAGGGGGGTCCGGGTTTGGTAGGGCCGACCGAGCAGCGGCGCCGACCCCCGCCCAAGAACTCGTCGAGGGCCACCTTAAAAGCCCGGGCCTCCTCATACCACGACAATGACATGTCGTCGCCGTCACATCGTGGCCTTCACCTGCTTCGCCGTGTGCCTCGCGGGCCTCCCGAGAGACTCCTTCGCGAGGCGCCGTTTCTCCCGCCGGAGGACCTTCACCCCATCCTGAGGTCCGCCCCACCTCCCGCCCGAGGCGCCCGGCTTCGTCGCCGGCCTCCTTCCGCTTATGAGCCGCGGGCCCGCCTTAAGGTCCTCCGAGGCCTCCCCGCAGGGCGCCCTCATGATCGAACGCGGCATCCCGCCCTCGTGGATGGCCGCCCCCGCTACAGCACAAAGCAGCTTTGTCACCTTCACCTTGATGTCCTCATGGATCTCACGAAGAGGGCGGGCCACTTGCGCCGCTCCCGAAGCCGCGACGGTCGGAGAACGCGGCCGACAAACCTCCGCTCCACCTTCGTGCTAGCAAACGGGTATCGCGGAAGGTCAACCCCGTGTGTAGCTCCATCGCCGACATCATTGATGCCGATGGCCTCCGCGACATAGGGCGTGTCGCGGGCCCGCCGCTACCTCACAGCCGACTTCCCACCGCCCGAGGAAGCCTCCGCAGCTCATCCACAATGTGGCCCTCCGACCACACGTGGCACGCCTATACGGGTCGGGGGCCACGGGGTTTCAGGAGAAGGGCCACGCAGCAGACCCCCCTCCACCGCCGCGCCGTCGTCATCATTGTCGTCGTCGCCACCCTCGTCTGAGGCCTCGTCTCCAAGGCCCCCTGCCCCTCCTCGTACTCTTCGTACCGGAGTCCTCCACAGCTTTTCGGGCCGCCGCCCCCCGTCGGCCCTCCCCGCCCCTCCTCCGCCCCCTCGTCCTCTTCCTCATCCGAGATGATGAGAAAGCTGAGGTCCGCCATCTTGGACCCCAGGCCACCCGTCGAGGTCATGGCCTCCGGACGACGCCCCGCCGAGGACGCCCACACATGCTTAGCCGGGGGCCGCCAGCACGCGACGCCGCGCCCTAGCCCGAACCCCCCACTTCCGCTTCCCCACCTCCATGGCCTCCGCGTCGGCCACGACGGGCAAATCTTCGTGACTCCACCTCCAAAGAGGTGAACACCCGATTGACTCGGTGTCGATCGGGCGATGTTAGCGTGATCCTCCGGATCTTCGGAGGCTCCAGCTTGCCTACCAAGGTCGGCACAAAGCGCCGGCCTCCGCGATGACGAGGCGACCAAACTCCTCCTTGTCCCCGTTCGCCGCCTCGGCCAACTTCGGCCACGTCTTCTCCACATCAACCTCTAGAGCCTTCAGCCCCAAAGGCGCATAACGGTCCGGAGTCCCGACCCCCGAAGGTCTCCCGGCGCCACAAGGTGTGGACCTGAGCCGCCACAAACTCCTCCACCAAATCGCGCGCCGCACACATGGCGCTGCATGGCGCAACGCGCCCGGCCGCAGCGAGATCGTGGCCTCCGCCTTGACGGGCTTCACCTTCACCACGGAGAGACGGACTCCTGAGCGCCATAAAGCCCCTCTGCGCTGTCCAGCTTGTAGTAGAACCAATGTTCTAGCCAATCCGCCGCCCATTTGTTCCGTTGCGCCGCGGCGGGGGCCTCCACTCCACTGTGAGGGATGAAGGTGCACATGCCATACCGGGCCGAAACACCTCCGTATCCATCGCCTTCACAAAGGCGAGGTTGGTTGTGCATGGTGTGGCTACCGATGAAGCCGCCCACCGTAGGCTCGAGCCCGACGGAGCGGCAGCCCACGCCGTATGTCGCCACCGCGGGAAGCAAGACGCCATGAGCCGATGAAAGCGGAGGTTGAACCTCCGCAGACCGCCAGGCGAAGTCACACACGGGAAGCGAAGCCCCCGCCGAAGAACTCCTCAATAACTATCACCTCGCCCGGCCGAGGGGCGGATCCTCTCACCCTCCGAGCGCGGTAGCCCTTCTTCTTGAACCGCTTGTGTCCTTCCGTAACTTCTTCAAAGATCGCCGGCAGATCTCGGCCGAGGGAACTCGAAGCTTTCCACCACGCCTTTCTTCGACATAGTCTCCTTTGATCCGCGCCATGAAGACCCTCGCTACTAATACGCGAAGGGCCCTCCGAAAGCAGCCTAAGAAGGCTAACCCCTCCACGAAAGGCAAGCAGTAGGCCTAGAGCGAGCAGCAAACCGAGAGCGAGAGCGTGGAGGCGAAAAGAGAGCACACAAACCCTAACCCCCACCTACCGTACATATTTATAGGCCGAAGGGGGGGGGAGCGGCAGCGGCCAGGGCCGACCGGCCGGCTACCCCCCGAGAAGCATGGCCCGGATCCCAAAAACACACGGAGCCCTCGATCCACCCCATCCAAGGGAAACCAACGGCATTCGTACTCTACAAACAAAACACAAACCTCCCCCGATCCGTGCCACCCACAACCAGCCAACAGCAAGGCGAAGCAAGCCCAAAACCGCCGCGCCCTACAATGGGCCAGCAACACACGACGTAACCGGCCGACCCACCACAAAGAATGCACCAAAAGGGCCAAGGCCCACGGGCGAGGGGCCCACGAGCAGCCGTGGACGTTGCCGCAGGGCCCACGGGGCGGCAGACACGCCACTCCGCAGGCCCCTCCGGGAAGATCTTTAGCCAGCCTCGCCCCTGAGGGAACCGCACCTTCGAGGGGCTCCCGCCGGGAGGGCGACCCTCGCCAGCCTCCCCCCCCAGCCCCGCCACGAGGGGCCAAGACCGATTCACACTTAATAGATTCTACAGCCTCGCAGTTCAGCTAACGGAGGCCCCACCACCACGGCACTAACATCGAAGGTGCAGGCTCAAGAAGCGGAGGTCTCTCCACACAACAAGAACGTCGAAACCCGCACCCCGCCACCAAGCCCTACCCCGAGGTCGAGGGCTTCTGCCAGGGCGTGGGCGCGCCGTGGTGACGAAAGAAGGCCGAGGCCGAGGAGCGCCCGGGAGCACCCTCCGGGAGAACGGTCGGGGCCGGGCCGGCAAGACGGAGAAACCCTACGGCTCCCAATCCAAAGGGGTCGAGCCGCAATTCTGTGATCGACCTTGTAATGAATAGTTACTTAGCGTGCCCCTTGTGGGGGCCCACCCGTAAGTGTGTATGAAACCCTACCTACCATGTACCAAATTGTAAATCAGCCCTCTCGACCACGAATTCCTATAAATACCAGGTACGGGCTCAAGAAAGGGATCGGTTGGTGGCAAGTTTAATTGCCAATTACACATTTTTCATCCCCCGTCTGCTCCACCCTTCCCAAACCCATCGTTTACTAGAGGCCCTGACACCCTCTCGAACGCCTCCGACCTTCGACAACTCTGGGCCGAGGGTCGGGCCGCCGGAGGTCGCCCCTACGCCGCTCACTACCGCCTCCGAACTTAACTCGGGGAAACCCCTCGCCCCCTCTCCCGCTCCGGAGCGAAGGCTAAGGGGGGGCGTGATCCCAACATAAGGAGAGCGGAGCCGCGCCCGATTTTGGAGAGTCTTCGTGAGTTATGGTATGTCTTTGTATCTTCACTCTACAAGACTTTTGCTTTGATATATATTTATCTTCTCTATTTACTTTTATGCCTTTCATATATTTATGGTTAGTGTAGTATTTATGCTTTAGCATAGGATCTCCACTTGCATCGAGTTCTCTAGTTATAGACATAATTAGAGTAGTACTCCCTCCGGCCGGGTATTAGAAGTCGTTTTGGACAAGGTTTTGGTCAAACATTGGGAATATAAATCATCAATAACTTTTAAGTTGTTGAGTTTGTAAATATGAAAATTATACGGATAGATTTGTCTTAAAAAATATTTTGATAAAAGTATACATATATCACATTTCCATAAATATTTTTATAATAACAAGAGGTCAAAGTTGTGTTTTTGGAGACCGTGTCGCTGTCCTAAACGACTCCTAATACCAGTCCGGAGGGAGTAATTGATAGTGTAGACATGGTGTCTAGACTAGAGGTTACCTGAGATTACACCCAATCCCACGGATAGTTTGTGGTAGCCCCTGTGTGGTGACAGCCCCGATGGCCGATGTATTCCACCATGTTTGGGTTGGTATTTGTAGGACTTTAGTCGAGCTTCCTAGCCCCCCCGCTCACCTCTTTTTGTGGCTAGTGTTCTGATGTCCCGAAGTGTTATTGTGTGATTGCTATATTTATCCATACTTCAGTTACCTTAGAACCAAAGTATTAGGAAGTAATTAGGAACCTTTGTCTCTCCCGTTGTCCTCTTGATTAGTTAAGCTATTCATTTATCATTGTATTCTTTTTAGTCATTATTAGTAGATTACTTTTTATGCTTAGTCTTCATAGTCTTGTTTATATTTTGTTTACCATTTACCCCACTTTAGTCTAATTGGTTTACTAAGTTAGTAGATACATGATTGTGAGTTATTAGATTCTTTATCCAAAGCTTCCCTATGGATACGATACCTAGAATACTCTCCTAGAGAAAAACCTACAATGATGTTTTGTGCGCTTGTAGAATCTTATTATTCTTATAGCACTTAACAAATGTCAACAGAGGCCTTCTCTGCCGGTCCCTCGGGACGATGATGCTCGGTGGTGCACCCTCCCTCGCACATCCGTATTGGCAACACCGGTGCGTGCCATCGCCCCTCGAGGCGTTTCCGGCGTGGCAAACCCGAGAGTGTCTCACCCGTTGGCTCCTCGACCGCATCGACTTCGACATCGACCCCCTCTTCGACCGCCTCGAGCATCGCCGTCTTCATCCTTGGTGGCTTCCCCTTGCGCAACCATCCACCATGGCGCCTCCTCGCGCGCCCGCGGCTTCCTCGGCGGCTCCTTACCCCAAGCAACCTCGAGAGCTCCACATTGACCACGGCTACCTTACGCCCGACATCCCGGGCGACGGCTACTGCGTCCTCATGCTCGGCTACCTCGACTTCGGCATAAAGAACTATCATTTCCTTGTGTTTTTGCCGTTTTTTTTCTCCAAGAATAAAGATCTAAACCACACTAAGTTGTGATCAAGGGGGTTGTTTTTTGATGAAACAGAGGGGTTTGCACCCCTACCTGGAATTTTATTGAAAGTAAAACAAGTTTACAGAGTACAATTAGGATACATGAAAAGACAAAAAGAAAATCATGAAAATTACAAGAGATTTTCGAGCCATTGATCTATGTGTGGGTGGAGACGAGGTTTTGCTCTTAGGAAAAGAGTAGATGATCCAGTTCTTCATCTAAATTCAGAGAGCACAAAAACACGGTTGTAATCCGGTAGATGCATATTTCTCCTTTTCGAAGAGCTCGATGTTTAGCCTGTCAACCGAATTAGCCAAAAAACATCTTTCTTTTATTTTGACAAAGATGATTTCCAAAGCCAATTAAAGGTCTGGATGAATATCCCTCGGTGCCAATCGGTTGTTTGTAGGCCCTTGAGCATGAGAATACACTTGTTCCCCAGATATAATTCCATGAATCAAGAACACCTTGGTCCACATTTTGGAGCTGCAATTGCTGAACAGTATCTTGTAATAGGAGAAATTGATCATATGCTTCGGGGTTAGAGGCAAATTGAACAACTCATGAAAATGATCATTGTTTCGCTTTATGAACGTAAATAGATTGATTCTTGGCAAAAGAGTATAATTTCGATAAAGTCGTGACAGAATAGAGTTGTCCCATCGATCATACCATAAGTAATGTGAATTACCATCTCCAAGATGAACTGTGGCCATACCCTTGAAATTGATAGCATTTTAAGAATATCTCTCCACCAAAATGAACCTCTAAAGTTCACAATGAAGACTAGTAAGTTACCTCTTGAATAGTATTTGCTCCAAATTAATTGCACCTGTGGTACCTGCACTTTGTTGAAGAATTTATGCAGATACTTAAGAAGAAGGCTCATATTATGCACATAAAGATTAATCACTCCTAATCCCCTTTCGGTTTAGGTAGAGTAAATCAGATCCAAGCAGCCTTTGAAGGTTTTTTACTGTCAAGATCGGACCCTCTCCAAAGGCAATGCCTCCTATATTTATCAATTTGTTTTTATAATTTCTTTTGGCAAAAGAAAGATAGACATGGCAAAGGTAGGCAAAGCATCGACACGCATTTGTAAGTTCAAGTCTTCCGGCCTCATTTAGATAAGAAGAAAAAGCCACTAACCTCCTTTCACACTTAGTCACCAAGGGCCAAAAATCAAGAACTGTTGGTTTTGTTATGCTTAAGGGTAGCCCAAGATAAGTAAAGGGCAGAGTTCCCACTAAGCAACCAAATTGCTGGGCTAAAATAACCATTCTCTCGGGAGAAATATTATGAGGCAAAGCATCATTGATTTCTCAAAGTTAACCTTTAGACCAGAAGATTGGGCAAAATCATTCAGAATATTTTTAAGGTTATTGAGCTCATTCAGATCACCTTTCATGAAGATAAGTGTGTCATCTGCATATTGCAAAATTGGAAAGTCTTCATCATTTGGGAGAGGGATGGGCAAACTTAAAGATTCTTTGGGCTTTAGCATCATTTAGAAGTGTCTGAGAAAATCGCCGAGAGAGGACAAATAACAAAGGAGAAAGGGGATCCCCCCCTGCCTTACCCCACGTTTGTAGTGAAATACCTTCCCTGGAACTCCATTCAGCAGAACAGAAGAAGTCCCTGAAGAAAAAATTGCCTTCATCCATTGCAGCCAACGAGCAGAAAGCCCTTGTGCTCCATGATCTTCAACATGAACTCATGTTCTACTTTATCAAAGGCCTTCTCAAAATCTAATTTCAGAATTATGATTTCTCTTTTACTTTGATGACAGGTATGGAGATATTCTAGAGCCCAGTCTAGACAATCTTGTATGCATCTATTTTTAATGAAACCATACTGGTTCTTGTGCAGGATAGAAGGCAGATGACTCTGAAGTCTGTTGGCCAGCAGCTTGGTGATGATCTTGATGGAAGTATTGAGTAAAGAAATAGGTCTATAATCAGAAACCTTCATTGATCATCCTTCTTTGGGATAAGAGTGATGTGAGAGCCATTTATACTGAGATAGATATTATTTTCAAAGAAGCCATTACAGAGAGCATAGAAGTCCGGGGCCACAATGTGCCAAACAATGCTTAATAAAGTCGAGATTGAAGCCATCGGGCCCGGAGCCTTGTTTGTTGGGAGATGTTTGACCACCATGTCAATTTCTTCCTTTAAGAAGGGTTCAACTAAAGAGGAAAGATCCGGGGATTTGTGAAGAAAGAGCTTAGATTATAGGTTATTGCTGTAAAATTACTTGTTCCTAATCTCTCCTTGAAACTTTGCCGATTAATTCTCGCTTTATCATTATGATTTGTCAAGTTGTTTCCCCGATCATCCTCGTAAAGATGTAATATAATTCCTTCTCGTATGAAACAAGTGGCATGAGCATGAAAAAAGCTTGTCCCAGCATCTCCCAAAGTGACCCATTTGATGTGGCTTCTTTGTTTCCAGTAGGCTTTTTGCTGTTGGAGGAGAGAGATGAGTTTTGTCTCTAGAATTGTCCTAAAGTTTCATTCTAGTAGACTTAAATCTCTGAATTCCTCTAAAAGATTCGGGAAGACAATTATTTGCTTGACATTGTTTATATTTGTTTTCAGGCCGGATAAGTTCTTATTCCGTGCTCTCAAGACACTTCTTAGATTCTTGAATTTTTGCTGAAATGCATTTGGCACTATCGAAAAAAATTGAAAGGATTAAACCAACCATATTGGACCTGAGGGAGGAAATCTTCATGATGAAGCCAAAAGTTTTCAAACCTGAAAATGTTTCCTTTGGGTATGTTGGTAGAGATAGTGATAGAACATGGAGTATGATCAGAAATTTCTATGGTCAGGGTGGTGGCAAAGGTATTGGGGAAGGAGAGGGTCCAATTAGATGAGGTGAAAAACCAGTCCAATCTCTCTCTAATAAGGGTGGCTGCTGCTTGTTGGTCCAAGTAAATCTCTGGCCTTTGAGTGGTAATTCTACCAAACCTAAGGCACTGATAGCCTCATTAAACATAAGCATGTCAGAACATCCGCTTCCTCTGGCTGTTTCTATCTTCGTGGTTTCTATAAAGAGCCAATCCACATTTGCAGGCATAGTGATATTTTTAAACCATCGAATGAAATTTCTTTCCCCCGAGGTGTACAAGGTGCATAGATATTTGTCAAAACCCAGGTAGCATTATTATGATTTGAGGAGTCTGGTGGTGGTGGTGGTGGTGGGGGTGGAGGTGGCCCATTGCCCCACCGACCAAAGCCATGATAAAAAAAGTTATTAGGATCAAAATCATCATCATCAGGTGGCAGATCTTCATCCTGGGGGCCCATGCCAAGCATCTGAGTGTGAAAGACTTCACACTGAATTGTCCAACTATTGGATTCAAAGTGGGTGCCTTCAGTAAAAACAAAGAACCAAGGAATCTCATCCAGAGAAGATACTCTGACCCTGACCATGGCTCTAAAAGGATACAGTCTGTCTTCTTCCCACATCAACAGGTAACCAAAAGAGGAAACAGCTTTTTCAATGAGAGACTGAGTCCAGAGATCAAGATCCAGGCCTAAAAAGATCATCCACACCTCATGTGTGATAACTACAGTCCTATGGTTCCAAGCTCTGTTATGAGCAATGAACGAGATTGTTCCATTGCCATAGGGGTATGGGCTATTCTGGATGAGTATATCACGCTGAAACAGGTAGTTGAACTTTACCATGGCCTGACCGTAGGGCGTAGGGTACATGCTGCGAAATCCAACCTGAACATGGTTGTGAAAGAAGTCTTCTAGGACGTTCCTGATGTCCATGAAGTTGACATGACCTTGTGGCGCCGGGTTGAAGATGGCAATGGCGAGGTCTAGGTTATGGTCATGGATCGGTCCAACAACAACTCTCCTCATCAAAGGCCGCCCTTCTATCACATGGCGATGGGTTCCCGGTGGCATGAAAGGAGCAGGATCAACCAAGCGAAAAGCCATTTCCTGTCGATCAGAGGATGAAGATGAAGGTACAGAGCAGTAACCGGGGTTTTCTCATCCCAAAGAACATGTCGAATGCATTGATGAGAATGGGGGCCAAGAACGAGTAGCTCGGACTCACCGAAATCAGCGTGCCGGATTCCAAGCAGAGGATGAGCAGAAGGAGTTGAGGTTGCCGCCGGTGGTGGCACCACCTCGGCGTCATCGTCCTCCTCAGGAAACTCAGAGCAGTAAGCCGCCAGGTGAGCGACCAGGGGACGGTAATTGGGGGCGGTGGAGTAATTCCGGTTTGGTGAAAAAAATAGTCACTGAACGATTGGAAGACTCTAGGTTCCTTGGGTCCCACCGTCATAGGCTCATTGGAGGCCACCGGCTGCGACCGGGATTTAGGAAAATCTTTTTAACCGGAAAGCGCGAGGACCTGCAAGAAATCTCGGGCGTGACCATAGCGAAGGCGCTTGAGGCATCGTATCTCGTTTCTGCAGCTTGGGCCTCGATATGATCTATAGCCAAGCAACGCGTGCACCGCCCCGGCCTAGAGATGGCTTAGAGGGCAGCGGGCCAGAATCCCATTAGAGAGATTTGAAATTGGCAGTTGAGAAACGGGCTGCCTAAAAAATCGGCGATCAAAAACGGAACGTCTAGCGCCTTTGGTGGGATTTGAAGTTTGAAAATTTGAATTTTTTTGAACTGATGAGTTGGGGAGGGTCTTCGGAGACCTCACCGGAATGGAGTTTGCTCCGGTGAGCGGCGGGACAGAGGGCCTGCGAAGAACGGTAGTCCAAGAAGATTGCTCCTCCTGTAACCACTTACGGAACTCTGATTGGAACGGCGGACCACCATTGTGCCATAGGTGGAAGAAGCACTTGAATTGTTGGCACTCAAAAGCTTCAGACTGTAAACATGAAAACCCACCGCCCGAACAAGAGACAGAGAAACGAAAATGTACGATCACCAAGAACACGGACATCAAAATCACTAGCATTGCCTCCAAGAATTGATTGAAGAATGGCAGAAACTGAATTAACATTGAGTCTGAAGGAGCAACGTCCCACTGAAAGGACCAGGAGAAACGGAGGCGATCGGGAGGAACGGAGGTGACAGACCGGAGCATGGAAGCGACGACGAACCTCATCTTGAAACGCCGGACCAGGACGAGGGTTGAGTTGGGAAGCCATGGACAGAAGAAAGGAGGGGCCGCCGAGGTTGGATCACCGGCGATCACCATGGCGAGAGGAGGAGTCGCCGAGTCGCCATCCTATCGGAAATGGGAGAAAAAAAATTCTTCCTGCGGGGGGGGATGTCAACTGACTTCTTCTCCAGTCTCACCGTTTGTGGTGCTCCCGCTGTGACTGCGGGGGAATGTTAGCGATATGTGGCGTGCAGGACATGTAGGTGTTGTGTGGCCTGCATGCGTCCTAGATGTGTGGCATGTATGTGTCCTAAACGTGCGGCGTCGTGTTGTTAGCATCGCTATATGTACTGGCATTTGTTCTAATCAATACAATCACTCTAATATCCTCTTACACTTGTGCGGTACCGCACCTTGCTTCCATGCATGATAGACAAACGAAGCGTCAAGCAAAGTAATATCCTAGCCAAGAAGAAGGCAGCATACATCAATTAACAGAATAAAAGGGAAGAAAGTTATGTAAGGATGAGTAAAAGTAGAGATTCTACGATCGATGGCATGAGTGACCTCCGATACTCGGTCTGCACCACACCCTTATTCATGGTTCACAATGCACCTTGTTTCACAATGCCCCAAGCTTCAGTTCGACACCTTCAACACGTGCCCCTTTTTGTTGTTATCAAGCTGCTCCTGCAGCTCCCGAGGAAACATTTCCTTGTATTCCTGAGGAAAAGATCCATAATAAGATACTGCTACATCTTTGATGCTCTCGAGATATTCTAGCCCACAGAAGTGTACATGATGTCCAAGGACCATGTGCAGCACCTCAAGTTTGGGCATTGCTTTCTCATCAAACTTGACTGACTCAATTTTCGGGCTGGCGCCATAAGAAAGATAGAGACCCTCAAGCCTCTTGAAAATGTCACACCCGAAATGGACCTCTCCAATAGTTATGTCATGCCACTCCACCAAACACAGAATCGTCAGGTTTCGTAGCTTCCCAATGTATTCCATGAGCATGGCTGCACCATTCCTCGAGAGACCGGTGCCAGATAGCGTGAGCTTCACCAGGTTCTGGAGGCCCTTGATCCATTCTGGCAGTTTGGCCATCCTGCAACACAGCTTGAGGCTCTGGAGGTTTTCCGGAGGCGATACTATGCTATCCAGGCAGTCAGATAAATCTAGCTCTGATCTCAGCGATAACGACTCAAGGAGGCTGAGCTTGGAAATTGCTCGACTTAAGTTCTGTCTATTTTTTTCGCTGATGCCAAGCAGTCCTAGCTTGCGAAGGCCAGTGAGACCTTCCATCTCCTTCACAAAATCATTTCCCCATGCAAGATGCACGGACCGCAGTGTGTGCAATGATTTTAATTTCCTCATCCCTCTCGGCACTGTAACAGCCGTGGCTTCTGATGAAACTTCCAGGCCCATTACGATAGGAGGTAATGCTGCACACTGTTGTTATATCGTGGGCAGTCGAATCCAAGACTATGTTATGTTGTGGACTCTAGCTAGTGGATCAAACTCGAGGGGCGCCGACTCGTAGGTATAACAAGTTGAGTTGAATTTCACTGCACACTCTATCACTGACCCCGGTGGCAACTTTTTCTAGATTCGCCATTCTGGGGTGCCCTTGTCTTAGTCACCAGGTAAAGCAGTATTGAATTCAGACAAATTCAGCTTCAGTAAAGTCACGCCCTCATGCAGAGAAAAAATCAGCACAGTCTCATTGACAACAAACTTTGCTCTATCTCCGTGTTCCTCTGCTAGCTAGGCCTCGTTTTGCTCGTGTTGACCCGAGCTACCGGCCGGTGCCCGGCACCGTTCTGCCCGTGTCGGCGTCGGACCTCAACCTCAGCTCGTCCGAGTGGAACAACAACGTGGTCGGGAAGATCAGCGAGTGGATCGGTTTGGACTCGGAAGACAAGCCGCTCCGCTTTGGCTCCGAGATCACGCTGAAGTAGGAGATCGCGTGGGCGTCTCACGTCTCGCAGCAGGTCCAGTGGTCAAGTACATTGCATTCAGCCATTGTATAACGACAAAACTTTCTAACTTCACCGGGAACTGTTAACTGTTGGCTGCTGGTCTGTTCACATTTGAAATCTCCTTCACAATCTTAACAGTTTTCGACTTACAAGAGCATTTGATTGGCAATTGTATTCTGTTACGAGTAAAAACAGCTCTTGGACACTCTGCTCTCTGATTTCTTATAGATTCCCTGCTTCTCTGCCGATGGCCTGTGAAACAAAGCAAGGCTACTAAACTCTGAATCTGCCTGTGTGGAAGGGATTAAGCACAAAGCTCTACTTTGTTGTGGCACTAAAATGTGGAATAATAGCTGGGCATGTAGCTAGCATATATAGATCGAAGAAGCATACCCATATTGCTCAAGTCAGTCTGTGGGCTTATATATCGATCATAATAGCTACCATAGGGGCGGATCTACAGTAACCCGTCGGGGTCAGCTGACCCCGATGACCTTGTGACAACTCCTAATACCCTGCGTTTTTTCACCAGCCATGACCCCAGTAAAATTAGAAATTGACCCCGGCAACAATAGCTCAGCCCTCTTCTTTCATTTGCTAATAAAGTCCTGGAAGCCCAAAGCCTGCTAGACTCAAGCAACTATTGCAACTATGCAAGCCTAGCTAGAAACATAAATGTCATCTGCTAGTAGACTTCGCCAATAAACACACAGGCCGTTTCATCTCCAATTCAATCTGGCGTCACCAACGACTCGTTCGGCCGCTATGGATCTTCGCCTGTGTCACGTTCAAGCCGCCCTACACCTTTGGAGCCTATAGGTACACCAAATTGCCAAATCTCTGTTAGTACGTACTGAGGCATGCAGAGATGACCTAGTACTTGTTCACTGCTCATGTTGGACCTTGAATTTTTATGTTTTTTCAGTTGATTAATATAATAAGAATTCAGAAGCAAACTGCAGAAAGAGTTGAGCAGTGAACAAGTACTAGGTTATATCGTGGTCATATCAGTTTGTGCCAACTACCAATTGTTATCGTGGGCAGTCGAATCCAAGACTATGTTATGTTGTGGACTCTAGCTAGTGGATCAAACTCGAGGGGCGCCGACTCGTAGGTATAACGAGTTGAGCTGAATTTCACTGCACACTCTATCACTGACCCCGGTGGCAACTTTTTCTAGATTCGCCACTGCTGCACAGCAAGCCAAAGCGCACAAATCACGCCTATCAGCACTGCCTATAAACTGTCCCAAGCATGCTCCCAATTGTACCGCCATAAGTTCGGTACACTTCTCACAACAACTTAGCTCTGACACATCATCCATAACACCGCCTCTGCCAGCATGGAGATGACGTAGCTTCCTGAGATTGACTATGGTTGTGGGCAGCACTTGTATATTCGTCTTCTTAATGTCTAGGACCTCAAGTTGACTTAGGTTGCCCACAGAATCAGGCAAACAAAAAACTTGACCACACCCCCTCAGAGAAAGGTATCTGAGATGTAGAAGCTTCCCAATGTTCTCAAGGCTATGGTTAGTTAGACCTTCTGTGTCTTCCAAGTCCAACACTCGAAGAAACCTCATCTGGTCAGAAATGTAAAATGGCTTCCACTCGCCAAATACTGTTAACGACCTTATACGGGACAACTCTACAATGCTCTGGAACTCTCTCTCGTCTCCCTCCCAATTACTGCTTACGGCAAGGTGACGTACTGGGCCATTTGAGCTACAACCTTCCTCCAACCTGAAAACAAGATTTTTCTCTCCTTGACATTGAAATGCTGATGTCGCAGATGATATCATGTAGCTTGCAAGAGTCATCCCTTTGTCTGCTCAAAAACTTTTCATGAGTTGGCAACACCATGCTCCTCTTAATGAGTTCCTCAAAGTAACCATCTGCTATTTCCATGGAAGATTTGTCGCGTGCCTCTACTGAGTAACCCTCCACAGCCCAACGACGAATCAGACGTGTTCGACTGATATTGCAGTCTTCAGGAAAGATGGACATGTACAGGAAACAAGGTTTAAGGTAATAGGGTAAACCATCATAACTTTTCATAAGAGCTGCTCTCACAGGCTCAATCTCGGGATTCATCTCCATCTCAGCAGTAATGTGTGCATTCAATTTTCTCCACTCCACAACACTTTTTGTTTGTTGCTCTGCCAAGAAGCTTCCAATGGTGACTATTGCAAGGGGAAGTCCATCACACTTGTTTAGGATAAGTTTTGCTGGTTCAACCAACTCAGGATAATCCTGGTAAAAATCTACAGTCATCTTGAATACCTGAAATTGGTGCAGTATAAAACATTCAGCACATCAAAATAAAATTGTAAAGAAACACAACCTGTTGGTTAGATGACTCTGTTTAAGCTTGTGCTTTTAGGCAGAGGTCGGAAGTGGATTCACAATTATTGTATCAATTCTGTGAATCCTTCATTTAGGAAAAAAAAATGACTAGAACACATTTTTAATATGAATCCTTCAATAACGTCCAGGACAAGGATAACATATATATGCCATTTGAAACCGTGTGAAGTCAATAATGAACACAAATTTTTAATATGTGACTTGAAACAATGTAAAGTCAATATGCGATTGTTTTGTATTTGGAATCTTGGATGGTGTAATTAGTAACATACACGACAAATGCAAGACAGTCCCATAAATGAAGATGATCCTTAAGCATCACCAACTTATTTTTATATGGTTATTTTTTTTTATCCAAAAGAAAATCAAGATAGAAAATACAACAAAAGTAGGTAAACACACAGAAAAATGCCTGAGGTGTTGTGCCAGATAAGAGGTGGGAAATGGAAAATAAGTTGGCTATATTGTTGTCAACGAGCTAGTGCTCTGTTTTTATCCAATGTATTAACGGAACAAAATGGTAACAAGCAACGGTGTTGACTAGGTTTATTTTGGATCTACTACAAGTTTTTATATTTTATATGGGGAACACTCTGCCTTCATTAGGGATGAAAACGGATCGGATCGGAGCGGATAATGACTTTTCCATATCCTAATCCTCTTTTTCTAATCGGTTTCGAGCGGAGCGGATATTATGCAGATTCGGATGCGAATACGGATATTTTAGGATGTCGGAAATGGTGCGGGTTCGACCGCGTCGGAGCGAAGCGGAGTTTTAGAAGTCGGATAATATATGCTTACATGTTGTTTTTTTTATAATGAGAAACAATTTTTTAACCAAACTCATAAACTGGCAAGACAATATTAACCAAAGTCATAAAGTAAATACTCTTAGACGTCATATTTATCTACACGTACATGCACGCAAAGATCAAATTGCATACGCTAGATAAATCAGTACTAGTCTAGTAGATAGATAGATCAAGAATACTATAGGGCAGAGAGGACTTACCAGCTACACGCCGAGCGGAATAGGCCGACCGCCAGCCAATTATTGTGCAATCAAATAGAATATCATTCTATAGAAAAAAGATATACTTAAAAATGTCTTTTGGGCTGATTAAAATATTCGGATATCTTATTATAAGCGTCGGATAATCCTCAAGTAATTATCGGATAATCCATATCCGTCGGATTTTGTCAATACCATATCCTACACCGCATCCGCGTATGGTCGGATTCGGATTATCCGCATCCGCACGGATATTAAAAACACTTCTCCAAATCCTTAAAATTCGGGTTCGGAGCGGGTCGGTGTGGAGGATTATCCATACCGCTTTCATCCCTAGCCTTCATCCTGTATCACTGACGTATCAAATTCAGACAATTCAACCTTTTGTAAAGAACATTTATATTGAGGTGAATTATTATCACACCTCGCATGAGAATGTAGAGCAGGTGGGTCTTCCCACTTTTTTCCCAAAAAATATTCTAAAGAATGCCTTTTCGAAGCCAGTTTGAACAGTTTTGGTTATACAAAGCATTATTTTTTGAGGGAAACTGAAGGAGGACCCCTACAGCGCTTTATTAAAGTTAATTACACAAGAAAAATTAGGGCAAGGAAATACAAAGCATTATATATCAAAATGAAATAGACCGAATACGTACGAGTCTTTTTCATTACCGTTTTATGAAGAGTTCACGAGCTTCCTCGGCACCTAGAATGTTTAGCTTGCGTATACATTCTGGTTCTTCCTTGCAACAATGCGCAGCAATATCCTGGTCCCTTGTGGTGATCACTATGGTCCAGCTTTTTGCCTTCTTTTTTTTCGAATACCCCTTTTATTATATCCCATTCTCGGGTACACAATAGGTCGTCGACAACAATCAAACACTTTCTATTATTGGAAAGCCGGTCCACTGCATCTGTCAAATCTTCTACAGACATTGAAAAGTAATCTTTTTTTCTTGTCACCAACAAAATCCATCGCACCCTTGTTTCCTGATGACTTTGCATCTAGCTGGATAGCTATATCCATAAGAAACACTTGAAGCTTGAAAGGGCGCAAGACGGTCACAAAAGCATGTTTCGTGAACTTGTCATTGATCTCTTGTCTTTCGTAAACATCATTCACTAGAGTAGTCTTTCCAACACCACCCATTCCCCATACTGCGATCACCTTAAGATGATTGTCAGAATGTTCTAAAAATTAGTTTGGCAATATATTCCTTCTCTTCGGCCCGCCCTGTGAGCTGAGATTTCTCAATAGCTGCTGTCATGTTTGTCTTAGAGTGGCTCTCTTTTTCAACCGCCGTCTTTCCATCAGCATCCACGGATTGGTCCTCTTGAATCTCATATGTGGGCAATGTTGAGCTAGACACCGACTCTGTTGAATATGTTATGCCTTGAGAACTCTGTAAAACGGGAAATAAAATATCTTCAGCCATGAATCATGTAAGAAACTAGGAGAATTCCCCACGTGTTGCCGTGAGAGTGAAGGAGGAATATAAATGTGTTAGGATGTAATCATTAAGGATTAGGAGACATATATGTGCGCAAAAACATTATCTTACTATTATACTAATTGGAGGCTCCAAACGAAGCCTCCACGTTAATCCTCACCAGACGCACTAGAAAAATAGAAAATCTTACTATTATTAATTGGAGGCTCCAAACGAAGCCTCCACGTTAATCCTCATCAGACGGGCTAGAAAAATAGATAAATGTTAGAAATTCTATAGCCATCGATCCAGAAGCATCTAACAACGATAGTCATTCGATCTATTTTAGTTTCTAAAAATTACCCACATTTACCATTACAAAAACACCATAAAATAACCCCTTAAATATACAAATAAAATACCCACCACTACCATTATGAAGATTTTATTATATAATATTTTAGTAAAACTAGATAAATTACACGTTAAAAATATATCTGCCTCGCACAAACCTACTGCCGCCGCCGGCTCATCATGCCATTACACGGAGTTCTCGACCCACCTAGAGAAGTCACGGATATTGTCTAGCTTTCCTGATCGACACTATTTGGAGTAGTTGCATGAAGTCTGGACCCTTTCTTAAAACTTTCTAGATATGACCTTTGCATGCCACATTTGGGTGTGCTAAATTTCAGAATTTTTAAAACTTTCTAGATATGACATTTTGAATTGGTTTTTATGTTTCCACCTAGCATATATATGGTTTTCACCATATATTTTCTCCGATAAAGAAGCCTTTCGGTGTACTAAAGCCTGATGAAGGGTGATGCAGTGTCATGTCTCCATACAGGTGAGACCACACGTTCTGAATGCAAAAAGTTGTTCTTTTCAACATTGTTATTTAGTCTCTCTGTACATATATAGCTATGTAATTTATATGTACTAAAGTATACAGTTCATTCACTGTATAGCTACGTTATTCATAATCAAAGTCAATTCATTATAATATTCACCATCAAACTACAAATAGAATTATACAAGAAGAAGGTCCTAGAGGCCAGCGGCGAGATGATGGCGCCCCACCAGAAGGGAGGGCGCGCGCGCCGCCACCGCTGCCGCCGTTCGACTTCTTCGGAATTAATGCGATAATTAAAGTAAGAGTTTGGCTAGGATTATCTTACGACCTTTTGTGTGCAAGGAATATTCCAACTCTATAAGAAAATCTCTTATTAGGAATTAGGAAATAAATATGATTGCTTGAAAAAGGAATTCCAATCTATATGGAAGCCTTTAGAGATTGCTTTACATAAATAGGGAGTTTGTAGTCTCTTTGGGGCAAGCAACAAAGATCAGTTTTCGTCTCTCTCCTGCCCCTTGCGCCGCCGCACTCCTCCCCCTCTGCGCCGCTGCCACCGCCACCCCGCCACGCCGCCCGGCCGCCGCCTCCCTCCGGGGCGCCCGCCACGTGTCACTTGGGATGAATCCGGTTTGTGGCAAACTGGTATCCGGAGGCCACTATGATCCACCCACCACCATGGGCCGAGAGGCGAAGAATATGCTCACCGACCGACGAAGCGGTTCTCCACCTTCACCGCCCGACTCGACACGCTCGCCGATCAAGTCTCCGTCCTCTCCGGTAGCAATCCGGCGGAGGAACGCAAGATCAAGCTGTACCAGGAGGTCGAGAAGGAGATGAAGATGGTCATGGGAAGTTGGACGCGCCTTCATCCGGGCATACAAGAAGAAGGGCAAGACGTCTCCTATCCAACCACGGCGGCACATGCGCCGCCCCTCCGCCTCCCTCGGATCACTTCCCTCCGCACAAGCTGTCCTTCCCGACGCACGATGGCAAGGACCAGGCCTGTTCATCTTACCATTTCACGGGAGGAGCACGGCGGTGGTGCATGTGCCTATCGGGGAGAAAGCATTGACAGACTGGGCATGCTTCGCCCAAGACGTCAACGAGTGCCGGCCAAAGCAACTTGGCGCAATCCGGCGGGCGAACCGGGCATCGCTACGGAAAACCGGCACCATCGACAAGATTACGCAGCGGTTGCTAGTGCACGTTGCTTTGCGCTGGGCACTGGATGACCAACATCAAGTCAACATCTACACAGCGGGACTTGGGAACCGCTGAAGACCGACATCGAGCCACTGGGACCCAAAGGACATGGAGACGGCCATGTCGCCGCCGGGCCCGGGCGCACGAGCGTCACCTCACCATCCTCTACAACTCCCGCAAGATGACTCGGCCCGGCGGGGCAAGGCACCCGCCCCTTCCCCTCCCACGGCGGCTGGCGCAAAGACCAAAGAATATGGACTCGGCCGTTCAAATGGTTGACACCGAGGAGATGACCAAATGACGCAAAGGCTGATTTGTGCTTCAAGCGTGGACGAGCCGTTCTCACGGGGTCACAAATGCAAGCACTGTCTTTCGACATCATCGTCTTCAATGACTACGACGGCGACAAGGAGGGAACCATCTTGAGGCCGCCCCCACCGACGGCGGTCTTGACCTCGGGGTCCCTGCTCGGGGACCCCAACTCCCCGGGTACATGGTGCACACTCTCTCTACCTCATCGTCATGATCGCATTCACGAGGGGTAAGCATCGTCGTCGACTCAGCGCCATGCACAACAACGCCGACCCCATGTGGTGACCACATCGGGACTACGCACACGGCCGGTCGTGGTGATGTCCACCGTTGGCACCGGTGCCACCTCGACCGCCAAGCGGCAATCTACGAGGTCCCTGCTCCGTATCAACACGGATGTCTTCCACATTGACACCTTTGTGTTGCACGTCGGCAACGACATCGATGTCATCCTCGGCATGCTCCGGCTAGCAAGGCGGGAAGGGTGACATGGGACTTCACCTCCAACGAGCCGGAGTAGTACCGTGATGGACGGGCCAGGATGTTCGTACAGCCCCCCCCCCACGCGGGACCGCGGGAGGCGCCCGAGCCCACCCCACTAAGGGATAGCCTCTTCAACGGTGTTTGGGCCTTCGCACCAAGGCTAGGCAAACGCCCACGACATGCCAATGCCTTGGACCTCTACGACACATTAAGCCGGCGTCTTCGTCCCGGCCGACGGCGACATCGGAGGACCAAAGACTTGCGGCCGGATCGCCCTTGATGTACCCGCGGGTCTTTGCAACACCGGCCCGGACACCGGAAGATGGCTTCTTCCTCTTCGACGGCCGCTTCTACCTCCTAGCCTCCTAGCCACTGCGCGGACCTCTTTGGATGCTCTTCTAGGAGGAGGAGTTCGTCGGACGAACTACCTCGCTTTGGGCGCCCACACGGCGCTACCGACGACCGCCGCACCTACGGCTATCCTCCTTGGCGGCTTGTGGCCACGGCGCCATCACGTGGAACCCTGCTCGCGTTGTCCTCCTCGACGGTATGGATCGCCCTGTTCCTCACCTCGACAACGTCTACATCAACTACGACGGAATAGGGAACAAATCAGCTCTCTCTCCATCCATGTTCGACATTGGCTCCTTCATGTATGGTACGATGTTGAACCTCGCCGCCTCACCCCCGACTCATTTGTGACATCACCATCCGGCGCCTCATGCCCCTCTTCGTCACTCCTCCGGGCCAACGATCGCTTCTTGTTCCTGGAGAGTCCCCCTCGCAACATAGTACATCCGCATCTTGAAGCTGGGGTTCCAAGGGAGCTCTTGCTTGCGGCAAAGCCGCCGACCGCAACACGGCCAGGGGACGCACCATCCACCAATATATCTACCATGGCTACATTGGCAACCTCCACTACATCCCTCGAGTTCGCCTTCGCCACGCACTAGGGAGAATATCATCCTAAGGAATCGGGTGCATGGGAAATTGGTTCTGCGCAGTGGAGCTCATCATGCAAGGTACTCGATCTTCCTCCGTGTGTCACGGAATGGACCTTCATCCAGTAGCGAGGACACGCCCGGTTAGAGAAGGGGGAAGATGTCACATGCTAGGAGATAGGGCCCAGGATGGCAGGCCCAAGAGGCCCGCATGAGGAGCCGGCGCCCACCGGGGGAGGCGCGCGCGCCACCACCGCGCCGTCGTTCCACGACTTCTTTGGGAATTAATGCGATAATTAAAGTAAGAGTTTGGTTAGGATTATCTCGGTACTTTTTTGTGTGCATGGGATATTCCAACTCTATAAGGGAATCTCTTATTAGAAAATAAATAGGATTGCTTGTAAAAGGTATTCCAATTTATAAGGAAATCTTTAGAGATTGCTTGGAGTATAAGTCTCATAGGAGGTCCACATAAATAGGGAGTCTATAATCTCTTTGGGGGCAAGCAACAAAGATCAATGTTCCTCTCTCTCCTGTCCCTTGCGCTTGCCGCCGTAAGCCCCCCCTCCCCTGCTGCCGCCAAGCGCCAAACCCCCCTCCGGGCGCGCCCCCACGTGTCTTGTAGGGATCAATCCGGTTTGTTACAATATTTGTTTGGGTGTAGGTGATAAAATTACGACGTCAATTCAAATTGGTGGCATTATAGGGAATAAAATATAGTATTTAAAATGTTTGTCGAGTGCTGTGGTAGATTAATATTGTTAAATAAAAAATAACACACATGAGTCATGTTTTTATTTATGTTATTATGTGGCCATCTATTTGGTTGACCATCATTGTATTATTGACAATGGCAATCATTATATATGTTTTTTTTTTCATACCACCGTTACCTATAGACTAAAGGAGGCCTCAAATATTCATTTGAGTCACCACATATGTTATTATGGAAAATGACATAAAAGTAACCCATTCTTTTTATCTAAATTAACCACCTGCACTATGCCATTAACAATAATAAACAAATTGGAAAAAGTCTAAATCACACCCCACCTTTGGGAGGTGGTCTAAATCACTCCACGACCTTTGAAATGGTCTAAATCACTCTCGAACTTTTGAAAACCGGTCAAATTACCCCTAAAGCAGTTTTAAAATATCATAGAAAATCATAGAAAAATCATAAAATGGAAAATAAAATTGTGCTAGACTCCAAATGAGTAGACCTACGCAATGAACAAATAATATGATATGCTTTAGTACATTTTTTTCTGTAGCTTTAGATTTATGCTTTTCCTCGTAGTTGTAAAAAAAAAAAAATGTACTAAAGTATACCATATTATATGTTCATTGCGTAGATCTACTCATTTGGAGTCTAGCACAATTTTATTTTCCATTTTATGATTTTTCTATGATTTTCTATGATTTTTCAAAACTGCTTTTGGGGATAATTTAACCGGTTTTTAAAAGTTCAGGGGGTGATTTAGACCATTTCAAAGGTCGGGGTGATTTAGACCACCTCCCAAAGGGGGGTGTGATTTAGACTTTTTCCTAGACTATCCCTAAATCTAGACTATATATGGCGATCATTCTGAATCTGAAGTAGTTTCCAAAGATACTTATAGTAGTCTAAATTATTCAATCATATTATTATTAATATATGAATGACAAAATATGATTAGGGATGGAAAAGTGGTTGGTAACTCAAATATAACAAGCAAATAATGATACATAAGAAAATATTGTATGAGTATCGGACAAAAATATTAACACATAGATAAACTAAAGACATCAAACTAAAGTAATTGCAGTAAAGGCAATGATGAAAGAAAAATAAAATTATATGGGGTTTTACATCTAATACAAACAAAACATATGTCTAATACACATGGAAAATAAGATGCAAAGAGGACAATCTAGAAATTGAGATGGCAAATTATATATAATATACCAATTGACATTATGTATTTCACGGCTGCTTTTATATAGAAAGCATTTACATGTGTATCACATTAAAGTATGAGAAAATAGGCTGGAGAAATAAAAGTTAAGCACAAAAATAATTTTTTGATACGAAGAAATCATCACGAAAAGTACAAAGAGACCAGGGGGCTATATTTTCCGGGCCCTTCAAGATTATTTTAGTGTACAAAATGAATCATTATACCGCTTAACTATTGAAATTCTGTTCAACTTAGCACTATAACTAACCCCATCCGAGATATAGCTTCAAGCTTTATCACTTATCTTAAGTGACGTGGTACATGTTTCAAATGATTGCTTATATATGCTATTGTAGAGGTTAAGAACATATTATAGCCTAAAATCCTTATTTTTTTGGAAAAGATGAAAAAGGAGAATTAATGAAATGTACAATGAGAACAAGAGTTTTAATTTGGGGAAAAAAATTTACAACATTCAACATGAAAAAGTTTGAAAAAAAAAATAGATTCATGGCGTCATAAGGTATGTGACATATCAGATATCTACCGTCATAGTCAATGGCATGATTTAAAACCAATTTCATATTTAAAATATACAGAAATGCCATGCAAAGTGAAAATATGAATATGAATGAAAATATATACCCTTGAAAAAAATGTAAGCTGATAAGTTTACGGTAATTGGATATAATATCTATTAGAAATTTTTTTACAATAATTGGGGAAAAAATTAGATGGCTCACATCGACCGAGGAAGCGATCGATCCGACGACAACGAACGCGAGGAGGAAACGGGGAGGAAATGGGGTGGAGGAAATGGGAGGAAAATGGTGTGTCTATGGTTGGTGGGCCATGGGAAAAAAAATTTCTCCCGTTTCCTCCACAAATGTGAGGATTAAGGCCAGGGCGGTAATTGCATTCTTGTAGTTCTTTTTTTTTTTGATGAAGGGTAAAACAGTAACTTCGTAAATTGGTTTGAGTAGTATAGTTTTGAGAATATGATTCGTTTACCATAGTTTGGTAATATATTTTTTTTAAACAGAATGCCTCTAGGGTTTGCGTTCGGCGCCGGTGGAAGAGGAGCCGGCTCCGCCGCCGCCCCGCCGCCGCCCCCGCCGGAGCGCGACTCGCCGCCGCGGATCGCGTCGGCCGACCAGAGCGCCAGAAGGGGATGCCGGTCCGCAGCCCACGGGGCCAACATCCGCCGCGCATGGAGGCAGGACTCGTCGGTGATGCCCGCCCCGGGGACTTCCTCTTCTTCCACTACAGCGGGCACGGCACGCGGCTGCCCGCCGAGACTGGGCAGCGCGACGACACCGGCTACGATGAGTGCATCGTGCCCTCCGACATGAACCTCATCACAGGTGCGATCGGGTAATCCATTGACCTTCTTCTCCTCTGCTTCATTTTTCCTCTTTTTATTGCAGTAAGTAGAAATGGTAAAATGGTACGATCAGCGTTTAGTCTGATATGATGCCTGAATGTAATCGTGGAAGAAATTGGTCAATACCTACGTCATGTACTAGATCTGTTCGCGGATTTGCTCCAATCCAAATAGTTTGACATCGCTTTGTAGTTTCGTTATCCTGTGATATGGGAGCATGTGCTTCAGATTGATGATTAGGCCTCCCCATTTGCTAGTTTTGCACCGCAGGAACTTTGTATAAGTCTGATCTGACAATATCTTGCATAGTTCTTTACTATGTGTGTATGTGCTTTTGAGTGCCAGTTAGCTTTTGCTCCAGCTTGGTTTCGCTTTAATAGAGGTACTTATTTATGGTCAAATTGTTTCAGTTTCTTTTTTGTTGTTCGTGGGGGACTTTTTCCCTAACAAGTGTTCTTAGACTCTAGCTACTGTGAGGATCCCCCTAATTGACTAATATAATAACCAATAAATATTACCCTGTTCCACATATTGAGATCATTGGCTGTTCTTAGAAATATTAAGAGGACCTGCCCTGTTCCTGCTGAAACAAGAGGAAATTAGATTATTAAGCCATCGGGCTGGTGGAATCTTATATGATCAAATTTCCCCACTGTTTTTCTTAAAGGGGGACTGGAAGAGGTGCAACTTGTCTGTATTTGCTCTAGTCCATGTACCTTTAAGTATCATATTACCTTTATCTATTTTTTTTTCAATTTCTGTTTACCTCTGCTATTTATGGTTGTGCCTGCAAGTTTCAGAGTTTTTCTGCTTGAGCATCATATGTTTGATTTTCACAAATTGATGCTTAATTGTCTTTTGCATCTATGTGGCATGATATGATTTTCATTCTCTTAACTTCTTTGTGTAACTAGCTTTCCCAAATTCAAGTCTCAACTTTGAAATATTGGAGTTAGACCTGATCTTTGCGTTAAACATATGATGCAGGGAAGGCTCAGGATATTAATATGATGGCTGCAGAGTTAGTTAAGCAGTTTTCAAACATTACTCTGGGAGAAGATAATGAGATATGTGATATCAAACAAGCGCTTAAGGCCTTAAGAAAGAAGATTCTTAGTTTGGATTTTGACAACTCCATGCATGTTCATGATCCACAGGACTCATTTGAGTACTTGGAAGTGCTGCGCAAAATCAAACAGCTATCTGAAAAGTTAAGGACCTTAAAGCCTGCTGGAGAAGCCAAACAGCTGGATGAACTCACTGTGTATGCATATGACCTTTCTGAAATGGCAATGGCAAGACTCGAAGAGGAATTTGTTTATCTTCTTACACATTACAAGCAGCCATTAGAACAGGAGGTTCTCTCTTTTCGCTCTACAGAAGATGGTAGTGCAGAAGACTTTTCAAGCAGCTCATTTAGTGAGGAACAATCAGAAGGGAAGGAAACACCAAATGACATCAGTGGGGGACCTGAATATTTTGTGCCTGATTTAATTCAACCTGGTGCACTCTCTGCTGTCAAGTCAATTGCTAAATTCATGTTCCTGAATGGCTATGATAAGGAGTGTTGCCAGGCTTATATAAACTCACGGCAGAGTGCGATTGATGAGTACTTTGGGTCTCTTCGTCTGGAAAAAGCTCAGTATAGAGGAGCTTGTGAACACAAGCTGGAACAAGTTGAATTCATTAATAAAGAGATGGAACCGGGCAATGAGGGTTTTTATTCGAGTATATCTTGCAAGTGAGAAACGTCTTAGCAAACATGTCTTTGGTGAACTTACAGATTCAACTGCAGACTTGTGCTTCTCTGAGATTTCATTTAACTCAGTTTTACAACTTCTGAGCTTTTATGTATCTGTAGCAATTGGTCCCCAAAAACAGAAAAGCTTTTTCGATTGCTTGATATGTATGAGATCCTGGATGATCTTCTTCCTGAAGCTGAATCCTTGTTTGACTCAGGATGCGATGATATGATCCTGAATGAGTATCATGAAGCACTACTGCAACTGGGAGAATCTGCAAGGAATACATTTGCAGAATTCAAGTATGCCATCCAAACATACACTTCATCCAGTGCAGTAGCTCGTGGAGATGTTTGCAGTGATGCACCCAGGAAGCACAACTTCGAGCTGCTCAAGAAGATCGTCTTGCCCGACGGCTCCATTCTTCGCGCTCGTCTGACAGGCCAGCCAACCAAGGATTGCCTGTTCACCGACCAGCACGCGACAGTGTCAGGTGAGCCCCCGAACCCCTTTCGCTGAAGTTTTTGGTCTGTTCATCACACGTGCTGATGTTGTTTGCAGCAAGCAACCGTGTGTTCTGACAAGTGACAATATTCCTTCCTGCAGCCTGCTCAAGAAAATGTAAAAGATGGATTGGTGTTGGGAACACGATGTAGAGAATAAGACCCAGTCCCGTGAAGTTGATGAGCGTCCTCATTCTGGTTCTGGCAGCGGCTTCGGTCATTTCTCAAAGAGACTGCCCGTGATTTGTTAGAGTCTGAGGGGATTCACATCCCTCATAGCCGCCATGGGGGTGATGACCAGGACGATGCTTATGCACAGCCAACTGGGCGAGTCAGGGAACAAACTGGGAAGGATGACATTGATGTGGGTTCAATCCGGATGACACTGTTCAACATCTCGTGATGAAAGCGCGTGAGCTGCTGTCCAAGCAAGGGTACACTCAACAGCCTGGGCTATACTGCAGCGATGAGCATGTTCATGTCGCTTTCATATGCTGTAAACTTCACTAAATATATCAGTTTTCCTACATTCTGTCATCCCAGAAAACTTAGTTTACATCAATTATTAATTGTTCTAGTCTGTTTGTCTACTTTCAGTTGTGCATGCCATTGGTGCATGCCAGGACCATTCGACACATGGAATGAGATGTTGGTAGAGACCATACCTGTTCAGTCATGGCTATCAGTTTTCAGTCAGCATTACTGAAGTAAACAAAAATTGACTAGCTTATGAAAATCAATAGTTAGCTTGCACGTATTGACTAAGTGGACCCAGTGTCTTTACATGATACTGACTCAATCGACACTCGCACGATTCGTCTTAGGGGAGTAATTGGCCTAACGAGAAAGGAACTGAACCAACCACTCTCATGCCTTGCATTCGTGGACTGTCATCGTAAACCATGATAAGAAGTTCGTGCGATTACTGTAACCAGGTGTTACCAGGTGAACCGTATGACAATGTGCTTTCATACGCTACATCCAAAATAACCAAAATGTGGTATATATTCGATGCATACGAACAAATGCTTGTGCCCTATTTTGGGTCGTGAGTATAAACACTACACGAACTTAAAAATTTGATACTTTTCAAAAAAAAAAAAAAGTTTCTAAGATTTGTTTGAATTTTTAAACGATTCTAAGACTTGCCAAAAAAAAAAAACAAAAGTGGCACATTGGAGGCTGAACCATGCCGGCAGCATAGGCCCAAGCCCAAGTGACGAGCGCCACTAGTATACGAGAGAAGAGAACAGCAGGATTCCCTCCCCACTAATGATGTGCGGCATCACAGGCACATGGCGGAAAATAGTGCTTGTTTCTTCTGTGGACAGCAGGATTCTTGGCGCCATTCTTTGCTTGATTGCCATGTCGCCAAGTGTGTCTGGGCGTTGGAAGATGAGCAGTTGGCATCGATGATATGTGCTGTTGATGAACCAAGGGCAAAGGTGTGGCTAGCTCAGATCTTTCGATCACTTAATGGTGAGGAAGCAGCCCGAATCGCAGTGGTACTTTGGGCAATTTGGTATGTACGTCGAAAGGCGATTCATGAATCTGTGTTTGAGTCCACTCGACACATTGCTTATTCAGCGGTTCATGGCAGACCTGATGGGGATTCCTAGCAAGCAAGATCGAGGAGTTACAAAACAAGGGAAAGGATCCAACCATCAACCGATACTACGAAGCCCGAGCTGGATTGCTCCTCCGCCGGGCTTTGTGAAAATCAATGTGGATGCAGGCCTAGCAAAGAATGATGGCAAGGTAGCAGCAGCAGCAATCGCCAGGGATGCAGCGGGGCTCTACCTTGGGGCATCAGTGCTGATTCTTAAGGGTATCACCGACCCTGAAATTGTCGAGGCTCTAGCCTGCAGAGAAGGCCTGGCCTTAGCACAAGATATTCAAGTGTCACGGGTACGTCTCGCTTGTGATAACACCAATGTTGTGAGAAGCATCAAGCATGGAAGCAATGGTGCTTATGGCCAGATTGTGAAGGAGATTCAAGAAGAGTGCAAAACTCTAGAGAGTGTTGAGTTTGTCCATGAGAAGAGAACGGCGAACCTCGATGCGCATAGGATAGCTCGCAGCTCTCTATATGAGGAAGAAGGCCGTCATGTATGGCTCTTGTATCCACCCTATGGTGTTTGTAATTCCTTTGCCGAACAAGTTTAATAAAGTGCAAAGTTCCCGCTCAAAAAAAAAAAAGAGAGAAGAGAACAGCACAGGGAGATTAGTATGGCTGGGTATTTAAGTTGTGTTTCTCCTTTCTAGATAGGCAAGGTGGGACTAAGAATAGTTGAGCAAAGTGGCTTACTTAAACAAATGTGGCCCTTACCCCATTACCTCTCGGACCGTGGGAGCGTTGGGGGCGTGGGCGGCTCCCCATGCTCGAGTAAAAGTTTAAAAGTGACAAAGCATTGGATAGTAAACAAATTCATGTCAAGTAGCACAATGGTAAGGCCCATGTTGCATAAACCTCATGTCTTGGGTTTGACCCCCAAACAGGACCTATTTTTTTGTTTTTACAAGATTTTTTGGTTATTTGTTTATTTTCCTCTTTCTCTTTATTAATTTATTTTTTTTGCCTTTTTAACCTTTGTTTTAATTTAAATATATGGGTACAACCATGTCATTAAAATTTTAAAGGATTTAAACTATGTGCAACTATGCATCCATCATATGGCTCTATGTGAGACATCTTCATGGTTGTGAAGGATGTGTATCACCACATTCTCTAAATCATTTGAAAATTTTATGCCATGATTGTACACCAAAATGAGTGGTCCATACAAGTTTTTAGATTTTTCTACCTAGCATAGGGTTTTTTTTTTCATTTTTCCTTCAATTTACCATAAAATAATCACAATAATAGGTAAAAAATGTTCAGAAAATTGTATAAATGCACACAACATCATAATTTGTCGCCATTACCATGTCATAAATTTTTCAAATGATTTGGACAAAGTGACACTATGGTTCCATCAAAACCATGAACCTCTCTCACCGACTCACATGGCTCTATGTGAGACATCTTCGTGTTGTGAAGGATGTGTATCACCATATTCTCACATGACTATACTCCTGTTCGGTTAGGGATTGGAGGTCGTTGAGGACATGATTGTGTGTATCAAGGAGTCATTAATTAGTGGTAATTTTTCCATATTTTCCCTTAAAAACGAGAATGGTGCACTTACAACAAACGTTGTCTAGTCCTATTGGTTCCAACAGCCTCGTCTTTGAGGCACACGATGTGGGAGGTTGCTTGGGTTCGATTCCTCACCTTGTTCTAATTTTTGCTATTCGTTGTTTTTGCATTGGGATTTTTTGCGTCATTTTTTCACTTGGCGCGTTGGCGCGGGAATTTTTTCGTATTTTCGTCCGTGCTGGGTTGGCCGCGGGGAAATTTTCGTTTGTTGCATGGACTGCTATTTTCGTCCGTGTGTTCATTGGCAGTCGCCGGAGCACGCATGTACAGAAATAGCCAAAGCCGCTAGCTAGCACCTGCAGGGCCGCACGTACAGAAATACAAATAGCGTTTCAATGTGTGCATGCAAGCACTTCGAATTCCATGTGTTTGAGTAAACCAAAAAATTCGAAACGCCTTATAAATCACAACGGAGAGAGTATGTTAGCTGAAATTACAAATGATCATGTGTTTGAACCTAGGAAGACTGAAAATGGTTACTTTGCTATTGTCCTCTTTTCAGTTTATTAATTCGGTTAGCGAGAGCTTCGCTACTGAATTCTTCCTGTAAGATAGTACAAGGACTACTTTCCACAGTTTTTTGTTGGGTCGTCCTCTTTTCCTACTTGCAGCGCCGGTAACTTTTGCAGATTCTCCTTCAACTCCTGTAACTTTTGCCGATCCTCCATCAACTCTTTTTTTTTTTTTTTTCCCCGATCCTAGCGGTCGTCCTCGTCGTCCTGGTATCTTTTTAGCAGTTCCGGATGCTATATTTGCATCTCCGTTGGTTCTGGTTCCAATAATCTAAAGAGCATCCGGATCTTCATCTTGTCCATGCACACTAGCTGCTTCCTCCTAAGTAAGCAACAACAAATGCCAAACCCAATTATTTTGTGCAGCCTGGAACAAAGCAGTCTGAACCCAAAGTTTTTTAAAGGACATACCGTGATAGGTTTAGGGAATGAATCCAAGCGAATTTTATTGCGATCAGACTGTAGCAGCCTCGTACAGATCCTGTAGCGATAACTTTCCATTGCGTCCTGTACATGAGTAATGTAGTGCACATCGTCACATAGCAGCTTCCAGTTGATTCTGTACAAGTTTGGGATTCAAAGTAACGCTAGCACTCACAGTTGTGAAATCATGAGCCATCTTTTCTCCGTCCCATGCCAGAATATATTGTATTACAAATGCCGCACATGAATTACTGCAATGTAGCATTAACATGAGTAAACATAACTAGCTGAAATACAACATTAATACACAAAAGGAAAAGAGTACCCGTATCCTTGTCGCGGTATGTCCAGATAAGGTTCTATTTTCCACTCGCGCAAGTTAAACAACTTTTCAAAGTGAACCAAGTTGTTGGCGCTTGCAAATTCAACACAAGATTGTATGCTTTGCACCTATAGTGCATGGTCACATACATGAGTAGTTTGAACATATATAAGCAGATGTATACATAATAGTTGGTCACATACATGATGCGCAAAGTATCTGTAGTTACCAATGTCCTCTCTAGTACTTCATCTCGGAAATGTTGTGATTCAAGGATCTGTACCTCTTTCTTTATAAAGTTTAGGACCAAGAGACCCCAGTGGTTGCCGCCAATATTCATTGGAGCGAATACCTGTAAGTTAATTATTGAAAGACTATTGAATGCATGTCTTGAACACAAAAAATATGACAAAACAAAATCGAAAGTAAATACCAAATGCCTTCCAACACATTTCTCGGCAATTCGCTTCTTAAAAGTTTCGCTTAGCTCCCAAGTATTTGGGTCTGCCAACCTTTGGACATCGAACGTTCCAATGTATGACGCTGAATTATTCTCAACGTTGCTGAAATGGACAAATGTATTTATGACCTACAAAGGGTTGAGTTAGTACATAGTAGGTGTGCGCATGCTTGTACTTAATACATAGTTTACAATATTTAGCAATTCTAGTACTACTGACTAACAGGAACTGACTATCATAATCTCAACATATTTAGCAATTCTAACCACAACACCAGCAGCTCCTCTAGCTATGCTTTCCCTCTGAAATGAAAGTTTATACATAAGAAAAACTTGGCAACTTGTTTGGCTGGGCAAGTGCCCTTTTAGAATAGTCTACAGTAGATTTTTTTTTCACATTTGAAATGCCCCTCAGCCATTTTCATGTGAATTGGTAATGAAATCAGGGGCTGAATATCGAGATCATTACATAATCCAATTGGCGACATTTGGCAGCTACATGATCCAGATGTGCACAGCTACGAGCACAACAAAGTTTATGCATAATAACAAGAAACATGCCAAGTTGCTGCATTCAAACAATTCTACAGAACATATTCATTGCGCATCAATCACTCTACAGTTTAGGTCACCAAATTAAAACTGAGATTCCATAATACAGTTAACACTAGCTACTAGCACCAAGTATCAGTACCAAGCATCACCACTAGAACACTACAACATGGCAGTCAGATTCCTCACCCAACTTGATATTCACTTAGATCTGGTTTAAATTTTTTTTTTGAAATTCAGACGGCTGCTACGGGGGATCAGATCGGAATCTCGATCGTCGTCACCCTTGTATGGATTAGGGGTACCAAATTGAAATTGGGCAGCCCAGTGGAGATTTATTGGACGATTAGGCATAATAACAAACACCACAAGACAAATCAAGGCTCTGGAGACTATTCACAACGACAACATCCATTCAGATTAATGTTTACTGTTACATGATTACAGAAACCTATCGATTGATTGCTGTCTGTCTAATGCCAACAACCTATGACAATAACATGGTTGAAACGCATTTGAAATGCATTATTAGGTGTTGTTGACATCTCAAATTGAAACACATTTATTAGGAACTAGACAAATGGCATTCCTTGAATGTCTGAAAACTGAATTTCAACAAAGCAACAGATGCCACATCTCACCTGTCCTGTGCTGTGCACGGTGCACTTGCAGGGGTCTGGGCCTGGGGAGGAACGGGGCTGGGTGGCCAGCAACGCCGACGCGCCGTGGCTCTGCTGCCATAGTTCAGTTAAGGTTTCAACAATGAATACTGAAGATACACATGTGTCATACAAAGGAAAATCCTTTGGATACGGATGAAAAAACATAGATTAATAATTGATAATTCATCACAATTGTATAAAGACTACATAACATTTGTTATTCTTTTTTTGTGTTATAACAAATGAACAAAAACAAAATATGTGATTTAACATAAATACTTTTAATGTTGGTAAGAAACAAAAACTAATGCTTATGTATGCCTCCCTCCTAAGATTCCAACATGTGAGAGAGCACATGTTGATGGACTAGTGGCGGCAACTGAACTCTCCAATTGGTTTCCATGTCACACTAAAATTCACTTGGCTGCGAACCAATCACAAGAATATGAAAATGCCACCTTTAAACTCTTACTCCCTTACAATAATTCCCTTGAACCAAAAGCTCCTTAATGTAACTCCCTTTTAATAATTCCCTTTAATAAAAAAACGCCTTGAAGAAAATTATACAAATGTTTGGATGATCCCTCCATGAACTTAATGTATAGTACTATTTTTTTTTCTAACTTTGATTATATACAGATAAAGGAATCAGCTACCTATATTAGAATATTCGAATTACTGAAATTTTGCAAGATATATAGGCGATTTAACTATATTAGTTTACTGATAGGACACAGACTTGCGCATTATTCAATTTTTGAGAGAACACACAAGGAAAAAAAAAATAACAGCATCTAATCTAGGCATGATAGTACCTCTTCCATCATGGATACGGAGTCATTTGTATGACGTTCTGTTTCATTCAGTTGTTCAATAATGGATCCTATAGTAGGCCTGCATTTTTTATTAGTCTCTATGCACTTCAATGCTATCTCAATGCATTTCTTCACTTGTCGGATTAATAATCTACGCTTCCATCCAGTTACATGTAGTCTTTTCCTCCATTTATTGCATACCTTGAAATTGAAACGTAAATACAAGACGATTGACATAGTATTTTCTGAATGGACCCTAATAACAAAGATTTGAACAATCAACTTTACTTACATGTTCAATAAATTTGCCTGGTTTCATATCAGAGATAAGAAAGTAGCCTGCAGTTCCCATCATTATTTTTATAACTATAACACCCAAACTAAAAATGTCAAACTCCTTGAAATGATTTGATAGTTTATATATTCGGAGGCAAGTATCCACTGCAAGATATTATAATCAGTACATGTGTAATGAGCATATGAGATATGTAGTGCAGTGTCATGACAAATGGAAAACTTATCACTACCAGGCTATAGGTTTTCCTAGCGGACGAAAACCATTAGGAAACCCACAAAACCGTCGGGAATTGCATTCCTGTTGGCCACCTGTCAGAAACAGCCGATAGGAACAGCTCGACATCATGAAAAATAAACTATTCCTGATCGACAGCCGTCAGAAATTCCTGATGGCAGATCGACGGTTTAGGTTTTCCTAGCCAAGATCAGCTCCTGTCAGTACCTTGTGTAAAGCATACCTTGTTTTTTTTTTTTGGCGTAAAGCATACCTTGTTCCTACAGCACTGATTGTTGCTTTGGTAGTTTCTTCACCTAGGAGCCTAGATAATCCGAAGTCAGCGATTTTCGGCACCATATGATCGTCTAGCAGTATATTGTCAGGTTTCAAGTCCAAATGGCATATTGGTCTTGACCGCATATGAAGGTATTTTTAAGCCTTCACATATTCCTTTAATGATTCTGTACCTTCTATTCCAGCCAAACCCATGATCCACATCTGTAAAAGAAAACATCGATTACTCCACAAATTGTAGTAGGATTATTACTTCTTCATGCTAAAAGCTACACATGATTTAAAAGGCCATCCAACCATGTAGATACTTGTGAAGACTTCCATTTTGCATAAACTCGAAGCAAAGCGCCCTATGCACCTCTACAGCAGAAACTTGTTCTCCATTATGTTCAACAAGTACAGGCTTTGTTTCATTACAGAAGCCCAGTAACTGAACAATGTTTTCATGCCTGAGCTTGGCAAGGTTGCTAAACTCTTTGTGAAAATCGTCATCATTAACTCCTGGAAAGAATTTGAGGATCTTCACCGCAATTACTTGTGCATCTTTATCCTCTCCCTAATGAAAATCCCTTATTAACAAATGATTCTTTTTTTACTGGTAATAACATTTGAAAATAGATGTTGATAGAGACAAAATTGTTGAATAACAACAAGTAGTGCAAGGCAATGCGCTACTGGGCTGCTGGCAGATAGACATACCTTGTAGACCACCCCAAAGGTACCACGGCCTACTACTCGCTTATCAGAGAAGCCATCCGTAATTTCGCTCAGTAATTTGTATGGCATATACACCGGCTCCACATTATCCATGCTATCTCATATTCCCTGACGAGATTCCTTCTGCAGTCATTTGTATAGTTATGTTAATAGAGATTGCAATAGCACCAAACATTTGTTACACTGCTACATATACTACCTTTACATACCAGTTATGGGTTATACCAGTTCAACAGCTAGAACACCAAACCAAAAGTTTGGTTGGAAAAATAAATCGCTTGAGATGCCAACAAACACGGAAATAATTTAGGAACAGCATGGATGAGGAGTGATAGATTTTTGCCAGGATGGACATGGCTAGAAACCTCGCATCGGCTAATCAAACACAGCTTCTTTCGTGGGTTGGGATCCTTTCTGGGCCGGGGTTATCCACGGAGGTTGGGCCTTGACCCCGGCCGTTGTGGGCCTAACTGAACAAGGCCTGAAATGGTTAATTCAGATCACAAACTAAATTCTATTAAAAAAAAGATCACAAACTAAATAGGTTACTGCGATCTTTCCAGCGGAGAACAGGAGAGAAGACCTGCGCGGCGGTGTGATATGAAAGTTGATGAGCCAAATCTTATTTAATTCTCGCAACAAAATTACCACACAAGACTGATTAAGGGGATTTGGTTCTAGGGACATTTGGGACTAAGAAAAGTACCTAGAAGTCTCTAGGAAACCATACATGGTGGCACTATTCTGAGACTTTTTATGAAAAGTACCTAGAAGCACCTCCTTAAGAGTCTTTTTTTTAAGTCCTAGGACTAAAAAAAAAAAAGTTTTAGGACTAATTAGCCAAACACCCCCTAACTTATAGGAGTAGTTCAATTACACTGATGCTATTTATTTTCAAACCAAAATTAAAAAAATAAACATTACTTAGGAGCATTCCCCTTTGTTCTTCACCATTTCCAACCACATATTTTTCTATCTAGTCAAATAATTGTGACAAAGGGTTGATACCTTCTTTTAAAATAATTTAGCTACTAGTATATAAATGATTAGTAGAGAGAAAATAACATTCCTTAATATGCTCTAAAACAGAACAAACTTCGCTCATTCAAACCATGGAAATTCAAGATTATACACAGTTTAAATATGTTTGGAAACTTCTGTTGACCCCTTCAGCCCTAGCATCGCTCTCCTGAGGGCGGCGCCATCGCCCTATGCCTCGAGGCCCCTCCTTTTGGCCTTCCCAGCTCGGCCGCCGCCATAGCTCGCTACCGGAGTTTTAGTTGAGGGCAAGGATGGCGGCGGCCAAGTGTGTTTTCTCCTACCTCTCTCGCCTCTCCCTCTCTTGGTGGAGATCTGCTCCATCGATGTGCTTCTCATGATGGTGGCTGGTGGCTTGGATCCGGCCTCTTAGTAGGCGGATCTAGATCCTCGCCCGCCGAGGAGGAAGCATGCGGCGGAGGAGGAGCTAGTTGTGTGGGGTGTGTATTCCATCTGTGGCTACCGCCGACGTCGTGGTCCTTGTCGGCGACTTCAGTGGTCGTAGTGACAGTGGTGGCGGCTCCGAGCATCAAATCGGCCACTGTTGACGGTCACTAACGACATATTTTTCCCGTCAACTTACTACCATAAAGGGAGTAAAACTATACCTTTTTATACTCATATACATTTATCACTAATAAAATTCCACTTGTAGTGTCTAGTATTTTATTTTGCAGGTTTATAATAAAAAGCAAGTGGAAAACTAGCCAAAACGCCATCCCGGAAAGCGCATTCTTGCAAAACACAAGCCCAGAGCAAATCGACCCAAAACATCAAAATTGGGTCGAGCCAAGCCCGACCCACAACTTTTCAAGACGAAGGAAGCCAACCCACCGAGACCCGGGCCAAGCCGAGCCCGGGGGTGCGCGCGAAGAACACTGGTGCGGCCGCACCCTCCCCGAGGCGGTTTCGCCCAAACCTCGGGAGGCGGTTCATTTACCGCCTTCGGGGGGGTTACCGGCGTGGGATGGTCGGTTTGGTCCGATTAGGAAGGTGTACCAGGTCGGTTTTGGTGTAAATTAGCACTTAGACCCCTCCTCCAAGTGTATAAGTAGTCCCCCTCTCTTCCTCTCTCAACACACACCACTTGGAGTCTAGCAACCAAAGATTCTTCCTCTCTCTACCACCTCTACCTTTCTCTCTCTTCTTCTAATTCTTCTTCTTCTTCTTAGTTCTTGGTTAGCACTTGGAGTAGAAGAGCTACAAGGAGGGCTTGTCTCCTAGAATAAAGTGGCTTGGTAATATATCTTCTCAATGGAGCATTCTTCTATTTGCAAGTCTTATATCTATGTTCTTGGCCTAACTTATGAACTAGAGTATAGTTTTGTTCATGTTCTTGTGTTGGTATATGAACTAGCATATAGTTTACATATCATAATCTTGACATGTTCATATCAGTTCATCATCGATCATCATATGCCTAAACTGATTAGAGGTGGGATATCGGTTCGTTGTTCCTTCGGGTTTGCTCTTGTTCTAGTCCGTCCATTCGACGAGTGGGGATCCTGGGGGGACAAGAGTAGTGTTTCTCGTATGCGGGCATGGTGCCCGGGTATTACGACACCCTGCGAATATGAGAGCATGCCACGGTTGAGGGGGTAGGCGGCTGGGTCGTGACAAGCCTTGACCGTCCCTTGAAATCCCCCCACGTTCGTATGTGCTGTAGGAGTTCGTAAATGCCTCGGTGGGAAGCAGACTTCCTGGTGGGGTCTCCCCGGTATCCTAGACCTAACCATGTTTAAATCATGTTTGCATATGATCCTAACTATTCATTTGTATGGCCATGACTTGATACATTAGAATTACTCCATAGGTTATTCATTTATTCTTTATCTATTTTCTTTATCCTTTCTTTGGTGGATTCTTAAGTGTGTGTCACACTATCTACAAACCGTTATTGCTTACCCCTGTTATGAACAATTTGGTCTAAGCAAACACATGTTCCTCTATTCAGATGTCATGCTAGCTTATTAATCACATGCCTTCCTTTGGGAAAATATAAATAACGATACCCTAAATACTTAGGGTGAAATGCTACAATGATAGATCCCGGCGCTGCGGATGAAATATCTAAGATGGCCAGATCTATCCCGTTGGCGTTCCCGTTCGGATCACCGACATGGTGGTCTCACTTGGGAATGTCCGCGGCGCATTTCTGGCGCCATTTGTTATTGGGGATGGGTTTTATACTGTTTCCTTTGATTGCGCTAAGAAATGTCAACAAGCATTTTCGGCGCCGTTCTCGGGAAGGCATTGTGAAAAAAAAAAAAAACTAGCCGGGCTATGAATATGAACTCGTATGCGTGGCTACCATTTGCTCATACAGGCTAATCTTTTATGTTTTCTCCTGTTGTGGATGAAAACGGGATAATGTATGTCGGGTTTCCAACTGCCGAAAAACTTCATCTCTCGATCGAGGCACTCCTAAGGAAGAACAGGTCTCGCGCCGCTTCTTCTTCAAAGCGGAACCCCCGACAGCCAAAACCGACATCCCCGCACCAACCGAATCTCAAGCTATGGCCCAAAAGTCGCCAAGGCTTGCGATTTCTCTACTCCCGCTGCCGCCAACGTGCCCACCGGGCCGGTGGTGAATGTGGCGGACAAGAACTTTGAACTGCGCGACCGGGCCGATCACCATGGTGCAAGCCGGTCCATTCTGTGGATCGCCTAGCGAGGGCGACAACGCTCATCTCCAACACTTCCTTGAGCCGCAGGCGACACCATCGTCATCAAGGACGTCGAACCCGACATTATCAGGCTCCGCCTGTTCCCTTTCTCCCTCGTGGGGAAGGCTAAAAAATGATGGTTCTACAAGGACAAGGAAGCTGTCAACACGTGGGCCAAGTGCTCCACGACGTTCCTAGCTAAGTTCTTCCCCATGGGCAAAACCAATGTCCTGAGGGGAAGAATCGCCAACTTCCAGCAAAACTCAACGGAACCCGTCGAGGGCGTGGGAGAGGCCGCAAGAATACATTCTAGCATGCCCGCACCACGGGATGGAGAACTGGTGCGGTGCTCCGGAACTTCTACAATGGTCTTATGGCCATATCTAAGGGGCACCTCGACGCCCTGGCTTTGGTGGCGCATTCTTATCGCTCACCATCGACCGGGCAACAACCCCGATTGATAAAATGGTGGCAAATCGAGCTAGGGCCCCGGCCAAAACACAAAAAGGCATGCATACCGTGAAGGAAGGAGGCGGATATGCTTGCCGCAAAAATGGATCTATCTGCTGAAGAAGCCGGAGGAGCGCAGCAAGGACTCAATCAATCGCCAGCCGCCCGGTTTACGCAAGCGGATGCTCACATGACCACGTGAGACATGTGGTGAAGTTGGCCACTCGGGGGATAATTGCCCCGAGACCCGTGAAGAAGCTGCATTCATCAACAACAAAGAACGGGTATCGCCAGCCTCGGCAAAGGTCGGAACAACCAATCCAAAGCCACCATTCCAAGGCAACCGGGGTACAACTCCAATTATAACCCCTGGTCAACCATCATTAAAGGACTGCTCGGGCCAAGCCAAGATTAACGAAAATCTCACCAAAAAGATGAGCCATCAAGACAAAATCCTTGAAGGAGTGAATAATAAGCTCGAAGGGTTGACGTCACCGTGAAAAACCAACTTCGGTTTCAACAAGATGATAGAAACACGGCTGGCCCGGATCGCCGCTCAAGTACCCGATTAACGACTTCGGGTAGGATCGGGGGCAACCTCGAGGTCCCGCGACGAGTCCGTTAACATGATATCTCTAAGGCTCGATCAACCCGATGAGCTAAAGAAGATCCCCCGTGAGCTCGCCATTCATTGCCAAGAAGGGTGACCACGGACGCCCCGCTTATCACGGTTGTCTTTGTTGGCCCCCATACCCGTCAATGCATTGCGCGTGACCTTGGGACCAAAGTATCAATGTGATGTCCAAGGCCACCTTCAACGAGAATCCATGGAGGAACACTTACTCCCGCCAACTTTGTCCTCCAAATGGCGAGATCAATCAACAAGGCGGCCGGAGGGAATACTCGAAGACGTGCTAGTCAAAATACGACGGAGTACATCCCACGAGATTTTGTGATCCCGGATATGGGCCCATCGAGGATACGTCTCTCCTCTCCGGGAAGACCGTTTCTCTATACGGCCAAAAGCCGATATCTACATGGGGAAAGGCTTCATAGTCTTCCACGTCGAGAGTAAGGCAAGAAAGTGCCCATTCATCGGGTACAAACAACAACACACCGGATATCATCATCATCAAAACCGGTGTGGAGTGTTGAAGGATCGGACTCGAGACCCCGGGGAGTGTGTGCTTCCCGCCAAGCTTGAGGGGAGTCGACAGTCGACTATAAATAACCCTAAAAAAAAAAAATGGGGTATATTTAAAAAAATATGTGTTTTATAAAATATTTTATTATCAAAATAAACAAAGATATTTATTACATAAAATCTATAAGTAAATATTTTCGAAAACTAAAATAAAAATCTTTATACATAAAATAAATTCTTTCATGAAAAATAAAGAAAAATATTTTCTATATAAAAAGTATATACAAAAATATTTTTAAAATAATTTTTCTATTTAAAAAAATAAATTTATATTTAAAATTTTTTGGAGAAATTCAAAAAGGGGAGAAAAGCGGTCGAACGGTAGCGAGCAAACAACGACCCACGAACTTTTCTTGACCGTTGTGCACGCCCGGCCAAAGCACGGCGAAGCGGCCTCGGGCGTGGGCGCGCGCACCCCAAGGTGCGCCCGCACCCCTGGCCGGGCGCCGCGCGGGCCCCGCCCGCCAACGGCTCCTATCCGTTGTGTGGAGCGGCCCCCGGCCGTTAGCTCGGCTATAAATAGCCCGAGCACCGGTGTGAGAGCACACACCTCTCATTTTCACTCTTTCTCACTCTCACACTCTCTCCCACTTGCTCTACACTCCATTTTCTCCACCAAAAACATTGTGCCAAGCAAGATCGAAGGTGTGAAAATTCATACTTTCAACTAACCCTTGCACACCCGAGGTCTTGCTTAATCGTTTTTGCAAAGAGCCATAAAGAAAAACCGGGAATTCTTCGGCAGTTGAGGCGGTCGTCAAGGCAAAGCTCACGACGTACAAGCACAAGCTCCGCCCTCAACTTCGACGATCTCGAAGGCTCCCCATGCAAGAAGACGCTGCACCCGTCGGGAGGAAGAAGCTCAAGCTCCCCCAACAATCGACGGCCGACGCGCGCGTACCTCGACATCCGTGGAGATCGGGAGATGCAAGCATATCTCCTACTCAAGGACCGTGTGTTCCAAAGACACGCCCGGACTCGACCCCGAGCTCCTCGAAAGCGCATGGTATGGACGATGAATTCCCTATCCTTTGAGAAGCGGTCGGGTGGCGGGATATTCCCCCTCTCGAGGAGGAAGGTTGTCGCCTCGACAATCCCAGTTCTTATGCACACTAGTAGAGGACCAGCTAGGAATTTCTTTTCGCCTCTTTGGTACACCTTATCATGTTAATTAGGTGGATCTAGCTCGTCACCGGGGTTTCAGCTATAGATGTGCACTAGACATAGATCTTTGCTCTTCCCGGCTTTGTTAGGAATCACTTTTGGGAGGAGATATCCGGTGCTCATGAGGCGGTACTTTCAAACCTCGCCACTCACGAGATCCAAAGACCCATCACTTTCGGATATATCCATCATTTGGATCTCGCCGACTTTGTTTCCTAGACACGGGGGGTTAGATGGGTGAATGAAATTGAACCGAAATTACTCTATGCTATTGTCCACAAGGTGAAAGTAGCTCTAGTGATAGAGATGTGCGGGGACTTTTTACATATTATCACAAAAGTTGTTGTTCTGTCACTGCACATCCCTTATCACACGCCCGCCGCGATTGGAGCTTTGGATGATCGCAGATAGAGTACATTTCCTCACCCACGGATTATTGGAATGTTACGCAGCCTTGTGCGGGGCCATTTAATTAAGATTTTACCATCCGGGCGAGCTTGGTCATCTTTTCCCCGGCTATGCAACTATAGTTCGGTTACCTAACCCGGACTTACGGTTGTATAAAAGCCGGTACTAACATTTGAGCTCGAGCTGGCTGATAGCTTGCGCAGAAAGATACCCCTATCAGTTCCACACGCAGTGTCAGAAGACCGGAGGTTGGATCCTCCTCCCATGGGCCCTACTTCACGCCACAACCACAGCCACAGCCTACACCGATGTTCCAGGCAGCATGGCCTCATCCTATGGGGACCCCAGGGGTAATGCTCGGGTATGATCCTAGGTGGGAGCCGCCGCCTCGACACCGGTACCACCGAGTGGCTCGAAGGAGAAACAAGGCGGCATGGAGGGCCAACAGATTTGACTTCGACGACGGCTCGACGATATGCCTCCACCAGTCCAAACGGGGCAACTACCACAAGGGGTGGAGGCTATCGGTATCCAGCTGCAACACCTCAACGTCCGCACTAGGAACATTGAGCACACGCTCAATTTCTATGTGCAAAACACCAGATAGTGGCAGCAAAACTGGGAGCAGCAGAGTCAGTAGAGATGGACCCAATTGGAGTCCAACATGGCTACCGCAACGCACGCGAGGAAGCATTCGGGAGGCACCAAGGCTTTGATCCCGATCGGTAGGCCTCCAGATAGCTTGGGGAGGACCCCGCAGTAACATTGCATTGCATATTTACTTTCATCAAATTTTTATTTTATTTCAAAGCATGTTTAAATTTCGGCAATCTTGCATCTAAAAAAAAAAAAAAAAAAAAAAAAAAAAAAATCCAAAAATAGAATAAGTAGCTCTTCTATGTGCCTTAATGCTTATATATATGAGTTATGAAAATGTTTAGTCTTAGTCCCTTGTTGAAATGATAAATAGTTGCTCTCGTCTTATGTTTTACTTTGTGCCTAGTTTATAATTCGAATTTCTCTAAAGTTTGGGTTTAGTGGCTAAGTCTAAAAACTCATCCTAAAAAACTTTGATTCATGTGGGCTGCATAGGCTCTATCTAGTCTAAGTTGTTGCCAAGTATGATATGGTACAAATAGATTTGCTATGATTTCGTCCAAAAAGAGAAACTTGACATCCGGGAATCTACTTTGAAAGAAAAGAGAAATGATATGGGCTATGTTAAAAAAAAAGAGATAAAAAATGGACACGTGTCCGAGGGTAGTAGAGCCCACATCTCTAAAAAAAAAAAATAAAAAGACAGAAGTCTAGGCGAGAAGAGCCCACCTCTCCAAAAAAAATATAAATAGCAATAAAGCCCATGCTATCTCGAAAAACAAATATAATCTAAATAAATAAAACCCGGATAGAAAGTTGATCAAAAGGGCGAATGAAAGGTATTTCTATTATAACCGTTCTATCGGCAACCGCCCAAGACTTTGAGAAAAGCTAAAAAGCCCCGCTACGATGAAAGGTAATAAAGGGTGAGAAAAAGACGTGCCATTTTATTCAAACTCTAGTAGAAAATCTTATTATAACCCTGGCACTTGTGAAACGTAATCGGCATAGTAGCAACTCCTGATCAACAACCAAGTATTTATCTTTTGCTCGAGGACGCGCAAAGGGTAAGCTTGGGGAGTTTGTTGACGGTCACTAACGACATATTTTTCCCGTAAACTTACTACCATAAAAAGGGTGTAAAACTATACCTTTTTATACTCATATACATTTATCACTAATAAAATTCCACTTGTAGTGTCTAGTATTTTATTTTGCGGGTTTATAATAAAAGCAAGTGGAAAAGCGGCCAAAGTACGCCATCCCGGAAAGCGCATTCTTACAAAACACAAGCTCAGGAGCAAATCGACCCAAAACATCAAAATTGGGCGAGCCAAGCCCGGCCCACAACTTTTCAAGACGAAGGAAGCTAACCCACCGAGACCGGGCCAAGCCGAGCCCGGGAGCTGCGCGCGCACCACCACCCGGTGCGGCCGCACCTCCCCGAGGCGGTTTCGCCCACCTCGGGAGGCGGTTCATTTACCCGCCTTCTCAGGGGGTTACCGGCGTGGGATGGTCGGTTTGGTCCGATTAGGAAGGTGTACCAGGTCGGTTTTTGGTGTAAATTAGCACTTAGGCCCCTCCTCCAAGTGTATAAGTAGTCCGCCTCTCTTCCTCTCTCAACACACACCACTTGGAGTCTAGCAACCAGCATTCTTCCTCTCTCTACCACCTCTACCTCTCTCTCTCTTCTTCTACTTCTTCTTCTTCTTCTTAGTTCTTGGTTAGCACTTGGAGTAGAAGAGCTACAAGGAGGGCTTGTCTCCTAGAATAAAGTGCCTTGGTAATATATCTTCTCAATGGAGCATTCTTCTATTTGCAAGTCTTATATCTATGTTCTTGGCCTAACTTATGAACTAGAGTATAGTTTTGTTCATGTTCTTATGTTGGTATATGAACTAGCATATAGTTTACATATCATAATCTTGACATGTTCATATCAGTTCATCATCGATCATCATATACCTAAACTGATTAGAGGTGGGATATCGGTTCGTTGTTCCTTCGGGTTTGCTCTTGTTCTAGTCCGTCCATTCGACGAGTGGGGATCTTGGGGGGACAAGAGTAGTGCTCTGGTATGCGGGCATGGTGCCCGGGTATTACGACACCTACGAATATGAGAGCATGCCACGGTTGAGGGGGTAGGCGGCTGGGTCGTGACAAGCCTTGACCGTCCCTTGAAATCCCCTCACATTCGTATGTGCTGTAGGAGTTCGTAAATGCCTCGGTGGGAAGCAGACTTCCTGGTGGGGTCTCCCCGGTATCCTAGAACTAACCATGTTTAAATCATGTTTGCATATGATCCTAACTATTCATTTGTATGGCCATGACTTGATACATTAGAATTACTCCATAGGTTATTCATTTATTCTTTATCTATTTTCTTTATCCTTTGCTGGTGGATTCTTAAGTGTGTGTCACACTATCTACAAACCGTTATTGCTTACCCCTGTTATGAACAATTTGGTCTAAGCAAACACATGTTCCTCTATTCGGATGCCATGCTAGCTTATTAATCACATGCCTTCCTTTGGGAAAATATAAATAACGATACCACCGAATACTTCGGGTGAAATGCTACAATAATAGATCCGTGCGCTTTGCGGATGAAATATCTAAGATGGCAAGATCTATCCCGTTGACGTTCCCGTTCGGATCACCAACATGGTGGTCTCACTTGGGAATGTCGGCGCACATTTCAAGCGCCGTGTTATTGGGGATGGGTTTTATACTGTTTCCTTTTATTGCGCTAAGAAATGTCAACAGCCACCACTACTACATAAAATCTTTTACAAGGTGTTTCCATATAATTAATCATGGCAGTTTTTTTTTTAAAAAACTCCATAGATAATGCCTCGATTAACCGTGGCGGACAACCGTTGCACCGGGGTTAATCCGTGGCGATTTTCTTTACAAAACAGCCACGGTAAACATTCGGTCCAACAGCCCAACTAGGCCCATTAACAAACTTCCAGTATATATACCGCGAGCACGATCGAGACCCTAACTCCCCACAGCCATCTCATTCCCTCCCCCATTCATCTGTCTCCTCTCCCCTCCCCCCACAGCCGTTGTCTCCTCCTCTCCCATCCCCCACCCAGCCGTCTCCTCCCCTCCCCTCCCTCTCCCACAGCCGACCCCTCCTCCCCCCCCCACATCGGGAGCACCCTCCTCTCTCCCCCGCTGCGGCCGTGGGGTGGCACACGGCGTGAGGCGGAGGAGAGGAAAGCGGCGGCGGCGGCGGAGGTGGGTGAGACATGGCTTGCGGCTGGGCGGCGTGGCCTCCGTCGCGTGGATCCGTGGATCCAGTTGGTGGCGACGCTCAAAAGCCATGGGTGAGGAGCTCGTCTCTGTCCCTCAAGTTTCTTCTGTGTTTGCCTCGAAATCCAGTGGCGGTCCGGTGATGGGTGGCGAGATCACGGTGGCAATGCTCAGAGGCCACGGGTGAGGAGCTCCTCTATCTCCCTCAAGTTTCTTCTGTGCCTGCCTCCAAATCTGGTGCGGGAAACTATCACCACCTCCAGATCTGATGGCCGAGGCCAGATCCGGTGACGGGCGGCAAGATCAAGGTGGCAACGAGAGCAGCGGCGACGCTGGCAGATCAGGGCGGCGGCCCAGATATTGGCCCATTGTGGTTTAGGGATGGGTTTTTCTTTATTTTTTTAATTAACCGTGGTGGTTTTTGGCAGGTCATAAAACCGTAATGGTTAATCCAACGATTAATTGTGGCCTTCCATTTCTGTCGGTCACTGAAAAATCAGGCCACGGAAAATCATTCTCCTGCGGTGGCAGCAGCTGGCGCTGGCATCGGTGGGCAGACAGTGGCTTGGTTGTGTCGGCGTGAATTGATGGTGTGGTGGTGTGTCCAGGCACCGTCAGGCGTCGGAAAATTCATGGTGCGGCTGCACTGGTTATGCGGCGTCGGCACCGTGGTCGCGTGGACTGCTCCGTGTCATGGCGGTGAGGCAGGCGTAGGTCGAGCGGGCCACACTTGATTCTACTGATCTAGCTAATTCCGTTTCCAATCGCCTTTTAATCCCACGAACTCAATCCCTCTAACAGAGGAGATCTCCCACCATTTTTTCTCAATCCCATCTCTTTCTCCTTCCATCACTGACGTCACAGGCCACACGATGGTAGAGCTACTGTTTTGCCACAACCATAAGCGCAAGGGCCGACGCTGCCACTGCCAGATGCAAGCGAGCCTACACGCCACCGCTACTGCGTCGGGCCGATGAGCATGCGGGTCGACTGCTCCGCCGCAGGCCACGCCGGGCAAGCAAGTGCTGCCTTCCACCCCTTTGCCAGCCACAAAAAAAGGAGAAGGGGAGAGAGAGAGCGCTATGGGAGAGATTGAGTGAGAAGAGGGGCTGATCAACTGAGGGCCTGAACTGTCTGGGTTCAATTCAGATTTGAAACCATTATTAGTAGGGCTAACCCAAACCATGCATTAGCCACGGCCTGTACGCCTCAAGCTCTCAGCGCAGCAAAAGGCAATAATGGAGCCGACACAGGAAGGCCCGCTTCCTGAGAGGACGACGGCACATGGTTGGAGTTGGAGGGGACCTTACCTGCTGGAGTCAGTCGTCGGCACCCACTACTGCAATGCTACTAGCTGCATGCAACGGATGTCCATTGGAGGTTCTGCATGCTCTAGGGATTATTCGGCGAAATTAGTTCTGCTCATTAGCACTACAGAGTACAGACATTTGAAATCGGATCCATCCCAATTCTGTTTTGCCACAACCATGAGCTGGAGGGCCGACGCTGCTACCGACAGAAACACGAGAGCCTATGCGCCGCCGCCACTGCATTGGGGAGCGTGCGGGTCGGCCGCTCCGCCGCAGGCAAGCGAGCGTTCTCTTCCACCCATTTGCCAGCCACGAGAGAGAAGGGGGAGGAGACAGAGAGGAGAGCTTGAGACAGAAGAGGGGCTGAACTGAGGGCCTATTGGTTAGGCTACAAAATTTGACATGCAACAGTAGAACAAGAATGCCTCCACATACGGCAACAGAGGAATTTTTGCTGTTTATTAATGCCAAACGTGTAGGCGTGTAGGCAATATGCAGAAGCAAAAAATGATAAAACAAGCAAAGCATATACCAACAGCCAATAAAATAACTTTTGATATGCAAAGCATAAATGGAAAAGGAAGAAGTAGTATGTAGCATGCATAGTAGCCAATAAATTAAGTTAGTTTGCTGAGCATGTTTAACTGAACTAACACACATGCAAGTAAACTAAATTGATTTGAAAAAAAAAATGAACACCATTGTGGAACATCAGAGAATTCATCTGCATTTTTAATGGGCATGGAGAAGTGCAAAGGGGAATTTCCAATGGGCTTATGCAGTTGGGAATCTGAAGGACCAACAGCTGCAAACATAGAAGCCTGCTGGAGTTATGCAGAGACAAACCAAAAGGAGCTCGATTTGAAAGATTGTACCTTGAGGAGTGGACCAATGGTTATAGCTATGATTTCCTGAGCACTTAGATTGCAGGAGATCTGTAAAGGGATGGAACATTAAAAAGTAACACCAACAAACTCGATGGAGGATTGGATTGAAGGAGAAAAACACATGGTACTATGTACTACGAATAGATGGAGGATTGAAAGAGAAAAACACAATGTACTATGTACTACGAATAGATGGAGGATTGAGTTGGAGTTGAGAGACCACCAGATCAGCGCAGAAGCTCCTGGGTATCCAACGGATCGAGGGATTTTACTAGCCCATCTATCAAGGTAGGGATTGAAGCAGATGTCCCCCAACGGATCAGCGCAGAGTTTTGATGATGCACTGGTTTTAGTTGGGCAGAATCTGGGCCTCAACCAATCAGACCCTGTATGTACATAAACAACATAAATCACAGGCGCAACACCGAATTAGCACTAGCTTGATTGTAGTAAGCAAAACTGTTTTACAAATAACCAAACTCTTAGGAGATCTAACCTGGAGAAGAACGGTTGAAGGATACTAGCTGCAGGGAACAGCGCTTGAAGGAGCACTAACCGAAGGAGACTAAGGAGACTGAGGTGATTCTGAGATGGATGCCTCCATTGTTGCTGCAATGTACTCATGAACCTTACAAGTTCACCTCAATTATTGCTGCAGTACCTCCATTGACTTGACCGAAGTCTCAGATGCCCCACGAGTCAGTCAATGAGAGTACTTCGTATATATCATCACGCGCTTTTGTGATGCAGGGTTGGTAGTACGTAACCTTCTACTGCTATGTGCACATAACTGAAAAACTCCAAAGCATAGAAATGCACCTTTGATTGGGAATTCTGTAATTCATCATGCTTGTAGTTGGATTTGGAAACCATCTTGCCAGCATGAACAGAAAGTTTCCTTCTGGCTAGAGTTAAAATGAAGGGTAAGAACGACAAGAGAATTTATGGGAAGAGAAATATGAGCCCACATCATTTGTTTGTACTACGAATAGATGGAGGATTGAAAGAGAAAAACACAATGTACTATGTACTACGAATAGATGGAGGATTGAATTGGAGTTGAGAGACCACCAGATCAGCGCAATATGGCAACAGATCCTACGCAACAAGTATCTAGGGACTAAACCACTAGTACAAGTCCATTGGAAAAGCGGTGATTCTCATTTTGGGCAAGTCCGATGAAAGTTAAAAGAGATTTCCTCAAATTTGGAACATTTCGTAAGTAAATAATGGGTCACAGATAAGATTTTGGGAAGACACGTGGCTAGGCAATAGGCCCCTACGACAACAATACCCGCAACTATATAACATCGCGAGGAAAAAAACAGGATACGGTGGCTGAGGTGCTTGCTTCACCAACTCCCAATCTATCTGGCGTAGAGATTTGGTTGGCAATAAATTAATAATGTGGAATAATCTGGTCAGTCGCCTTACACAAATCAATCTTAGGCAGGAGAATGATGAGTTCAAGTGAGACCTTGACCACAAAGGTGTCTTTTCCGTTAAATCACACTATCGGGCTGATCAACCAAAACATACCTAATGTTAATAAGAGGTTATGGAAATTAAAAATACCCCTCAAAATTAAAATTTTTCTTTGGTATCTTAGGAGAGGCGTTGTCCTCACTAAAGATAATCTGGCTAAACGAAACTGGCAAGGATCTCTAAAGTGTTGTTTCTGTCTGGAAAACGAGTCGATACAACATTTGTTCCTTGATTGTCGTTTTACAAGGATGGTATGGGCCACGGTCCACGCGGCTTGGGGTCTAAGGAAGCCAACTAGTATTAATAACCTTTTTGGGGATGGCTGAACGGAATACCAAAAGATTTTAAATCACTTGTTCTTGTTGGCGCAGCGGCCTTGTGTTGGTCCATCTGGCTCTGCAGAAATGCAGTGGTTTTTGAAAACAAACATTCTTCTTTTTTGCAGGTATTCTACTCGATCACACACTGGCTCCGCACGTGGGCTATCCTACAACGGCCTTCTTCGCAGGAGGTGCTTGTAGCGGCCTCTCGGTTCTTGGAGCGGGTGGCCAAGGACTTTTTTTCCCAGGCGCATGGGTGGCGGTCTAGTCTTAGGATTGACAGTCATTAGTGTGTGTGGTTATATAAAACTATCAAAGGCTGTGTGCCCAAGGGCAGAGGCCGGAAATGTTTCAAGACATTGTATCACCTTGATGTAATTTCTTGAAATTAATAAAAATTCCCATTTCCAAAAAAAAAACATCATTTGTTTGTGTATTAGGTGCACAGAATCACGAAGAAACTTTGCTCCATTTGTGTGCACATGATGCACAAGGATTCTGGCACTTTTGAATCCTATTAATTCAGATCATGCTATATGAAGACCCTTTTCACATTCTGTCACAGCTCATCAAGGAGGCTAGCGGCTGTAGAGGGAGAGAGAGGACAGCGGCTGTAGATAAGAGAAGGGGGAGGGAGAGATGACAAAGGATAAACCCTAATATTCCTTGCTTAGGATTGAAAGGGGTATATCTCCCTTGAATTGATGCTTGTTCTAATATTCCTATATTTCCTAAATTATGCGGATGATGATGTGAGAGGGCGGCGGCAGCGGCAGAAGGGACCTTTGGCAATACCAATGGAGAGGGACATGGCGATGGAGACGAGGCCCCAACGGCAACAGTCGAGTGTCCTCAGCCTCAAGTAAGTTCTGTCGCCGTGGCGGCGTCGGCTGCCCGGCACTTTCCCCCCTCCTCGCCGAGTGTGCGCGGGTACCCCGCCGGCCACCGCCCTCCGCCGGTCGTGGTCGCGGGCGCGAACGCTGCCCCAAGCCATGTGCCCAGCTCAGCTCCTCGTTCATCTTGTTGTGCGATGGATCTAGGGTACCATGAGTGTGGACGATCCACGAGGTTCCGGCTTCAGCTCCTAGTTCATATCGTTGTGCATTGGTTACAGTGTCCACTATAGTGGACAAACAAGGGCTTGAACAAATAGGGATAAATAGGCCCCATTTGGTATGGATTCATGCCCAGCTCTTGGAGCTGTTTTTAAGCTCCCGTTACCAAATGGTGATTCATGCCCGCTTAGGCACCAAAGCTACGGGAAACCCGCTGAGAGAAGAGAGGGGAGAGAATAGGAGCCATAAAAAAGGAACATCTTCCGGCTCCGCAATAGAGAGTGGCCCAAAACTCGGCCGGTGGGCTGATTTTGCCCCGAGGCGCGTGGAAGCCGCCATAGGAATCCTCCTCCACATCGTCCATGCTGCGCGAGACCTTCCTCCTCGATGGCCACCTCCTTCATCCACGGGTTGCTGCTCCGGCGCGGCCCCCGCAGGGGACGCCAGGAATGGCGCCCCCGGCAACGGATACAGTCCCGACGGCGGCGCTCTTAGCGCTAGTGGAGAAGGGGGATGAGGAGAAGTGTAACACCCTAGCCCATCAGAAGCCTGTAGCAGCTGTGAAGTTGGCCCCATATAGCCCAAGTGGCTCATGTGTGGTTATCGTTGGTGGGTTTAGTACCACATTGGTAGTCTAGGAGGGTGAGGGCCAGCTTATAAAAACCTCCGGGTTAACCATTTTACATGAAGCGAGGACGAAAGTGTAAGCGAGGTGCTACGCGTGTGCAGGCCTGTTCCACATTCGGAGTGGGCCATAAAAGCAGTTTTTGGACGCGGAATGTTTCAGATGGTATCGCAGCATCAACCCTTGCTACATGTTGCCTGTGGAGGGGTGTACCTAAGGGTGATCTGGACGTCCCGCCACATATATGTGGTGAGCTGCCGAGGGCGTCAGCCCTTAAGGGGGTGAATGTAACACCCGGCACTGTGAGATGCATTTAGTAGGCTGTGAAGTTGTCCCATATAGCCCAAGTGGCTCATGTGTGGTTGTCATTGGTGGGTTTAGTACCACCTTGGTAGTCTAGGAGGGTGAGGGCCAGCTTATAAACCTTATTGTTCCAAACGTAGCACTTCCGGGTTAACCCTTTTACCCAAGCGAGGATGAAAGTGTAATCGAGGTGCTACGCGTGGGCAGGCCCGTTCCACGTGTGGAGTGGGCCATATAAGCGATTTTTTGGACGGGGGGTGTTACAAGGAGTACCTAGGCGCGGCCGAGGGATCGAGGTAGGGACATGGTCGGTTGTCGGGTGTGGAGCAGAGAGCTAGTGTGGGTGCCGGGCATGGAAGTGCGGCGGCGACGCCCGCTTTATGGTGGGCGCGGCCCCAGGCGAGGAGTGCGGAGGTTGAAGGAGTGGAGAAGGTTGGGAGGGACATGGTCGGTTGCCGATGTGGAGGAGAGAGCTGGTGCGGGCGCCTGGCGTGGAAGTGCGGCACCGCCACCGGCCCTTGGCGGCGCGGCCCAAAGGCGGCGTGGTGGAGGTTTGAAGGAGCGGAGAAGGTTCGGACATGGTCGGTTCCATGGAGCATGCGTGCGGAGGTTTGATAAGAGCATGCGGAGGTTCGATAAGAGATAAGGTTGGGAGAAAGTAAAAGGAAATAAAATAAAAGAAAAAAAAAAACTAGAAAAAAAAGGTATCATTGCTCTATTGCTTGTGGTGTTTCTTAACTTTTGTTAACATGCCTGTAATCAACCAGGGGCATTTTCGACATTGTCCCTACCTTAGCCATTCATACAAGACAGGAGGAGCTGCTTAGCCAAACGGTTTTCTAAAACAGCTCCTGCCAGAGAATCCGCTCCACCACAAGATTAGAGTAAAAACTGTTTTTGGAGGAGCCAAAGCCCTACCAAACGGGCCCAAACTAGAGGATCTGTGGTTTTGAGGCTGCTCCCCGCTCTCTATTACAGTATTGCTAGAGTGCCAATAAATAATTCTTATTCTGTTTCCCCTTCACAAATTATAAATCATTTTAATTTTTTGATAGATCTATATGTATATCCTGATAGCTATCAAAAGCTCTATGAGGAAATAGATAATAGTCCCTTCCAATTTATAATTTAATCTTCTTCTTTTATTTGGCGATGATAGTCCCTTCCAATTTGGAATGAAGTAGGAGTATATCACTAGCGCTATCTGGTTATATCTATACGACGGCTGCCTATATGTGTTGGAGGCGTCTGGGTGCAGAGGAAATTGCAGCAGCTAGCTAGAGACATACTATGCATATTTATTTTGTTCGTCGTGTGTTCATGACAGTTGACAGGTTTTGTTTTGCATGATTATGTGCTACCAGAGTGGGGTGGCGGAGGGTCACGTAAGGTCTGAATAATTCGTAGCATGTATTTGTGACTAAATTAGCAGAGTTACATGATTATTTGTTTACTGGTGAAACTGAATTGCATTTAGGTCGGTGTGGAACCAGATTTGAGTCAATTGTCAGGTAACGAAATAAAATCATACGAAATATGAACACTCATGTGATGGAGTACTTAATTAAGAAACCCCGTGCGTGCAATGTGCTGTCCAATACAGAAGCCCACTAGCCGGTTTTGCAACTAATCAAGTGACCACTCACTAACCAAAGTGGAGACAACGCTGCCACTACTCGAGTGCTGTGGCTCGATGCAGGCAATCAGTGAGTGCCAGGTGGTCACTCCCTCAGTGTCAGCACCACTACATAAGCACCACCACCCTTGTAGGCTGGAGACGGGCAACACTACAGCACACAAACACAGTGTATAATAAGCAACTGATTTACATACACTAGTTGATTAGAGCTTAATCATCAATGATGAGGCAGCTCGTTGTGCTCGCTGTGATTTTTGTGATCGCCGGTGTGGCGCATGGCGCGGGGAGTGCAGGAGAGCCTCCGCGGACAGGGTGGCGCTGAGGCTGGCGCCATGCGTCTCGGCCGCCGACGACCCGCAGTCGACGCCGACCAGCAGCTGCTGCTCGGCCGTGCACACCATCGGGCAGAGTCCCAGCTGTCTCTGCGCCGTCATGCTGTCCGGCACCGCCAGGGCTGCCGGGATCAAGCCGGAGGTCGCCATCACCATCCCCAAACGCTGCAACATGGCCGATCGCCCCGTCGGCTACAAGTGCGGAGGTATGACACGTGTACAAAACTGTGGACTCTATACTACGTACATTTGTGCATTCGTTCTCACCTGAATTTGTTTGATTTTCACAGAGTACACGCTGCCCGGATTTTTTTTTTAAAATTTTGCCCTTTTTAAAACAAATTTCAAATGCATCCCTAGTTTGAAACAATTTACGCCGGTATCCCTTTTTGTCACGCCGGCCCCGGTGGCGTGATTTTTACATGTCGCGCCACCGCATGTGGCGCGACCGTGCATCCACGGTGGCGGGTTGGCGTTGACCGGGGGCCCGCCACGTCGCGCCCGGTGCATGCGGCGCGACGGGAGCTGGGATGCCATGCAAATAGCACTATCAAATCTTATCCACTTTGGAAAACATGTCACATGAGACATTTGTAGCACTTTTCGTTTGTTTGTGTAGAATCGTTGTCCTACCATGACCTAAACTAGGCTCAAAAGATTCGTCTCATCCCGTACATCAAAATGATATAATTAATTTTTTTATTTACCTAAATTTAATGTTCCATGCATAAGACAGAAGATTTAATATGATAGGTCAATAGTGAATTTTGGAGAGAGAATTGGGAAACTAAACGGGGATGGGCGCGTGCATGCTTGCATATTTTTCAATGATGTGACAATACTCTCTCCCTCTGTCACACACTGCATATACTACTGTCGCGCAAATATTTTGGGTTCGGCTATCTGTAGCACTTTTCGTTTGTATTTGTTAATTATTGTCTAACCATAGACTAACTAGGCTCAAAAGATTAGTTTTGCACTTTCCAATCAAACCGTGCATAATTAGTTTTTGTGTTTAACTATATTTAATACTTTATTTATGCGTTAAAAGATTTGGTGTGCCGGATGCTTTGTAACATTTTTGGGATTCACTTTTTATAAAGTGGACACACCCTAACAAATATGCATGCATGCACGCCATCCCTGTTTATGCAGTGTGTGTGTGACAGAGGGAGAGAGTATTGTCACGTCATTGAAAAATATGCATGCATGCACGCGCCCATCCCCTGTTTAGTTTCCCAATTCTCTCTCCAAAATTCACTATTGACCTATCATATTAAATCTTACGTCTTATGCATGGAACATTAAATTTAGGTAAATAAAAAAATTAATTATATCATTTTGATGTGCGGGATGAGGCGAATCTTTTTGGCTAGTTAGGTCATGGTAGGACAACGATTTTCACAAACAAAGCGAAAAGTCTTCTGGCGTCTCATGTGACATGTTTTTCCAAAGCTGGATAAGATTTGATAGTGCTATTTGCATGGCATCCCGGCTCCCGTCGGCGCGCATGCACCGGGCGCGGCGCGGGCCCCGGTCACGCCAGCCCGCCACCGTGGATGCACCGGTCGCGCCACATGCGGTGGCGACGTATGTGTAAAAATCACGCCACCGGATCGACGCGACAAAAAGGGATACCTAGCGTAAATTGTTTCAAACTAGGGATACATTTGAAATTTGTTTTTAAAAGGGCAAAATTTTAAAAAAATCCACGCTGCCCTGAGCCCCTGACGACATCTTCAGAGACCCTGCGAGTGATTGTATGACAAGCTGATGAACACGCGTTGTGTTGGAAAAATCGAATCCGCTAGAATAAATAACGTGAACGGGCTCTTGCTGTATCACTACTGTGGACTTTGCTTGTGTTGTATGTCAAAAATCTCTACTATAATGTCTCACTTGAGGGCTCACGAGATCAGCGGTTCACGTAACAACGTCATTTCATTGGAGGGGTAGGATTGAAAGTTTGATGCAAGCTCGGACACCCTCACCCTCCCACCGCATTCTCACGCACATTCTCCAACCAGGGTTCGAAGCCCATCACCGCAAAACCAAAAACAGAAAAGAAAACAAACAAACCACGTTGTTTCTCATCTACTCCTACGTGATAAAGGGCAGGGAACCGCCGCGACTTGATCGATCGCGCTCGCTGCGGCCAAGGGCGACGCCGCCGTCGGCGTCCACCGCTGCATCCTCGCCACTACGAGTGCCTTCTACCTCGACCACTTCATCTCACTCTACACCTGCCGATCCCCTAGGTCTCCGTCTGCCTGACCAGGAGCGACGCCGGCCGGAGCAGCAGGCCTCCTCCCCCGATGTCGTGATCTCGTCGCAACCCCCTGGAGCCTCGCCGACCGGAGATCCATCCCAACTCGCTGGTAAGCTGTTCCCATCTCGCTTCGATCGCTCGAGACCAAATCTGAGCCTCCAGCCAAACTTATTGTTTTCCTTCTATGTTCTTCAGGTTCCAATCCATCTAAATAGTCCCAACTGGATTTGTTCGCTACTCTTTGAATAGCACCAATCTGACACATCGGTTTTGATTCATGCATCTTCTTTTGGTCCCAAAGTAGTAGTAGACTCTTCTCAAATTTAATATTGTTCTTCAATAGGGAAGGAAAATAAATGTTCCTTGTTAATTAGGTGGTTTACAAAACTCGGTTGATCTGTTTGAAAAAGAAAAAGATGCAAAACTGGCTTGATTACTACCGACTAAAATATGAGGGGAACCATTAATTAGAGAGGCAAGAGTAATTAGATACCTAAGCTGCTAAGCTATGCTGTCTGTTTTTGGTTTGTGCATATGTAAGCTGGAATACTCTATTAGTGTATTTAGTACAGATTCCTTGTTCTTTCACTAGCTTTGGATGTTTTGACTGTCTTTCTTGGATGTTTTGGTTCTGAGGTGGATGCTATTGACTATTACAAATCAAACATGTAGATAATTGGGAAAGATGTCATAGCAAGACATTATATGTTTCTCATAGTCTTTTATTTGCATTCTCTTAATGAAATCATAAATGGCAGTCATGATTTTCGGAGTGTCTAAATTGCTTATTTCTGCAGCATACCAAGGATCATTGATGACTCCATCCTGATGAAAGAAAAAAAAAAAAAAATCGTGACACATGTAATGGTTGATGGTTGGACTGGAATAACTGTTGACATTCTTCCATCTGAAGAACTTTTTCCTGGTCAAAACTGATAATGACAGAGAAGAGGCAATGGATCCTGGCAGTATTTGCATTGACTCAAGCCAACCTAGAATACAACTATACTTCTTGTTGCCTTGTGTTATTAGATAATAAATTTCTACAATCAGCAATATGAGAGTGTCACTCAGTTCTGGTAGTCACTTTGTTTCAAAATGATTTTGAATAAGTTGTCTGATTTGAGCATTGTTGCCTTGTGTTATTAGATAATAATAAATTTCTACAATCAGCAATATAAGAGCGTCACACAGTTCTGGTAGTCACTTTGTTTCAAAATGATTTTGACTAAGTTGTCTGATTTGAGTCTTGTTGCCTTGTGTTATTAGATAATAAATTTCTACAATCAGCAATATGAGAGCATCACGCAGTTCTGGTAGTCACTTTGTTTCATTAGCTCCTCCTGGTAGTGGAGAAGCGGTGACTTTTTTCTCAAGGCAAAATTGCTAATTTCATCTCTTCAACTAGGTATTTGAAAAGCGGCCCAATCATGAGAATGATGTGGAGAGGAGGTTCAGCTATGATGTGGAGAGGAGGTTCAGCTATGCCTTAAGCACAGAAGACATCGAGAACTCAATACTTGTAAGTGAAATATTGCGTTTTAATTATCTTCCTATTGTATTGTGTCACAACTTGATATTTCCATGTTGCATTGCGTCATTAATATGCATTGCCCGTATACAATAGATACCGTTGCCGTTTTCATCAGCTGTAGATATATGAGCAGGACAAATGACAGTGCTACCGGAAACTCATTTATGCTACATTTTTTCAGTTTAAGATTTTTATTTTTTGACCCAATTTAATTTCCTTTGTCTAAAGTTCATTACTCTTGACTTTTTGTGGTTTTTAGACCACAGGGCACTTGCTTCCTCTTTTTGCTTTATTAATAATAAATAAACGATATGATTTACTTTGGGTGCCTCAGCCGGAGAGGGTGGCAACTGATGGCTGCAAAATACAGACGCCGAGGCCCTCGCAACTGAGCTCAGAACAACAACGACGAATTCTGCACGGCTACCTGCACCTCCTCCACGATGACGCCGAGTGCCAGATCGTTCTTGGACTGCCACCAGCATTGATCACAGATGCCCTCTATGCAGGGTTATCATCTAGACATGGCGACAGTAGAATGTGATAATGGATGCATATTTTCTATGTAGAGATTTGCTCTCTCGTGCTTATAAGAAATTAGAGTAAATAGAGAGATTCATGTTTTGTTGAAATTACCACTAGATGCTAGCAATGGAGTCTGAGCTATTATGCCATAATTTTCTTGCTTTCTATGTCAGGGCGATGAACAATTTTGGTGTCCCTTGATAAATATGAAGTTCCACTTTAGTAATGCATTTCCTACAATTTATTTAATATTAGAATTAAATGACGATGTTTGATGATTGAGCATGCCATCTTTAGTTCCGATAGGGGAATAGTTACCTTAGCATGAACCATGATGCTATGAGTAACGATTGATTCAAAGCTGGATGCATTGCTGCTACTTGCCATGTTTAGATTCCTTTACATCAGGTGTCCTTCACATAAATCACTTTTTGTAAATTTGATGGGAATTATTTATTCACTTCAATGTTGTGGTTAGTTTGGTTGGCTGGTGCCTGGTGGCCCATGTTAGATACTTAGCAACAACGATATCCTGAAGCATAGGGTAGTGTGCAATGGGATCTTTTTAAAAAAGAATGCAGGTCCAATTTCAACTACTCAAGTGTATCTTGCTATGTAATTAACAATATAAAATCTTTGTACTATTTCTTTTTGTTTCAATCATAAATGTATCATTGACAGATTGATTATCAACACACATACTATCATTCTTTATGGCTTGATTCATGTTACAAAATATTCGTAGCGTTAGCACGGGCATTATACTAGTAATAAATATGTTCAGTTTCTATAATATATGGAATCGGTATTTGCTTGTTACGCTCATTGTTGCACTATAACATGACACTACAAAAAGAGCAGATTTGGTATCACCACAGATCTAAACAGCGGCTCACTATATATACCTAACGGGACTGATATTACAGCCAGCAAAAATTTAAACATCAAAGAGATTTATCGACCAACGTAATCTCTATCGACCGAACGGTCCACAACCAGAGTATTCAATTTCTCCTAGTGATCAGTGGAGTTCTTTCCGGTGTTTTTTATTCAAAACTTACTATAAACTTTCCTACTAAATATCTCCTAGTGAGATTTTCCTATGCTATAACTGGTGGTATGGCGTTTTTTTAAGTGTCATGGGGAGCCGTTCCCCACCTAAATTTTATATAACGGCACCTAACGACCCCAAATGAAAGGTTAAATTTACATTTGTATACAACATCACGCCAAAAGCACAAGGGCAAGAAGTGACAAAACACCACAAGGGAGAAGAAAGAGCAACAAAGAAAGCACTACACCACCACCCAAGACACATGGACTCATCGACGATGCCTCCAAGGAGGTGAACGACGCCGCAACATAGTCATCGTCGGCCAAGCATGAAGAGTTCCACATGCTTTGGCGGGGGCTTTCGCCCCCGAGCCATGTTCCAATGTGGCGCGTCGAACCAGGAGATCGCTTGAAAGCAAGAGCTACGGTTCTTCAATGATGCCTTCATGAAGGAGATCTCGTCAGCGGGGTCCAGATTCATTTGAGCAGGCTTTCGCCCATAACCTTTGCCAGTACTGTGTGTCAATGCTTAAATGGCCTGATATGGAACAAGGAATATGTGGCTTATGCAAGAGGTTCTGCACTGCGAAACCACCATTCGTCGCCATATGGGCTGAGTTGTCGACATGTAACCCGGGGCAGCATGCCAATTAGGCGTGTTGGGGAAGCCCTAAATGGCTGAGCTGCCCATGACGTGCTCTAAAAAAAATGCCTAGTGAGACTGATCAACATGTGTGTCAATGCTTAAAGTTTGTTACTTTGTGGGGGTATAAACGTGTCGTGATCCAACGGTCATTTCAAATTTAAACTTTTGAAAAAAAAAAGGAAGCTCTAACCCCATCCCGACCCAACTCCCTTGGTTCATGATGTGAACCTAGCTATGTTCACCACAAGCCTCATGTTGATCATGTCCCATGGGATCTCTCTTTTGTTTCTCTCCACCAATGAATACCCTCGTCAGCATGGAGGATGTCACCCAACCCTAATACCTGACGACTAAGATCTCCATAGACATCTCTGATCGCCACAAGTCGAGTCAATTATTATGGGCCACATAGCCCCAGCCCTGTGCATCTTCTGAGCCACTCACCAATTGACAAATTAAAGATGCAACATCAATAATCCGAGTGCACATTAACACCCATGGCTGGCCATCCAAAGCCTGCTCATGACGTGAGAGCTCCCCTACCTAGAGCGCCGACTATTGGAGTTTCGAGTAAACACCAACTAGTAATCTAATGCTCATCGTCAAGCTCGGATGGTGAATAAAAATGAGGACACAAGGACGTACACTGGTTTAGACTGAATGTCACTACGTCCAGTGGTGAGCTCGGTGCTCATGGATTTTCTTTAGTTTGTATTAGGTGTGTACAAAACGGTCCAAATCTCGAGTCTTTGTGAGTGAGTGCGAGTGAGTGGTGTTTTCCTTTCATGTGATCGAATGCCTGAGTTTAGATGACTCGTTATGTGATTAATTGGTTCCCCTGCATGGGGCGCCCTGCCTAACCTTTTATAGTCACGCAAGAAGAAATAAAGAAGGATGAGGAGGAAAAAAAACAAAAGAAGAGGGTGTACGGCGTCTATCTTCTCCTCTTGGTGTAGGTCCCATCGACGTCATGGCGACAGGGGTGTGTGCCACGTCCTGGTCCTGTTCGCCACTGGTGTGTGCCTCCAGTCAATCTGGGCGAGGCGCCCCATCCCGCTACCGGGGATGGAGAGGTGAAAAATTCGATGGAGACTGTTGTCGTATGAGGATTAGGTGAAATAGTGTTATCCTATTCCGCGTAGTGGCCGTTGTGGCTCTTGGGCATGGCCTGTCAATGCTACTAGTCCCGTCGTGGTGGCTTGAGGTGATGCGGGTTCCACGCCTAACGGGACTGACATTACAGCCAGCAAAAATTTAGACATCAAAGAGATTTATGGACCAACGTAATCTTTATTGACTGAACGGTCCACAACCAGAGTATTCAATTTCTCCTAGTGATCAGTGGAGTTCTTCTGGTGTTTTTTTATTCAAAATTTAGTATAAACTTTCCTACTAAATATCTTCTAGCGAGATTTTCCTATGCTATAACTGGTGGTATGGTGTTTTTTTAAGTGTCACGGGAGGTGTTCCCCACCTAAATTTTATATAACGGCGCCAAACGACCCCAAATGAAAGGTTAAATTTACATTTGTATACAACATCACACCAAAGCACAAGGGCAAGAAGTGACAAAACACCACAAGGGAGAAGAAAGAGCAACAGCGAAAGCACTACACCACCACTAAGACACATGGACTCATCGACGATGCCTCCAAAGAGGTGAACGACACCGCAACGTAGTCATCGTCAGCCAAGCATGAAGACCTCCATAGGGCCTTGGCAGGGCTTTCACCCGAGCCATGTTCGAGGTGAGTGGGTCGAACCAGGAGACTGCAGCTGCATGAGCTGCGGTTCTTTAATAATTTCTTCAGGAAGGAGATCTCATTACTGGCCCAGATTCATCAGAGCAGGCTTTCACCCAGAACCTTTGCTTATTGTGTGTCAATGCTTAAATGGCCTGATATGGAACAAGGAATATGTGGCTTATGCAAGAGGTTCTGCACTGTGAAACCACCATTCACCTCCATATGGACTCGTTGTGCTGACATGTAACCTGGGGCAGCACGCCAATTATACGCATTGGGAAGCCCTAAATGGTCTGGGCTGCCCATGACGTGCTCTACAAAATGCCCTAGTGAGAGCGGTCAACATCTGTGTCAATGCTTAAAGTTTGTAACTTTATGGGGGTATAAATTTGTCGTGATCCAACCGTCATTTCAAATTTAAACTTTTCAAAAAAAAAAAAAAAATGGAAGCTCTACCCCATCCTGGACCAATGGCGGATCTAGCTTTTTGAGCTATGGGGTGCAACGAAATTAGATGCACATACTACACATGCGGATCTAGCTTTTTGAGCAAGGGGGTGCAACGAAATTAGATGCACATACTACACATGATCATCGCTTAGCTAAAATCTGCGGCAATCGAGATCGATCCAAAGGCCATCCTCTTGTATGTATGACGGGGACTTGAGGGGTGGGGTGGACCCCATGACCCCCTTTGATCCGACAATCGTCCCGGACCCAACTCCCTTGGTTCATGATGTGAACCTAGCTATCTTCACCACAAGCCTCATGTTGATCATGTCCCATGGGATCTCTCTTTTGTTTCTCTCCATCAATGGATACCCTCGTCAGCATGGAGGATGTCATTAACCCTAATTCTTGACGACTAAGATCTCCATAGACATCTCTGATCGCCCCAAGTCGAGTCAATTCTTATGAGCCACATAGCCCCAGCCCTTGTGCATCCTGTGAGCCACTCACCAATTGACTAATTAAAGATGCAACATCAATAAAACAAAGTGCACATTAACATCCGTGGCTGGCCATCCAAAGCCCGCTGATGGCGTGCAAAGCTCCTCTGCCTAGAGCGCCAACTATTGGTGTTTCGAGTAAACACCAACTAGTAATCTAATGCTCGATGTCAAGCTCGGATGGCGAATAAAAATGAGGACACAGGGATGTATACTGGTTCGGACTGAATGTCCCTACGTCCAATGGTGAGCTCGGTGCTTGTAGATTTGATTTAGTTTGCAGGTGTGTACAAAATGCTCGAGATCTCAAGTCTTTGTGAGTGAGTGCGAGTGAGTGTGTCTGCCTTTCAGGTGCTCGAATGCCCGGGTTCAGATGACTCATTATGTGATTGATTGGTCCCCAGCATGAGGTGCCCCTGCCTAACCTTTTATAGTCAGACAAGAAGAAAGAAAGGATGAGGAGGAAAAGAAAAAAAACAAAAGAAGGGGGTGTACGACGTTCGTCTTCTCCTCCACTTCGTGCAGGTCCCATCGATGTCGTGGGGATAGGGACGTGTGCCACATCCCGGTCCTGTTCGCCACTGGGAACGTCTTCTCCTCCACTTCGTGCAGGTCCCATCGATGTCGTGGGGATAGGGGACGTGTGCCACATCCCGGTCCTGTTCGCCACTGGTGCGGCGTGTGCCTCCAGTCAATCCGATGAGGCGCCCCATCCCGTTACGGAGGACGGAGAGGTGAAAAAGGTCAATGGAGACTTGGGCCCTATGAGGATTAGGTGAAATAGTATCCTCTGATTCCGTGTAGTGGCCGTTGTGGCTCTTGGGCATGGCCCGTCAATGCTACTAGTCCTGTCATGGTGGTTTGAGGTGATGCAGGTCCCCCACGATACGTCTGTCTCTGCCCTAAGGCAGCAAAAATGTCTTTCGTAGGGTTGGATGAAGCGAGGCACTTACCTCAAGCAAGGCGGAAGTCCCCTTCCCCGGGTCAAATCCATGTAGAGAATAATAAAGCCATGTAGAGAACAAACAAAAGGAGCAAAGAGAAAACTCAGGATACAGTTGGTATTATCATTACACCAAATTACAAAACAATTACTACATCAACGCAAAAGTCAAATCCATAAACATGCACACAAGAGAATATTCCTTATGGAGATACATAAGCTCAAGCTCAACGTTACTAGTAGAGTAAATGAACTGAACTGAATGTCTTCTCCTAGCGATGTTTCACATGGGACAAGTGCCCATTATCTGGACACCTTGAAGGAAACAGATGTTTCAGTTTCACTGGCATCACAGATGTATTGCAGTACTAGATCTCTGGGACGACTCATTGATCACTATGAGCTCAGCATCCTACCGTTTCCTCCAGCTTCAAAGGAGGTTTCCTTGGATGCTCCTTCAGTTGCTTCTCCATGTCATCCTTGAGTGCAGTGTCATGGGAACCGATAAGCTGAACTAAATTGAGTTTTTGTTTAGAGAGATTCTTTATCTCCATAAACTTCAATGTTGACCCACTACAGCAGCGAGCTGTCAGCAGCTCAAGATTTTGCATTGCTTCTGATCCAAAGGATATATTTAACTTTGAGCTGCAAGTAATCTCGAGTATCTTGAGGTTTAAATAACAGCGCTGCTGTATTCCATTCACCCAGACACAAAAATCAAGCTTACCATCACCATCTTGAAGAGGCTTGACACAAAGACGTAGAATACATAGTTCTTTTATTTCACCAAGGACTTTAATTATGTCAACTTTTGCTGATATGGTCATATGCAAATCCAACTTTGTGAGTTTGGGAAGATCTATCATCCAAGCTGGCACCTCACTTCCAAGACCATATAACTTAAGACTCTGAAGGTTTTGCAGCGGCTTATCCTGAGACGATATTTCATTCAAGCAACCTTGATTTCCCTTGCAAAGCCACACTGACAAGGATTCCAGGCGGACATGACATGAGATGGCAGCACATAATTCCTTGTTATTTTTCTTGCTGACACCAGACACTCCAAGCTTCCGTAATTGAGTAATCTTCTTCAGCTCTTTTAGAGTGGCCTTGCCCCCTCCGATACCAGCATTAACAACACCAAGCGTGTGCAATGGTGTCAGTTCATCAATCCCTGATGGCACCTCAACACCAACAAGTTGACAAGATTTACACAGGTTTGGCAACCTAGATGCTGAAGAGTTACATGTTGATGATTCCTTGGCCAGGGATATTGTACCAGCACGCATGTACTGCAGCTTCTTTAACTTGGTAATCGATGCTGGCAATGTCGCTATAAAGGTACCCCTGATATCCAGAGTCTCAAGCTGCCGCAGCTCACCCAATGAACTCGGGAGATGGCAGATCCCAGTACTTCCTCGCAAAGATAGGAACTTGAGGCGAGGAAGAAGCTTCACCATATGCTCGAGGTCTTTATCTGTCACACCTGTGGCATTCTCCAGATCAAGAACCCGAAGCACCCTCATACTTTTAGAGATGAAGAATGATTCCCACTGCCCAAACACTGTTAAAGACCGCAGGCGGGAGAAGTCAATGCTCTGTCCCAGCAGCTCTCTATTACAAGGTGCCGTCCTGTGCGTCCGGTGGTTGGACGGCAACGCCCCTTCAGTGCAAAGACCTCCAGTGCAAATATTATATTTTCTTCCTCTGGACGTGAGATGATGTATTCATGGAAGAAAGCACTAACTTGACATAGGACCATTTTCATTGGGGTGATGACCCTGCATGTTGGCGGTTGAATCATGCTTAGATTGACGAGCATTGAGAAGAGCATCTCTCCTTTCTCCTCTGCAGTGATGTCTTTTGTATCCCTGGAGTAACCCTCTGCAACCCATCGCATCACTAAACGTCTCCGCCGAATGATTTGGGACCCAGGGAAGATTGACATATAGAAGATACACGGCCTTAGAAAATCCGGGCAAGCACGGAAATAGGAATGCATCCAAGCAAACAGGTCTTGCAGACCACTAAACTCAGGGTTGCTCTCAAGCTCATGCATAAATCTGTGATTCAGAGCTTCTGTGCTCTCCATAAATGTAACTGTCTTTGGTGCCAAAAATTTAGCTACAGCAACTATCACTTTAGGTAGTCTGCCACACTTCAGAATAAGTTGTTCTAGCTCCTTGGTGCTTGAATTGGTTAGTGGTCTTTTTTTTTTTGTACCTATTATTCCAGCAATTTAAGATTGTCTTAATCAATATTGTAAACACTAATCGTAGTGAACATAATGATTATTTACATCAAAAAGACCAATCATGAGGAAAGAACGATTAGAAAATAAACATAAATTTTTAATTGCTTACAAAACAATGTGATGTTATGACTCAAACCAAAATTGTTAAGAACACAAACTAAAATTTTTAACAAATGGCATATGCAGAATGATGACATACCTTTATGTTTTTCAAATTGTTTGAACACAAGTGCACTACAAGGATTGAAAATGCTTGCACTGTGTGGCTGGCTGTCAATAATACAATATGCCAGACGGGCCCAAAGTGTACAGCAAGGCTGGACACCTTCATGGGCCCATAATATAATAGCATTCCTTTACTTTCTACAAGAGTAAAGACAAAATTGAAAATTGTAAACAAACTAGATTCCATCTATTTGGATCCATTTCCTTAAGTTGCTTGAATCAAGTATATTCTCATCGACACAGTGAGGTGATCGTCTGCACTCTTGCTCTGCTGTCCAAGGCACCAATCTCTAGGCCCCCACCAGTGCCACCATCCCTTTGCTGTCGGTTTGCCCCATTTTCTTCCTAAATGTCTCACTCAAGCCAGACACATGATAATTCAACCTATTGATGACCACATTTCCATTACATTTCCTTTTTTTATTGCGAAGTTCTTTATATAATCCACACCAGAATTGCAGATCCAGTAAAAAAGAAACAGGAGGTTTGTGCATTGGAGGTTCAGGCCATAATGCTAAGGTGGACGGAAGATTGTTCAAAGATTTTTTTTCAGAAACAGTAGGGAACCCTTACTTGTGATTGTTCAAAGTGTAGAGTTGGAAGCTGGCACAAAGTCAGGCCTGTTTGGTTTGTAACGCTGGTGAGCCAAACCAAAAGTTGGTATTGCCAAATCCTGGGCATGGCCAAATCACAGGGGGAATGTTGCCAAATAGGAAGTATGACACGTGTGGTCTACATGTCATTAAACTTGATTTAAACAAAACATATCCAATTAATGTCTTGTTTTCTAGATTTAATTACACGAAATACATTGATGCAAATATTTATCAAATTGGATGTATAGTATATGAGATAATGTGGTTCCAAGGTTACTAAAAAAGAACATAACAGTTTTGTGCCTAGTTCAGGACTTCAGGTTGCTGCCAACTGCCACCTAGGTACCATCACCTTAGTCTCTCTCCCACCAGAATGCAGGCTACCAATGTTGCATGCAGCCCAAGCTCTGGCCAACAAAGGTAGTGGAATGTAGCTGAGCCGGCCAAAACTTAGGTTTTCAAATCAAATGCCAACCAATTTGTAAGGGAGGACCAAATTTTGGATTGGCTCATTCAGGCACCAGACTAAACATGCCCGCAATCCAATCTGATAGTCCTTGCCCCATCTCACAATCGGATCACTCTAGGAAGAGGGACTCACCAATCCACTCCATCCCCTCTCATTCTCAAGCAACAACAGACTGGTTCTGACTTGGCCATCTATTGACACCACACTTGATTGGAAATCAGTATTTACTATGCTAGGGTTAACATTATTACTGTGGTTAGCGAGGGCTACAAGATTTATTTGTGGGTGAACCTCTGCCATCCAATATTAGACTAAAATAATCAGATAAAATTGGATTAAAGTAGACTCGCAGATAATCAGATAAAATTGGATTTAAGAAGCTTTAGTTGACTTTATTCAATTTGAATTGGTCTCAGTTGAGAAGTTTAAATTTGAATTAGAATAATATGGATTGTAACTTTTTTAGAGCAGAGGGTTTTGGTCAAGCTTTACAGAAAGCAAGAGAATATATGCATTGTCCCTCCTGCGCTCCCTCCCTCCCCCCACGGTCACTGCCGCCTGTACACGCCCGCCGGTCACCGCTCCTCCCCAGTGGCGACCTCCGCCTGGCGCGAATAGCTTTGTATGCAGGAAGGAAAAGGAGGAAAAAAAAAGCTATCTACCAGTCGCCTATTCACAGACCACTGTTCAAAGCTACTCAAACATTTGTTCCCTTTTCCTTTAGACATACTCCTTCCCTCCCAAAATAGATAACCTTATATGTCTGGGTACAGGAATTAAGGAGTAGTGAAAAAGTGTGGTGGACAGAAAACGAGAAAATAGAGAGAGGTAGAGACAGTGTTGAAAAGGCGCTCTTCAGCGCTCGCCTTGGTGCGCCTCTGCGCTGGCCGGAGGGGTACTGCCTTGCCTAGGGGGGTAGGCACTACCCTAGGCGGCGCCCAGCGTCGGTGACAAAAGGCGCTCAGATCCACCTGTAGGATGTGTGGGACTGTGGGGCGACGAGGATGTTGGGGAGGGGGCAGGAGGAAGGGATCCTCCCTTAACAAAAAAAAAAAAAAAAAAAAAAAAAAAAAAAAAAAAAAAAGAAGCTATTCATCCTCTGAGTAGACTATGGTGAAGCTATTGTGTGTCTAGCAAGAGAGTAACTGTGCTCCAGCTCCTACTGTCAGGGGCCGAGGTTGCCAGGTTGGATAACGCCAAGCTGGGCTACGGCCATCCTGACCAATGTAATCAATGTAATCACAACTGTCTAAACAATAATTTTGGTACTCTTCATGGGTGTTCAGTGCTCAATTACATAGGCTGCCCCACCCCAGGCTGATTGTTTGGTGAAGCTCCGCTCAAGAACTGTCTATTGTATAGCCCATGAGGCTCTTTCTACTGTTTAATGAAGGCAAATTCAAGTGTTTATCTTTACAAGGGTTTATGGTTTTGGCATTGCTAGATTATTTGAGCTCTTATTTTGATATCCCTAAACAAAACTTGGATTATGTTTCATGCCTACTTTCTGCAAATTCAGTATTTTTGGGCAAGTAAGACACCAAGTAGTTCATTATTGAAATGGAGCTGTTGAAAAAACTGAAATATAAGTGGACATTTTAAATGGCACTTATGACATAATGGTTCAAGAGCGTATCGCTCACGAGCAGAGCACTAAAATAAAAAATTTGGCACGCCTCTGTTCTGATTTACTCTCCTATTTGCCGTAATTCTTTGTAAAGCAAGAACATTTTCATACTTTTCCTTTCTTGGAACAACTGGGTAAATTGTTAATTAAGTTTTGGACCATGGTTGAAGGAGAGAAAACAGGTATTTGTCAATGAGATGTTATCTTTACTACAGACCCATGCAGGAAAACTGATACAAGGAATATTTTTGTGGTTAAACATACCTCTTTTTAAAGAGATCAAAGGATGCTTCAGTTTGAGACATTTGACATTAAACACGACCTCTTCATCGTCCCGCACAATACGTGGCAATTCTTTTTGTCAGTTGTAATGACAATGATAACACTCTTGGAATGTCTAGATACAAGTGCCGGTTGTATTAAGTCCCATTCTTCCACAGACTGTAGATCATCAATAACAACAAGACACTGATGTTCTTTTTAGAAGCTTATGACACTCCTGAATAGGGTCTTTGATTCCCATGGTTTCTGAGTGAAAATCCGAAAGTAAGCTCCGAGAGAAGTCCCTCAAATTGAAGGGATGGGACATGTGGACCCAACCATACTTGTCAAACATTGCATCCTCTTTAAGCATCCTCTCATAGTACACATTTCTGACAAGATCTGATTTTTCCAACACCAGCAATTCCCCACACAGACATCACTTGCCAATCATTGAAACGGGCCTTGGCCTGATAGTTACGGTTCATTCATTTGTGACTCACGTCCAACAAGGGTAGACTGGTCCATCCAACTACGGGCTACATCCTTGCTACAGGTGGGAATCCTAGCATAGGAAGTAAGGCCTCCCCTATGGCTCATTTCATCCTCTAATATTTCATTGTTGCTTGATATTGCTCTTCCAGTCTTCTTGCCCTGAGAATATTGATAATAGGAAACAGTTAAGGAGAGAAGGGAGAAACACGATATTTGCTATATGAGAGATGTGAGTGCTCCCAAACCCATCAAAATTATTATAATCTGATTCCTGATCCTAGTTCTCATATTGCTTAGAGATTACATCAGCTTCAGTAAATCGAAGTGTTTCTTGAATATCATACACCACTCTGAAAAATACATAAGTTTGAAGTATCCATGCACCCCTAGTCACATGTAAATACTCCTTTTTGTTTTCTTTTATTGCCAGCCATTTAATGTTTTGACATGTGGCACGTATGAGTAAATATGTGAAATCTATTAAAACCCCAATTTTCATAATTTTATCTAACATATCAGAAAAAAAATAATGACAGGATGTATCAGAGACAATGAATTTCCAAATAAAATGTTAGATATTATAACATAGAAACAGTAACTTTTTTCTCAGAAGTAATTGACTGTTCCAGCTAACCTCCTTGAACAAGACCCATACAGGGTACTCAGCTGAGTACTGTTTAAGCTCCAACACTTGGTATGGATGTCCAACACACAAACATGCGATTTCACGGTGCTCGGTAGACACGATAATGCAGTTGCCCTTATTTCTGTGAGGTAGGCATGCCCTGATAGCGCCCCACTCTCCCATTGTGCACACATTTTCCAGGACAGTAGGTACCTCTTCCCATCCACTTGCTTCTTGAATTCTTCAATGATTCCTCGCTTTGCTACCATCCTCTTCAGTTGGGCTACATCTGCAGTGGTTTCTTGTTGCAAACAGGAATTCGAATAGAACTGAGTCACCAAGCTCTGCAAGAACTTGTGCGGATTGAAAGGATATGTTAGCTTGACCCAGCCTCGGCATTCAAAGTTTTGGCAGATTTCTGGATCTTGGTATGCTTTCCTTATGATGGATATCTTACCAAGATCTCCACCTGTCCCCCATAACGAGATCACTCCAAGGTCACTGTTTTCTTTAGTGATGAGCTGTGTGAGATCCCCTAAGCCTTGCTGCTTTTTTCGTTGTGTCCCTTGCCTCAACAAACATGTCAAGCGCTGTTGTGCCAATAGCAGGGCTGGTAGCTGGTTGTTGCTGCAGTAATCGGCTTGGATCCGAGTCGCCGATGAGGCTGTAACGGGAGTTCCTCTTGCTCACATCCTCGACCCTGAGCTTGATCTTCTCTATCTCTGCGACCACTGCATCTATGGGTAGTGCCGATGCTGCCATACATGATGGTATGAAGCGTCGCCACCAGTGGGGCCGATTATCCAAGTGAACAACAAACTCGATGCAATCCTCTACATCATAGGCTAGGTCACGGACCTGCCTCACCCATGTCCTCACCACGCTGTTCTTGGCACGCTCTTCATTGGCGACATTGAGAAAGGAGTACATCATCTCAAATTCACCTGTGATGAACACAAGGTCCCTCTGCGCACTCTTTCGCAGCTTTGACTCTTCCTCAATAGCCGATTGGGCCTTGGTTAATACCCCCTCCACCACCGACTTCGCCAATCCAACCACAAGATCCCCCATTGCACACGCTCCCTCTTCCTCTCTCCTTGTGCTTCTCGGTCGTAGCAGCTAGCAAGTGATGCTGCTAGCAGTAGAATTGCATATATTGAGTACCCAGAGATGGGACTATCAAAGGAAAGACCAGCTCCAGCTGCGAAACAGATAGTTTGGACATTATTGTTAATCAAGGCTGGCAGGAACTGTGAGATGAGTCAGGTCAATAAAAAAAAATAAGCTAGCTGTACACTCAACAACTTTGTCACGCCAAGTGAGCTTCTTGGTCAAGGGATCTGCACAATAATTTGTTAAAGTTGGAATGTGGGGCAACTGATTGCACATGTTGTCACATGGGGCCAAATGACCTCTCAAGAACAATAGAGTTGGTAGGCCTCTGGAAGTAAAATAAAAATAAAAACAATGTGTCATCTACAAGAAACCTAACCTGGAATAGTTGATTAGACACAATTTTTCTTAAGAAAAGTGAAAAGCGCATCATACTATGTCAGAAATGCTTTTTACTATGAATTAGTTGCAATCAGCTTTCAGCTAGCTGCAAAGGAGGTAGAAAACACCCTGGTGGCACCACTGATGGTGACTTCATTTTGCATATCTTTTGCTGAACTAACTTTTCTTCTGAGGTATTGTACTCACCTAACTGACTAATGAGTACAGCTTATGGTTACCAGAACAGGTTTGTACACTGTTTTGCGTATGGAGCAGTAGCATCAGGCGAGTCCTCTGTACGGAGATGCTCAGCTGTATTTGCTCTCCAACAAGGATATTTTCCTCGGAGAAAAACTCTAGAGATATTATATAGTTTGTTAATACAAGCGATGTATTTGTCTGAAACATGATCTAGGTTTCACACCCTTGGGTCAAACACAGCTCCCTCACGGCCTCACCCATTTACGCATAGCTATGTTAGTTTAATCGTACTTAACAAGGCTATTAATGTTCAATTTCAAAACAATTCAAATACCTACACTACACTGAAGTAACTTCGGAACTAAACTGAACGGATGGGGAACATCCAAGCAATGTACAGGTCTGCATCTACAGCCAATACTCTGGGACAACTTGGACCAGAGATCTACACTGCAGCAGTCAGCCAAACAAGAGAAACACACGGTGCGTTTCCATACCCCGTACCTTGCGCAGGAATGAAGGATGCAAACGAGAAGCAGCAGTGGCAGGGCCGGGGAAGGGCAAGGACCAGAGGCCCTCTGGATCACGCCGCCACGTGATTCATCACGCCGGCTGCTACCACAGCTTGCTTCTCCCTTTCGGGTTTCGGGGCCAGTCGACTCCGGCGGCAGTACGGCGGCTTGTTGGGGCCAGCGGTGAGGCAGGGCACCTCGTGGGGTGGAGTGGAGCGGCGCGAGGGAGATCTGGTGGGGGTCGAGTTACGGGCGGGCAACCGGGAGTGGGAGCGGGGATGCGGCCGCCGGCGGTGCCATGGATTTGGGATTTTGGTGCGGGGGTACTCGGTGGTGGTAGGAGCAAGGAAGAAAGACAGCGGCGTGAACTGAGAAAGAAAGACAGAAGAGCAATTGACCAAGACCCGCAGACTCCTGGTAGTAGTGATACTGATACTCGTACTTTAGATTGCTTTTCTACTTTGCCTGTTTTTTTCTCCGCAATTACTGATGGATACATATATTAATTCTAGAGGCTTAAAAAAAAACTCCAGTGGAGCCTTTAAATTTTTTTTTTTTTTTGAGGAGAACCATCACTTCTTTATTCAAGAATTATGGTTTACATGATTACAAATGCCAACTGGTGGCGTCAAAAACCAAACATGTCTCGCCTAAATCTGCCAGAATCAAACCCCTAGCTATTGAGTGAGCATCCATGTTTGTGCTTCTTTTTTCATGGACAAAATCTCATGAGGCAAATTCCCTCGATCTAGCTCTGATCTCCTTCACAATTTGTCCATACACACCCATGCCCGGACCTTTGAGGCTCTTGACAACGCTCTCACAGTCGAGGCAAGCCTGAAAGAAGAAATCACAAGATCACAGGCGAGGTCCAAACCTTCTCTGCAGGCGATAGCTTCGGCAGTCTCGGGTCTGATAATCCTTCGATGACAAGACCTGAGGTTCCGAGGAACCTGCCCTCATGATCCCGAGCAATGGCAGCCACCGTTGATCTTCGCGGAATTTTTCGACACTGCAGCATCAACGTTAATTTTCACCTGTCCGGCCTGGGGTGGGATCCAGCCCCGTTCTCTGGTTTGCACCCTAGATGGAGAAGCCCTCCTGCCAGTTGCACCTGAAGACAACTGTATTTGCCAATAAGTACAGTTTTCTTCTGAGGATGCTGTATTTGCCAATAAGTACAGTTTATGATTACCAGAATGCTGTATTTGCTCTCCAGCAAGGATGTTTTCTTCGGAGAAAAACTCTAGAGACACTATATAGTTTGTTAATAGAAGTGATGTATTTGTCTAAAACATGATCTAGGTTTCACACCCTTGGGTCAAACACAGCTCCCTCATGGCCTCACCCATTTACGCATTGCTATGTTAGTTTAATCGTAGTTAACAAGGCTATTAGTGTTCAATTTCAAAACAATTCAAATACCTACACTACACTGAAGTAACTTCGGAACTAAACTGAACGGATGGGGAACAACCAAGCAATGTACAGGTCTGCATCTACAGCCAATACTATGGGACAACTTGGACCAGAGATCTACACTGCTGAACTGCGAGCCGTTAATCAGGATTCGGAATCAACTACTCCAACAGTGAGCCAAACAAGAGAAACACACAGTGCGTTTCCATACCCCGTACCTTGCGCGGGAATGAAGGATGCAAACGCGAAGCAGCAGTGGCAGGGCCGGGGAGGACAAGGACCAGAGGCCCTTTGGATCACACCGCCACGTGATTCATCAAGCCGGCTGCTACCACAGCTTGCTTCTCCCCTTCGGGTTTCGGGGCCAGTCGACTCCGGCGGCAGTACGGCGGCTTGTTGGGGCCGGCGGTCGAGCGGGGCACCTGGTGGGGTGGAGTAGAGCAGCGGCGAGGGAGATCTGGTGGGATCGAGTGATGGGTGTTACGGGCGGGCAGCCGGGAGGAGAAGCGGGGACGCGGCCGCCGGCGGTGCCATGGATTTGGGATTTTGGTGCGGGGGTGCTCGGTGGTGGTAGGAGCAAAGGAAGAAAGACAGCGGCGTGAACTGAGAAGAAAGACAGGAGAGCATTGACCAAGACCCGCAGACTCCTGGTAGTACTGATACTCGTACTCATACTTTAGATCGTTTTTCTGCTTTGCCTGTTTTTCTTCGCAATTACTGATGGAATTTCCTTGCTAGCACAAACCTTTAATGCAAGCTGTGGGCTGCCAGCTAAAAAAAATTATCTTTAAGGCTTCGCATCATCACGATATAATAATATTTTTAGAGATACAATAATAAAATTCTTATTTGTCGAAAAAAAAAAGAGAAGGTGAGGTGGAAGAGCTAGGACCAAGCTTTGCGGTCTCCAAGCATTTGTAATGTGTTTAGGTTGTTGATTTTTCTTCAATTGTCAAGTAACATGCTATATGTGGTGGTATGAAACTGTGTTTCCATGTCTTGATTCCAAACCTCTTTTTTGGAGTGTTTAGTTCGAAAAAAATTTTGGGGTGAAAATTTTGGGGTGTCACATCAGATGTTTGACCGGATGTCTTGACCGGATGTCGAAAGAGGTTTTCAGAGACTAATTTAAAAGCTAACTTCATAACTCGTCTATAGACCGAAGACAAATCTTTTGAATATAATTAATCCGTCATTAGCACAGGTGAGTTAGGGGGTGTTTAGTTGGTGAAATATTTTGGGTTAAACTCTTTGTAAGCACTTTTCGTTTGTATTTGTTAATTATTTTCCAACCATAGACTAATTAGGCTCAAAAGATTCGATGGCACTTTTCGGTCAAACCGTGCAATTAGTTTTTTGTTTAACTATATTTAATACTCCATTTATGCGTCAAAAGATTTGATGTGACGCAGATCTTGTATCACTTTTTGGGTCCACTTTTCATGAAGTGAACACACCCTTATTGTAGCACTTATGGCTATTCATCGAATAATTAGACTCAAAAAGATTTGTCTCGTCATGTATAGTAAAAAACGGTACAATTAGTTTTTTATTCCATCTAAATTTAATGCTCCATGTAGGTGCCGGAATCATTCGATGTGATAATTTTATTCCATCTACAATTAGTTTTTATTCCATCTACATTTAATGTCTCATGATGGGTGAAGAGTTTTTAGGGTGAAAATTTTTAAACTAAACAGGCTTGCCTAATATTGTTCTAGTTTTTTTCCACTATTGAGTGCTCATCAAGCATATTGTATTGTTTTTACATTTTCAAGCTGTCACTCCGCCTTGTAACCATTAACTCTGTAATGGTTCTAACAACTTCATGTTGTTAATTAATTGAATGAAGTTTGTTGTAAAAAAAACCTATAGAGTGCTCATCGAGCAGCCATGCGGCGCTCCAATTTAGGCATAGCTCCACAGCTAGCTCAAATGTCTAGAATTTGGTTAGAGGACAAGGCACATGGTTTTTTGCGGCCAATTTTTGTTGGATCAATGTGCATAATGTGTGGTGGGCTAAAAAAAAAAAAAAACTCTACTTACTACTACATCCATAATTGTAAGTCATTTGACTTTTTTTTACCCTAAGTTTGACCACTCGTCTTATTTTTTAAAAAATTGTGCAAACATAGTCAAATTTAAGTTATTTTTGAAAAAAATATTAATAAAAGCAAACCACCAAAAAAGAAGTGATATTTTGCACACAAAAATCAGAGGAAAGAAGAAAACCACACCCACCACTCAAATGAAATTATGCTATATATATTTATTATATGCCATATATACTTCTCCGCAAGAAACACTAACAAAATTAATAGGTTTTGCGTCGCAACAGTTATTATCTCGGTCATCTTCTGCACATAGAATGATCTTAACCGGAGTTCAACCCGATGATGGCTACTCCTTGGTGACAACCGATCACAATCCTACACACAGTTAATATATGCTTCATTAGAGAAACATTATGCTAGCATAATATTCATGATATATAAAATGGAGTATATGATAACAAATGTTAGAGCCAATTAAAAAGTTGAACAACTAACAAGCATGTTGTGTATGTCCAGTCTTGGCATGTATCACACAAATGTTCTAGTATGGCGGTGAGACGAATAGTGGTAATTTGGTTGTCAAAATGGAGACTAGCTAGTTTATGATCCATGTCGTTACAAACACACCATATTCAAATTAAGACTTTTATATGAAGTTATGATGAACATATAAAGAGGAATACTGTGGATTAGTTTCGAAGCAAATTTTTGATGCATGGTGTTACACAAAAATTAGGCTACAGGTGCCTTCTAAAGCAATATATTAGCAACCGTTTTGAAATGGTACGTGACAATCTCAACCTCTTTTTGGAACCTGAACTTTAAGTGCAAATAGTCCATTATTCTTGCATAGTTTCTAGCTAAAACAAGTCAAGAATATACTTAATATTTTCTTTTCTCAGAAAAAATAATAAGTCAAATGTATCCAACATGGAATTAAAATTCCTTGGATAGTAGGTGCTACTATAGAGTCTAGGACTTTAACTAGGTACATATGATTTCACACTAGAACCTTCACCAAATTTGTCTAATAAAAAAAAAATAATACAAACATACAAGTTTGCAAAAATTGACAAATTTTATTGTTTAATTCAGTTTGTAACTGAAGGAGTGTTGTGGGTTAGAACATTATCATTTCATAATTCCTTCAAAAATATGATTGAAAGTTGTAGTTTATAGATACTCTCTATGAAAAAAGATACATCAAAGCATAAATATCATATCATATTTCTTAAGGAGGTGTCAAGGATACTGCAATATGAAATCAAAGCATAAATATCAAATCATGTTTATTAATAAGGTGTCAAGGATACTACAATATAAAGTTGTTGAAGCAATGCAAAATGTAGAAGGTATTAAATTTATTTTTTTCTTTTCAATTGATGATGAATAGCAATATAAAACAAAATAAAACAATGTGTTACCTTCTTAAGTCTTTTATATATCCAAGAGCATGAACTACACCAAGGTTAATACCAACTATACTTTCGAGCCTGGTAGAATTAAAAAGATAGCTATTATGAAAAGTACAAAAATGAACTTTTTGCAACTTTGAGACCGTTAATACCAACCACACCAAGGTTAATACCAACTATATGCACCATATTAAGATCCATGGTTTATGAAATTGTATTTATCTAGGTAACACAATATTTTAATTTATCAACATATATGTTAGTTCTACATGTTCTTTAGCAAATCGCCTGTCGCGTCTCACAAAGTGAAACTACTAAAACTATAAGAAAAAAGCTTCCAACCTTCAACTAACTATTTAGAGCTACATAGTATGAACTAATAAACACCTAAACAACATGTATAGAGCAGAAGTATTATTGTTGCAGCGTGTTCCTAGAACCATCCAATAAAATGACAGAAAAAACAAGAATTTTAATGTACCTGTAGGTAGTGGAGTTCCAAAAACGAATAGACCCATCATGTGAACCTGTGATTACTACTGGAAGTTCTGGGTGATGGTAGACACAACTAATACGATGTGCATGCCCTTTGAGCGTCTGAACAAGACTTCCCGTCTCTATGTCCCAGACCTAATTAGCAAAGAGGATGTCAGTGAAGTACTGTAGTATTGTTTTTTTTCTATGCCAAACAACATTGTCAGTGTATTCTTTAGTAAAGATGCTATACTTGTGCAGTCCCATCCCATGATCCGGCAATCAAATACTGCATCATATCACTTGAGTAACAGTGAACACAAAGCAGGCCGCCTGGGTGATCAGACAATGTCATTTTGCTCTCAGGAGAAGAAATGTTCCAGATCTACAGAGCATAGCAAAGAACGATTAAGTCTCCAGGGATTAAATTTAGTAATATTTCTTTTGTACAGAGCTGATTATGCATGAAAAACTTATTTTGTAGATAAGATCAAAATTAAAGCCAAACCTTGATTGTGTGATCCAAAGATGCAGTTGCAAAACTGTTGGTGTCCATTGGGTTAAAATTTACATGTTTTACTCCGTCGAGTGTCCCTCAAATGTTCGAAAGTACACTCCCCAGTTCTTCTTCCAGTCCCAGAGCTTTATCAGTCGATCCTCGGACGACGAGAGCACAAGAGGATCAGTGGGATGCACAGCCAAAGATGTGATGTCACTATCGTGAGCTTCGATGCTTGTAACTTCTTCCTCTGTACTGTAACTATATACATAGATAGTCCCGTAGCCATCACCAGCGACAATCCATTCCTCTCGTTCAATGAATTTAGCAGAGTAGACTATATTTGAACACAACAATATTATACATATGTTTGTTTGTGATGGAATGTTAAATGGAACTAAAATGTTTTTCTTGTTTCTTTGCGACTCCTTTATTTATTAATTTAATATGAGAAGGGCAGAATCCTGGCTGTTTCTTCTCTCTTTTTTTCTAAAAAAAAAAAAAACAAATGGAAATAGTAATACCAGAAAGGATACCTGGTCTCTGTGTGAAGTCAAAGGATTTAGCTACGGCCTACACATAAATGATCATATTCACTGTAACTAATTGAAAACAGAACTTGCTACCATTGTACAGATGACTAGATGAGATGGAGCAGCAACCTACCTGCACTTGGTAGTCCCAAATGGTAACCTCTCCTGCTTGATTGGACGTGAGAATCCTGCTTTGCACAAAGAAAACATTAAATGTGAAAAAAGACTTCACAAATCATTTCAAGCGCTATGCTGTAAGGCAGGAGCTAACCATGGTTCCGTTGGATGTACGTCCACAGACAGCACATGTGAAAACTTCCTATTGGATACAACCTGATTCAACCGAAACACAGAGCAACATTAATAATTGGTGAAAAATGTCAACAGTTATAACGAAGAGGCAAAGGTTGAAACAAATGGAGGCAAATTACCTCGACCTCTGGCTGTTGCTGCTACCACATCACCGCCATTAAAAGAGAACAAAAAATACAATACGAATACATTTGTTAGATGCAACATATTACATATATATACTACATAAATAGTGGAAATGTTTACCTGAACAGAGGTTGTCTCTTTTAGTGGGTCAGAAACAACACTTAACTTCTGCTCATACACCTTATCAGCTGCCATCACTTTGGCTTCTTTAAAAAATTGCTAAACTCGGTGGCTGCCGAGTCTAGATTAGCATTCTGCAACCCAACAATATGTTCTTCCAAGCAAATGGTGCTCTCCAGGGTCAGAAACTCATCACTGCTCAGCTCGGATCTCTTCTTCTGATCACTAACTGTCACTATGAGTCTGTAGATGCACTTTGGTGGCACGATGCAACAGAGTGGCATCTTTGCTATGTACCTCTTGGTGCACTTTGTCAGAAGCCTGACAGCAAAGTAGCCATCCGTTGTGTTAGTCAGCTGTAGTGAACAAGAGGTCTGCTTACTGGCCTTAAATGGTAAATGAAGCTTTTCGGGGTACGTGTCCAGTTGTTTACTGGAGATGGAATGAATCTACAAGCAGGTGGAAAGAAAAATTATGAGTCCATGTGGGACAAATTGTGCTCAAGGAAAACATGATACGATCCGAAAATGAAAATTCCCTAAAAACATGTACTTAGAAGTTTCTTAAAAACAAAAATAGGAGTGTTGCTTGCGGTACCTCTTCTTCATCCGTTGAGCCACTACTTGGCCGCCGGTCTTGATCTGGTCGTTTTCTTTTCTTGAGCCTACCAAACCGTTTTCTTCTTCACTGCTGTTGCCAGTGTTAGCAACAACTAGATCATTTTGGTCCATTTCTATCATTGCCAATCCGTTCCAGTGTGCAATCACTACCCTGTAACTGATTAATATGCTCCTGATTACTAGTTTTTACAAGTGATCAAAGAGCACAATCTAAATAAAGAGGCATGAACTGAGCAACAAAAGCCCAGCGCTAGCGGTGTGTTAAATAGAATTGATTTTTAGCTATCCTATGTTAAATCATCGTAAGTTTGACCAAGTTTATAAATAAAATTGTTCACATCTACTGCATGAGTGAAAGAGCTAAATTACGAAAACACATTTTCATGGTGTTTATAACGAAGCTCTATTGATATCGCAAATATTCTTTTTTTTTTTCTACAAACTTGGTAAAGTTTTTTAAAAAATTTCTGATAGCTGAAAAATCCATTATATTTCGGAAGGATAAAGTACTTAATTGTTTTATTTTTGACAGACAAAAAATCCATTGTATATCTAGGAGGAGGAAGTACTTTCTCAAGTGCTATCTCTTGGGGTCTCAAGGGCCTCTTGGGATTGGGTTGATTAGGATAAAATAAAAAAATATAAAAGGAAATAGGTATAAGAATGTTTAACGATTAATTCAAATGATTATTTGGTAATATAAATATTATTTTTTTAAGATTGGTTAAACTCAAGTAGTTTGACTAAGGACAAACAATTAATTTTCCTGAAACAGAGAGGTAGTATAATGTATTTAAGCTTCCATAACTTGACGGGCTGTGTCTAGCAAATGCTCATGCCAGTCCAACCATGAACCGTACAGGCACAGACCAGTTGCGATTGTTTTCTTGCATACCTTCTTGAGCCATCCATACATACTTTCACATCTTTAACTTCTCCGAGGCCAAAGTTAAACCTTGTCTCAGGCCTGGCAGAGTACAAGGCTTACATTAGTTATCATTAGACAAACATTGAAAAAGTAAAAAAAAAAAAAAAAAAAAAAAGATTGAGGCTACCCTTGTGGAAATCAACGAAACTCAGCTTCAGACATAGTATTAAGTGAAAGTGAACAAACGATGTTTTTAATATAAATAAGCAGAAATAATGGTAGTAGTAAACAAAAACAGTTTATATACTTCTGTTCGTTCTACGGAGTATCATTCTTTAGAAGACTGTAACGGAAGATGGAAAAAATACAGAAATTTGTTTTTATTATCTAAAAATCTGTTAGGGCACGGCACAATTTTTTATTCCAAGGACAGCTGACATGCCCTGAAGGTCCTCATGACGTAATGTGCTTTTACCTGAGGGTAGTTGGGTTCCATAGACAAACAGTTTCATCATCTGAACCTGTAACTAGTACTGGATGCTCGCCCACGTGATAGCAACAGATTGCCCGTACTCCCTCCGTCCCAAAATAAACGACGTTTTCGCCTTCCCGAGAAACATATGCCGGCAATTATATACTAAAAATAGGATTAATATTTATATTACATAATTAGTATCATTGAAAAGATCTTTTGATCTAGTTTTTTAACAAATTTATTTGGAGATTTAAATCTTCTACGTATTTTCTATAAATCGAGTCAAACTTGTGACATTTAAAACCCAAAACGTCGTTTATTTTGGGACGGAGGGAGTACCTCATATAAGTGTACGCCTTCAACTGTTTCAACAAGATTCTGCGTGTGCATGTCCCAAATCTGATTCAACAGAAGAAAAGGATGACAATTAATAATGCTTCGTGTATATATATGTTGAAATCATAGTTACTGAGAAGATGACACACCTTGACAGTCCCATCGAAGTCAGCAGTAATCAAATGCTGCTGGTCACCATTGGCAAAGTAATCGAAGCAAGTTATATGTGGATGTTTATATTCTGACAATATGAATTCAGCAGAACCAGGAGACCGAAGACTACAAATCTGAAGAACGATGGTATATAAACCGTCAGAAGGTTATATTAACAGATTGACTAATGTTCTGGATACAAAAAAAATGGTACAAGACTGAAACCTTTATTCCGGCACTGTCACAAACAGCAAAAGTATCTGTATCCTTTATGTTTAAAAAGGTGAGTTGACAGATATAGCCAAAGCCAACAAACTCAAATATTCGAGTGCATTCCCAGCTCTTTTCCCAGTTCCACAACTTAATATTTCTATGATACGTAGAAGCTGACAGCACATACGGCTCAGTTGGATGAACTGCCAAATCAACGAGTTCAGATTGGTGAGCTTGGAATTGCTTCAACCGCTGCATTGTCTTGTAGCAATACACATCGATGTAACCATCGCTATATCCGGCCACAAACCATTGATTACGTGCAACAAATTTGGCCACCAACACATCTGGATAGCAGTCATTAATTATGTTTATTATTTACAAAGTGGGGGCGTGGGAAAAGAACCAGCTCGAAGAAGTCAAAACAAAAAACAGTCACCTTTTGTAGTCGGAATCCTATCGGACAGGTCCAACTCTGCCTGCATGCACATCGACAGAAAAGCCATTTAGTTTACTACTATGATCGGTAGCACTCCTCCCACTGTTTCAAATTTGTTAATTATTCTGACCTTTTTAACAGATCACGTGAAGTTGTACGTTAAATTATCTCATATAAGTTGAAAAAAAAAACCTAACCATATCCAATAGCTCACGTGTGCATCAATTGGATCTAAAAAATCTGTATATCTAAAAGCTTTCCTTATTTGTCCTATTTAACAAAATTAAAAATTAAATAGAAATATTTCCACTATTGCCACATAGAAAGTAACAACTGCTTCTAATTAATGAATGACTCATAGGTATATTCACATACCACAGCAAAGCCTATATCTAAATGACCTACTCCGTTCTAAATTATAAGACGTTTAACCTTTTTTGACCCAAAAGTTTAACCACTCGTCTTATTCAAAAATTTGTGCAAACTTAATTTAAGTCATTCTTGAAGAACATTTATTAATAAAGCAAGTTTAAACGTCCTATAATTTGAATAATATAAGCGGTCAAATTTGGAGTAAAAAAAGTTAAACATCTTATAATTTGAAACGTTCTAGTACAATTTAATTAGAAAAGAGGAAGTAATATTTAATTGGGATATTTCTTGTTCGGTGTATAACTGACCCTAGAGAAGTTAATATGGCAAATGATACACACAAAATTGTCATACCATGTAGTAGCACGTCAAACAAATAAAATTAATGTAGTTAGACCCATATTTGATCCATTTAGGATAACCCATAGTCTATCAAAACATATACCTTGACTTACAGTTACAAGTTACAACTAAGACATTATGGACATGGACAGTCACTACTAAGTTAGTATACTATCTTGGCTTACAGTTACAACCTACAACTAAGACATTATATGTGAATAATTAGATTATCTATCGTGTTTTCCAACGCATAGGCAGGTAATTCAAATATAGATTCATGGATTACTTTATGTTGTTTTATAAAATCGTAGAGGAGGGCAATTATTTAGAAAACATAATAGTTTATATGGCTATTACTATTCATGGTGACTAGAGTCTACTGAACTGATTTTTTAGACATCGAATTGATAACGAGATGTTTCAATATTTTCTGAGAATGTACAGGACTCATGAATATTAACGTTAGGCTAACTCTATTTGGGACCTCTAGTTAGAATTTCTGGAATTCAACTTTTCCCAGCGCTAGAAGTGTGTAAATGGCGTTAAATGGTCCGTCACTATATCTTTCACGTTCTGTCGGACGGTCAGTCACTATAAGTAAGGTCGGACGCTATATCTTATAGTGACGCCACTTATGGAGACCATCGAAGTCAGATGCTATATGTCTATCTGACTTATAGCGACCATCGGTAGGGACGCTATAATGGGTTGTGGTATAGTGAGCGTGATATACATTTAGTTGAAAACCTAAGCTCAAGTTATTATGTTCTTCAAGCATCTTTTTATTTTTGACATCATGAATCTTTATTTTATCTTTCAACTTTTAATCTAGTTGTTGCAATTTTTTCATGCTAAGTTGAAACTCTAGTACTTATTGTATCCCTTTTCCTTCAAATTGTCATAGTTTGATTTACTAAAAAGTATTATATGTCCTAGGCTACCCTCTCTCTCCATTGTCGTTTTGCTTTCTGTAGATAAATAGTTTTGGTTATGCATCTAAATATACGCTATGTCTAGAAAGAGAGTAAAATCTCATTATCTAGAAAAAGCCAAAACAAATTACAATTTGGAACAAATAGAATAATTAGTGTTATATTCAACTTTGCACCGTGACATTGTGTCTGTGCAGCACTTACCCTTGTCTTGTAGTTCCAAATTTTAATGCCATGTGTACCAGATGTTATTAGAACCCTGCGTGTACCACATAAGAAGTTATGTGAGAACAAATAACAGTTGCATTGAAGAACTCGATGTACAAATAATCCATGCTAATCCGTGTATTTTCAGTGGTGACTAAATACTAATTCGTTGCACGAACCATGGCTCCAATGGATGCACGTCTATGGTATAATCATAACTACGATTCAGGGATAATACCTGATCAAATCAAACAAACGGTAATTACCACCAGAAGATTTAAGTGTCACATATCTTTACGATAAAAAATACAAAAACTAAAATTAGGTAGTATATACCTCAATTTTGGGCTGTATTAGCGTAGCAATGCCACCGAATTATAAGCAGTCACACAATGACGCCCAAGGATAAAGTAAACAGAGCAAAACTATATTAAAAAATAAATTTACTATAGAAAAAAAAAAAAGATGTGATCTCAACCCATTTGTTTTGTGTTGTTCGAGGGATATAGTATCAATGGAAGTAGTTCAATAAATGTTTTCCCCAAGACGAGCAGTAAATATACAGAGCATACCTTGGATGCTAGCTGGCTTACACACTCATGAAGGCTCGTTATCTTCACAACTTTTCTCTCATCATGAACCACTTCTGCTTCAGTAAACATGTCGTAGATGTTCCACCTCAATTGCCCATTGAGTACAACGCCTGGATGTGAATTGTGTCCAGGTCTAGGGGTGGCTTCTTTTGCTTTTTCATCGTCATAACGTAAGTTAGAGTGGATCTTGCAGGAATAATGCCATTGAGCGAACCGACGAAGACATCTGGGGTATTTGGTGGCTGAATCCTGTAGGCAATACCATGATCTGCATTGTTCGTCAGGTGCACTGGGCATGAAATCAGCTTATTTGGCTCGAAGGGGAAGCAGAAATGTGAAGGTTCGACAACAAATAGCTGTTGGTACAATTTGTCAATAGTTTCTTCTGTTTCATTCAACTTAGAGATGATATCCTCTATATTGGGCCTTTTGTGGCTGTTGGTTTCCACACACTTCAGTGCGATCTCAGTGCAAGTCTTTACTTGACTCCGCAATACGCATCCAAATACAAAGCATCTTTCCATCCTTTGTCCATTAGCCTTTCTCTCCATTTTCTTTGCACCTACAGCTGAAGTGAATTAGGAAACGCCATACCTAACTGACTATAAAAACGTGAAGAGACAAAACTACAAGAAAACGACCATTGTGGACCGTGGTCCTCATATTAGGAAAATGACTTCTCGTACGCCATCAATGAAGTCTTGGGAATAGAGCATATCAGAATATGTGTAGTAGCCATCAGGTCCTGCCAATACTTTTATCATTATGACACCCAAACTAAATACGTCAAACTTGTTTGTGATTTTCCCCTTATCTACAAACTCTGGTGGCGCGTATCCATTGAAATATATTTGAAGCATCACATTGTAAGTAAAAGTGATGAAACCCCAATTAATTTATTCCATATAAAAGACGGCCCAAGGTAACCTCCTTTCTAATATACAATAAGGAAAAAAAAATAAAAGGGTACATTGAATAAGGCAAAAGGCAAATATTTCTAATATTTACGGAAAATAACCCAATCAACCCTATTAATTTATCACCACTACAGGATTGATTTTGCGCGACACCCCAAAACTTAACCGAGGCGGGTGCCCATTTTGTCTGCCTCAGTTAATGCCTACGACTAACGCAGGCAGGCGTTCTTTATTTGCCGAGGCGGTCGCGTTTCTCCGCCTCGTAAATTCAATTAATGGAGACAGACACCTTAAGACGAACGCCTCAGTTAATAGCCTATTTTTCGAGGCGGTCACACCTTATAATACTCGCCTCGGTTAATCTATTTTCGGAGACGGGCAACTTTAAAAGCCTGTCACGAAAAAGGCAGAGGCCCAATAGGTCCCGTGAGTCCGGATAACCGTCATCGGGTATAATACATAGTTTAGGGATTTTCAGCCCTTCCACTCAGACTAGCTTCATCTCCCACCTCCCTCTCTTAGACTGAGCTAGCGGCTCACCCCACCTCCCTCCTCCTCCCTCTCACCGGCATCCCTACGTGAGGGCAACCCTGGTGGTGCCCTCTCTCCCGTCCTCCCATCTCACCGGCTTCCCCGCACAAGAGACCCGTTCTTTGGTGCGAGGGCGGCGCGGCTTTCGGTGGCGATAAAGTCGAGGAGCGCGAGGCCCCTCATCCGACGCGGTGGCGGTCTCGCTCTTTCTCACGGCGGCTGCACGGGTTTGTTCTCCTAGAAAAATTGTTTTTCGAAATCATAAATTAGACCCATTTTTTTTATATCGGGATGTGTCATGACCCAAATCAAGGTTGGGCCCATGGGCCATGCATGGCACACAAAGCCCCCTAGGGGGTGCTTGGCGTGCGCCGCGGCCGGGCGCCCTGGCTGCCGCCGCCTTCCGTCGTCATTGCGTCATCGCTTCGTCATTAAGTAATAGATATTTAGGAAATAAATATAGGAATAAAATAGGGAATAAATAGGTTGCTTGTAAGAGAGGTATTCCAATCTATAAGGAAACATCTTAGAGATTGCTTAGCGTGCAAGTCTTCCCCGGACTATAAATACAAGGGAGCTGTAATTATTTGGAGTTAATCAAGAAAAATTAAAAGGGTAACACCCAACAACTCTTATCTCTCGGGCTCTCTATCTCTAACCCTAAGCGCGCGCGCCGCCGCCACTAGCGCCGCCGCCCTGCCGACGACGCACGCGCCCTAGGGCGCCGCGCCGCCCGCCGCGCCGCCGCCTCGCCCCGCCGCACACCTCTCTCGTCATCGCCCGGAGCTGCTACACGTCATCTTCGCCGCGTCTTCTACCTCGCCTTTCTTCATCGGCTGCGTCATCGACGCCTTCACGCCGCCGATCGCCATCCCGGCTGCCGCCGCCGCCCGGCAGCAGCCACGCGTCATCATGCCGGAATCCAACCGGTTCATGACAGGATGCCCGCATACATGCACTATCTCAACACTACTACACAAAGTTTTTGTAGTAGTCTATATATTATAAATATCACATGTGTTAGCGCAAAGCAAACATATGCTAATATCTTTAAAAACAAAAAAAGGTGTCAAATCTATAAGGAATGAATCATTTAACTCACAGAGTGCATAGAAGGTTTTTGTAGTATGAGATTGACGAGTTCCACTAAAGAGCCTTGATAGGCCAAAGTCTGCAATTTTGGAACCATATCCTTGTCAAGCAATATATTTGAAGGTTTGATGTCAAGATGGAAAATTCTTTCTCCATGAAGGTATTTCAAACCGTCACAAATTCCTTTTATTATTTTGTAGCGACTATGCCAAACGGTCCGGACCGTTCATCTGTACAAGAAAACAAATGACAGATGTTTACGTAATTATTCGATCAAATGTAACTAGCATGTTTTGGAGATCAACACTAACTAGCATACTACACAAAGATACCTCATACCGAAAAGATGCTTCTCAAGGCTTCCTTTAGGCAAAAACTCCAAGCATATTGCCCTGTCTATCATTGTAGCAAACACTAGTCTGCCTTTGGTGTTCGACACATCTATCTCGCTCTATGTAGCTTTTTCCCAACGAGCTTGACAATGTTTGGATGGATAATTCCAGTAAGGATTCAAGTTCATTTTGAAACTGATCCTCGTCTAATCCCCGGCATGTGGTGAAGTTTTTTTCACAGCTACCTCTTGTCCATTTGGATGCACTCCCTATTTCACATATTTGATTACAGGCATTTCATTATTGATAGATGAGACTGAAAAGATAGAAGCAAAAATCATTAACCATACCTTGTAAACCACCCCATATCCACCACTACCAATTTTTTGCTCCACCGCAGAAAACCATCTGTAATGTCTTCTATTAGTTTCCATGGGAAATCTGTTGGTACCTCCCTTGTGTAGTGCCATTTGTTGTTCATAGTTCATATATCTGTTATATTTAGTATCACTTTAAAGAAGCTGGCTTAAGACAATGAGCCACTAATGCACAATTAAATATACATCCTCCAGTACTACAAAAACGGTGGACTTTGGATTCACACAGTCCTATCTTTTGCACTTCTGCTGAATCTACCCATATAAACATGAGGTGTAAAAATATAGTACTGTCAGTCACATATTATTCTCATTTTAGCATATAATAAAACATGGTCACAAAAATTCATTATTTTCTAGTGCAAATCCTTATGCAGCATCTATTGTACTTCAGCATGTGGGATAAAACCAACAAACCCACCATGTCAGTTACACATCCAGAGATTTCAGAAAAGTATAGTTCTAAATATTGTACTTTAGCTCATGACGCCATTCTTGAGCATGCTTCCTGGGATGGGAGAGGCAAATTGAGGAGTGGCAGGATCCTATTTTGCAAGATGAGAGGTTTCCTGCTTGGTATCCAGTTACACTTTTCAATGAACTCTACTATCTTAATGCCGGAGGAACTATATGGACAGATGGATTGCCACCAATTCAAAGCTTGACAACAATTGGCTGGAAAAAGTTTTCTCTTGACATGTTAAATGGTGAATCTGATGATTTCAATGAGATGGTTCGATTCGACATCAGTGGATGCATCGTTTTCACTTTTTTTTTTTTTGCAAAGGGATGCATCGTTTTCACTGATCATGTTGTTTCCAAAACTTCAACTCAGCGTCCAGAGAGACTTTGCTGCTGCTGTTATGATGCATGATCCTGAGAAGCTCAGGATCTTGCATGATGGAAAATAGGCTGCAAGAAAAGTTCTTGGTGCTGTTCCTCATGATCTTGGGTTATATGACCCCTGGTTCAAAGTGAATGCATACACGCTCTATAATACAGATAGATGGAAATATTTGAATCCAAAGTTTGTGCTGCAAGTTTATAGAGATGTAGTGGCCACAGGCGACAAATCCTTTGCTCGAGCTGTTTGGCCATCAGTTTATATAGCAATGGCCTATATGGAGCAATTTGACAAGGATAAAGATGGGATGATAAAAAATGAGGATTTCCCAAATCTTACTTTCAAAAAATTAATATGCAATCAATATTTAGCAACTACACTATTTAACATTACTCCTTATCTAAAAAAAGAAAACATTTCTAAACCAGAGAATATATAGTATCACAAAAAGGTTTTACTGGTTTGTCACCTTGCTGTTTGCTACCACACCAATCAAGAATCAACCTCCTTTGCACCGATGACGGATGGAAATGTATTGATATGTGATGTGATGAGCCCGAAAGTCGCCAGGTTAGATTTGGTAGAGTTAACACAGAACTACGGTGGTCCAGCTGGCACAAATAAACTTCCATAAAACCATTCAGAATCAATCAAGCAGCAGAGTCAGTCACTAACCTGAAGCAAATCTTCCAGATGGACACTCTCGTTGGAGGAGGGATGGAGAGAGGAGAGGAAAGGAGAGGGGAGAGGAACCAGTGAGGTATAGTAGATGATGCTTATCAAGACTGATGCGAACAAAAGTATGTATTTTTTATAGCCCCCACGATTCAACGAAAGTATGTTCTTTTGAGAGCCGAACAAAAGTATGTTGGACCTCTGCATGTGGGCCTTTTTTTTTTTGCCTTGGGAAGAAGAATTATCCCGTTGCTTCTAGCTTTTTGACAGTGGGAGCAGGTAAGTGTGGAGAATGCTAGCGCTGGCCACTGATTGAGGAAAAGAATTTCTCTGTGGCCGCTAGTGCGGTTCCCACGGATGTGGCGCATCTTGACTTGGCGTGAGACCAAGCGGGTCATCAGTGGAACACTGACGAGGACTAAACCAAATCCACTTTCCAGGTGATTAATTAGTCAAAAGCTCAAGACTAAATCATGGAACTCACCGACGCTCACTTGGTGACCCCTGCTTTTTTTTTGAATTGGAAACAAACAATTGTGCACGCTTTCTGTGTTGGTTCTGGACACAGGACAGTTTCGGACCGTGACTGCATTATATTGGACAGTTTCGAATCACCGTAGTCATGTACTGATGCCACAGCAACATCCAACCATAAAGCACCTCTACTCTACAGCTCTTTCATCTAGCGCTATTCTTCCGCTGACAGAGCAACGTACTCACCTAGCTATTGACGTAGTAAACACCGTTGACAGGCTGCTGCTCCAACTCGGGTCAACGGCTCCACCTCCAGCGGCCACCTGCAGGTGTAGGCAAGCAAGCAAACGCCGGACGCTACAAACTTCACGCATGGTGTTGTTGGTGCCTTCGAGGGGATGTACCTAACGAAGATGTATGAATCATGGAGGTCGACGACGTGCACGCAGGCTACGTACAGGTCGGAGGCCGGCTGCAGGCCCCAGCAGATGCAGAGCTCGTGCAGGTGGCCGGCACGAGAGCAACCACAGGTTTCTCTCAACCTTACTAAGTGAAAAGAAACACAAAGATATGCAATTTCGGTTAGCTATGGGCATCACAATTATCCCTGTCTCTTAGAATTACTTGCCGGTGGAGGAGCATGTTTTGATGGACTAGCACAAACCAGATGGTGCATAGCACCTAGCATAGGAGATCGTGTACTGTAACGGAGAAAGATCGGTTCCCACAACTGCTCAAGACTTTAGGCACATCAACAGATCGACTCCATGAGACATGGAATTAACATCAAGCACGAAATGAAAATAAGATAATTGAATTACAATGTCAATGGACAGGTCCTTTTTTTTTTTCTCCACATAGATTTTGAAATCCTAGAAGCAACAATTATCTTTACGGTGCCATAGACGCAGATGCACATTGACCAGTCAACGCACAGGACGGTAACTTGTCATCATAAAGGAAAAATGAGACAGAGACAAGATCGTGTTCAGTAGTGACTTTTCAAGGCTATGCTCCCTCACTGTGTTTGGACAGTGGAAACCTTCTTCATCAGTGAAACTATGATGGTGCTGCGGGTGCTTGATCTCGAGAATTCAACAGGTCTGACATACCTGGAGCAGATGCTGAAGCTGCTTCCTCGCCTCAAGTTCCTCTCTCTGAGAGGAATAAGAGAGATCTGCTATCTGCCAGGCTCATTTACTGGTCAGGCAGCTTCAAACTCTGGATGTCAGGGGCACCTCCATAGTCACTGCCACCATCCATCACCAAGCTTACCAAGCTGCAGTACATCCGTGCTGGCACAGCAAAGGAACCATCAGTACCATATGCCCATTTGTCATGGATGCCTAGCTGGTGCAGATCTTGTCATGTAGGTGGTGTTCAGGTGCCAGCAGGGATTAAGAAACTTACAGCCTTGCACACTCTTGGTGCTGCCAACATTGGTTTTTCAGGCCATCCTGAAAGACCTCAAAAAGCTCACCCAATTGCACAACCTTGAAGTGACGGGCATCAACAAGAAAATAGCAAGGCGTTCTGTTCTGTCATCTCAGACCATGCTCATTTGGAATCCTTGTCAGTCTGGCTCATCATGGGCAATAATATACCTTGTTTGAATGACATGTTTTCGCCTCAGGAGAAGACTCCTGAAAATCTTCGGAGCCTTAAGCTATATGGTTTTGTAAAAGATGTGCCAGCATGGATCAGAGATCTTCCCAAACTAACAAAGTTGGAACTGGAGATAACTATGTCAGAAGAAGTTGAAGTAATCAAAGTTCTTGGGGAAATAAAAGAACTATGTATTCTACGTTTGTATGTCAAGCCTCTTAAAGATGAAGATGGTAATAAGCTTAACTTTTTTGTCGAGGTGAATGGAGTAGAGCAGAGCAGTTATTTGAACCTCAATATACTTTGAGATTGCTTGCAACAAAGAGTTAAATGTATCTTTGGATCATCAGCAATGCAAAATCTTGAGCTGCTGACAGCTAAATATGATGTACTGGGTCGGCAGTGAGGTTTGCTGAGCTGAAGAGTCTCTCTAAAAGAAAACTAAGGAGGTGCGCTATCTGGGTTCCCTTGACAAAACACTTAAGTTGAATATAGAGGATCAACTTAGCCAGCATCCCAAGACACCTACATTGAAGCTGCACATACCTCCCGTCTCCTGTACTTTCCACTGCTTGCTTTGTAAAAAGAAAAGAATTTAATGTACCTTGGGCGAGAAGGACGCACTGGGGCAACAAGATGCGAAGCACAGGTGTGGACACCCTTCCTCTTCAAGCTCAAGCTGCTATAGTCTTGTACGGGGTCGACGGTGTGGGCAGGGGAAGCAGTGTCGTGGCTTATTGTAGTCGGCAGTGGTGGGGGATTCCATGGAGTAGGGACAGCGGAATCTGGGGATCAGGTGTTGAGCTGCATCGTTGGCCTTGGCGGACGTGACTTGCCTCAGTAACTGGCGGGCATACATCCAACGTCGAAACAAGATCTGACGGCCAAAAACAACTTGCTTCCTCTTTTCACGCTGAGTTTCCCTTTACAGCACCGTTGTACGATGCGCGCCAGGAGATTTGCATGGTGCGAGGGCGAGGGTGGCGCCTCAGTGGTCTTCCGGCAGGCCAGCCAGCTCTTCCTGGTGCTCACCGTCATAATGTACCGAATCAGCTCCTCATTGGTCGGGCCTCCGCCCTGCTGCATCTCGTTGGTGGCGGAGTGCGCATAATCAAGATCCGACGGCCAATCTGTAACTCGTTCAACAGTCAACTGCAGGCAGATGATCGGTTTGCTAAAAAACGTAGAATGAGAAAGGACTTGGCACAAAAGTTGCGTGTTTTTTCCCTCATCAAAAAGAAAAGGTTCCGTTTTCTTAGGCAAAAGAGAAACAGACTTCCGTCTTAGTTTTGTCACACTATAAACTTACGGCCTATCTGGTTCTAATTAAATTATAAAAAACATAATAGGTGGATTACTGTTTTTTGAAGTAGAAATGACCGGTTCCCTCAAAAAAGTAGAAATGACCTATAATCTCAAAAAAAAAGGACATTGGAGACAGATTAAGGGTTAATATAATCCGGTGGTTGAATTATTATAATCCAACTCATAATATAATATGCAGTGTTTCGATCATCCTCGTATTATTTTATCTGATCATAGTAGTTCAGACGGCATCAAAAAAACCCTTTAATACTTCATCTACTCGATACAAAATATGTCACAAATGCACGTTTTTTCTAAAAATCAGAAAATTGTACGGTGACTTGACGCATAGGTCAGCCAAAACATCCTGACATATTTACTATTACTAATGTACGCCTCACAAAATGATTCTACCAACTCCAGACTGTATATAACACAAGAATAGTTTCACAAGACAGAAGTCACGGCGAACCGCATCCTTTCAGATCCGACTGAAACTTTTGCTATAAACTTAAGTTCTTGATATATCCATTATAGTGCTTGAAATATCCCAGTCTCCAGTGAGAAGAATATTTTCACATGACAGAACTCATGGTGAATCTTAGACGCCCTTTCGTGATTCCTCACCCGATGGTGGCCTCTCAAAAACAACCATGACATTCACCTTATCAACCACATTACGGTCCTTGCCAATGAACATGTCTCCAGCTCCATCCATTGAAGCAAGAGCTCCATCTACCTTGGTGCTCAGTACAGCCTATCTTTTTCTTGTAGCGATCGTTTGGCGGTTGCCGACCTGTGCTTGCATTTTTATGGTGACACTGCACTTGGATCGTGGTGGGACAATGCCCTTGTTTGGTTCTATGCAGAAGTGGCGTAGCCTTGACTTTGTCATGAAGGCAAAGTAACCATCAGTATCATTGCTCAGCTCTATTGAGCGTGATGTCTGATGGTCAAGTTCAAAGGGAAAGTGTATTTTTAGCGGTTCAATCCCAAGCATGTCCTCCAAGGGAGGGATTACCTGTGATGGAGAAATTAAATATACATTTAGCTTTACCACAGCCTATCAAAGCTTTAGGGATATTGAGGTTCAGGAAGCACACATGGGCTCACCTCGAATTGGTCATCCTTACTATTCAATTCGTTGAGCTCTTGCATTATGTCTACTATGTCAGGTCTTTTTGCTCGGGTCATTTCTTATGCATCTTTGGGCCAGCAGGAGGCATTTTGTCACTTGTTGATAACCCAATGGTGTATGTTTGGATGTTTTAATCCACCTGTGCTTCCATCTTCTAAGTACCTGCATTTACACAGAATTATTTAAATTGGCACCAAAACATGTAATGCAAATGACCAGTATGTTGTTATCAGCTTAATAGTACAACTATAGTGACGAAATTGTCTTTTTGTAACACAGGTTCAGAATATGTCGGATCACCATAATTCCTGCAACTAATTTAATTTAAGGTCTTTTATATTAGCATCAGGATGAAATAAGGACATGTGCATGCAAATGATTGAGATAATCACAACTCTTACTTTAGTAAGAGCAGGCTCCTTTTTTACCGCTAGTCACCATCTCTCGTGACTATTACTCAAAACCGTATATATCTGACTTGCCGGACGATTTGCCTTTGATTAAGTACTACTGAGCACAATATCCTCTCGCATGATAAGAACACACGTATCAACATCTCTATGACATAAAAGATCTTGTAAGAAACAACAATATTTTATCCGTAGTTTACGGTGACACAAGACGTGATGTGGTCACCGCTAGAATTATTGTCATGTCTCGATAGACCAAAATCTGTAATTTTGGGCACCATGAGATCATCTAGTAGTATATTGGCAGGTTTGAGATCCATGTGGGACGATATTCTTCTCCTTGTGAAGATAGAGCAAACCCTTGCAGATCCCCACAATAATTTCATAACGAGTAGGCCATTCAAGTCCCCTCAATTCATCTTCTGTAAGTATATGAAGAATCAAGAGTGTTTTAGAAGCTGAAAATTATCAAATAATAATGCGCCCCAGTGTATATGCAAGTGTGAGCATTGAACAAAATGTTGGGCTTTATCATCTGTACAGAATGTCCATGAGTATTCATCAAATGCAATTTAAAAGTTAGGATTACAAGTAGTGAAGAAAGCAAGCAGATCATACGAAAATGCAGTTGTGCGCTTTGGTCACTTTGAATTGAATGTGTTGAGATAATAGAAGAATATTGAGAGTGTTTACTTGAGTTTTTACAAATTTGTTTTAAAATTCAGGAATTGGTTATGATTATGGAGTTGTCCCTTTATCAGATTACTTCTGTTGTGCTCTTTAATTTTGTTTCACCGCCGACGAGCTTAGTTGAATTTGATGTTTGGGATATTTTTAGAGTTGCAAGCAATGTATTGGATTGATGTTTATTTGATCTGATGTCTTATAATGTCAATTGGAGAGCTTCTCATACCTGTTAGATAGTTCTCAAGGTTTTTGTTGCTTATGTATTCAAAGCGAGCAACCTTTCTCGTATATCGCCATAATTTTTCTTCCTTCAAATATTGACATGCGTTCTTTTTTGTCAAAGAACAATAGCCTAGAAGCCGTACTATATTTTCATGCCTAACTTCGATCAAATTTTGAACCTCCCGATGGAACATCTTGTTATTAATTGTTCGGCTGTTGAAAAGCCTTTTCACAAACAACAATTCCATGTCGAAGGATGCCCTCCTTATAATATCCTTGTGAGCATGGCCATAATAATTATGTCAAGTAATGCTCTTTAAATGAGCAACCATGCATGAAGGTGTAGTTACCTTGTAAACCTCTCCACATCCACCAACACCAATTTTTCTCAGTGCTCGAGAAATTTTCCGTGATGCTCAGAGAAGTGAAAAATCTAGATCACTTGGTTCCTCGCTTCCGGCTACTACACGCTCTAGTATGTTGAGCTCCATAGTCCATGCCGGTGCAGGTATAAGGAAAAGAACACACTATTGTAGAAAACAACTAACCGTTGCTATGCTACACTTTTCAAACAGTTGGACTATGAGGTTCTCATTACATAGGAATTTCTATTTGATCTCTATTAATATCACGTTATCAGCAAATATATTGGAGGCCATTAGTAAAAGGTTGCATTTACCACATTTTTTGGTATAAAAACTTAGACATTTTGTTACAATCCTTTAAACGGTAATAATCCACCACACTTTGCCTTCTCGAACCTATCCATTGTAATTTTCGTGCATTATATTCCCTCCTCCCATAGAGTGTGGGGGTTTGGAGGTCTCAACAAGCACATGTGTGTGTATATATATATATATATATAGGTACACATGTTAGACTATGTTCAAGATGGCATTGAGATTATATGTGCCTATTGCTTGTGATTACCGGTGCCAAAACTTTCGCTCAATCTCACATATCCAACCCCACATCGGCTACTTGACAAGCACACATGAACCTTTGATAACACTACAACAAGTTGGACTAGCACCTCAGCCCATAATTGTTAAGTGTAATGTTGTAGTGAGATCATTTTTTATAAGGACATAGATCAGGAACTTTATATTGACATAACCTAGATGGCTAAACTTTATTTACTTTGGTTTGATAACAACAATTTAAGAGGTACAATTCAATCCCTACGACTCACTCACAATAACATGCAATGTTTGTGTACCAAAAAAAATGTTACCGGTTGTGATATATGAAATTCACCAATAAGCTTTCCTAACTTTCCCCGTGGACCAAGTCAATTCCAAAGTTGAAAGGTTTGCATAATATTATGAAAGGATAAAATTTGATGTCTATTACGTGGTGAAAATATAATGTATGCCAAGCTTAAGTTCTCATGTCGAGGTTGCAGAAACTAAGATCTATTTTACATGTTTTTAGAGATCCCGAGAAAATGTGAGGTAGTATTAGAAAGTTCACAAATATTTATATGAAATGGACCGAAGCAAAATTATTTAGTGAATATTGTTGCTCTCAAATAAGATCAAAACTTAGTAAAGAACTTTTTTTTGTGTGTGACACACAACTAGCTACATCACAAAGGATTGTCTCTTTGGAACTTCTTTATTTGTCAACATAATATCCTTGATGCATGTTTAGGGAACCATCATAGACTCTTTTTGAGAGACACAGTCGAGTATGGTAAGAAGCTTTTATTTAGAGTCATGTGCAATAACTAAGCATCTCCAAGAGAATAGTCTACCTCACTAGGTATCCTTTATTTTCTTATCTTATCTATTTTAGGCTAGTCTTTTTAGTTAATCTCTTGAGATGCTCTTAATGTTCTAACCCATTCACCCCTGGTACGCACTACACCGCTTTTGTTCATCAGGTATAAACTCGTCCACACTTTCCATTTCATCAGTCCGGTAAAGTCTTCCATTTCATCAGGTTCGGTAAACTCATCCATACTTTCCGTTTCAGCAAGCATCTCGATTATATGCTTTGCATCTGGTCTTTTCTCAGGGTCATGCTCCAAGCTTCTCATGCCAATCTCAAATAAGATACAGTATTTGTTCCAAGCGTGTGTCTTCTAGTGATGTTCCCAATCTGTCAGCCCAGCTTTTTGAGTACCTATGAAATGGTAATGATTAATTGCTTTTAAGGGAATTGAAGATATCTTTGGATATGGAAAATTAAATAGTCATATTTGCATTTAAATAAAAAAATGTATAGATGCTAGAATGCAAATCGTGCATGTCAATCCAAGCATCAAATTAAGAACATGGATTCTTCAAAAATGAAAGTAATAAGGAGGAAAATTTCTCCTAATAATAGACTCTCATCATTATTGCTTATGGTACATGTTTTAATGCGATTTCATATTTTGCAGCTAAACTTTATTTTCACTACTTGATTTTTCACCAAGAGTTACGCACATGTTCAAACATGACATAATTATTCGTAGGCTCCCTTATTCATTCTTCTTACATTGTCTACTACACAATATTCCCTGCGCCCTGTTAGTATCTCCATGATTAGAGGACCAAGGCTAAATATGTCTGCCTTGAATGTGGCCACTCTGTTATCTATGATTTCTGGTGCCATATATCCCCTGCATGAAAGTTTGCACCCCGTGACTCATTTGTCAGTAGAAACGTAACATAATTATTGCCCAACTACTTAAAAACCATTTTGAGAATCAAGCTTACTTACCGCGTCCCAGTAGGTTCTTCTAGAATAAACTCGGTTTGCTTTTCCTCCATGCGCCTGGAGCAACTAAAATCAAGAATTTTTGGCAGCTTTTTTTCATCCAGGCATATGTTGGCAGGTTTAAGATCCAAGTGAATAGTAAGGTTTTGATGAAGATAAGATAGGCCCTCACAAATCCCTTTGATTATTTTATATCGTTTTTTCCAGCCAAAACCATGAGAGGCATCTGTAAACAGAAGTTGATTATTCTCCAATATAGTACTTTAATTACTTGATATACAGAGAAGAAAGGAAGAGAACGTGTCACACGATCCTCGTACCAGTGGTATACGCAGAAAGGTTCCCTCCTCTCAGATATTCAAAGCAGAGCAACTTTTCATTGTGTGCCACCAGGACCATTTTCCCGACGTAGTCCATCATCTCCGATTGTGATTCAGCACAATATCCCAGTAATCAGACTATATTCTTGTTCTTCAACCCCATGAGAGAACTGAGCTCATTTTCGAATCCTCGATCATAATCTCTTCGATACTTCTTCACAGCGACTGTTCCATTTGGAAGCACACCCTGCCATCACAGCAGCAGCCTTTGAGGCCAACAATAACCCAACAGAGTGTACTAGTTGGCAGTCACATATACAGTACCTTGTAAACCGTAGTAGGAAACCCACCAATGCCAATTTTCCGAGCATCAGCGAAATCATTTGTGATGGCTCGTAGAAGTGATAGTGGCAGTACACATGGCTTTGCACTTTTATCATGTAGCAAGCGCTCCAAGACATCGTGCATCCTAGCGTCAGAATCCATTTTGTACCTATTCAGGTATAATTCTGCCCTTCAAACACGAACCACAAGGAATATAATTATGTGGCTGATTAATTTTCGTGTAAGAATCAAGAGACTAAAAAACAATATCGAACTCTTGGTTTTTTCGGTGCTATAAAACTCAAGAGTTGGTCAAAACAATGAAAACATGGAAGATGATAACAGTTGCTACTTTTAAAGGTAGTGTTGTTCTCTGATTTTGTTCTCTTTGTTCAAACATTACTAAAGGAATAACGAAGAAGAAAAACCAATCTGTGTCAGTGTGGAGAGAATAAATAAATTTACTTGAACTGTGAATCTAGCATTTACTGATATGGACCTCTTGGTCCACTTGTCCAATCTCAGGGTAAATTATAAGATTACATAATCTTGCCAATTAAGACGCAAAAGGGCCTAATTGGCATGACAATATCAAGAACGGCAGTTGAAGCTAAAAAAGAAATAAAGAACATCATCTAAAAAGTCTGAACTAAACAATCTGCTCCAGTTCTGCTTCATCATGTAACAATTAGTATCCTGCTAAAGTCGCTTGTTTAGATCCGAGAGAGAGTGACTTACCAGCAATATAAGGAAGGATGCAAACGAGGAGCGGCAGTGGCCGCGCCGGGAAGAAGGACAAGGTGAACCAGAAGCCCTTTTGATCACGCCGCCACATGATTCATCACCCGGGCGGGCGGCGGGCAGTTGACTCGGGTGGCAGTGGCTAAGATGGCTTGTTGGGGCCGGGCGGTGGGGCTGGGGGCACCTTGTGGAGTGGAGCGGCGGCAACCGACGAGGGAGATCTGGTGGGGTCGAGTGATTGGGGGCGGCAACCAGGAGGGAGAGCGGTGATGCGACGCCGGGCGGTGCCATGGATTTTGGTGCCGGTGGTGGTACGACTGTAGGACCGTAGGAGGGGCAGCCAACAGAAAAGAGTATACTCCCTCCGTCCCAATTTAAAAGACGTTTTGGCACCGGTTCTATACGCCTAGGTTCAGTGGAGAGAGTAAGCATCGGACTGTGTACATGGTCAAGTTCATAAGCATCAGACTGTGTACATGGTCAAGTTCAGACAATAAATGATGTGTGTGATTGAATGCTACAACGTCTTATAAATAGGAACAGAGGGAGTACCAGACAACTGGTAGAGCATCACTGGCTAATTGCTTTTTTTTTTTTTTGCTCTACCTGATTTTCCACCTTTTCAATTTCCTTATTATTATCTTGTAATCTCTCCTCAAATACTAACGGATATAGATATTAAAAATTCTCCAAAAGTTTGGCGCCTGATTTGCTCACCGCAGTTTCGTGACGCTTAGAGTTAGATGCGCCATGGTGTAACCTTATTGGGCTTCTACGAGACTTAGAGCATCCATGTACAATTCTTCTAACACCATAGGATGCCGCTAAGATGTTTGTGTTAAACATTTTGTCTACCTTAATATAAAGACGCACAAACCTTTTTGCGTGATCAAGAAAAAACTAAAAACATCTTTTTTTCAAAGTTTTATGTTATCTCGATGTAACATTTTTAAACATAATAATAAAATTCTTCTTTATCAACGAGAAGACAAGATGAGGTGGAAGAGTGGATCAAGCTTTTGCGGTCAACAAGCATTGGTAACATGTTTAGATTGTTGATTTCTTTTTATTCGTGAAGTAACATGTTATGTAGTGGTATGAACCTGTGTTTGGGAGAGTTGATTTCAATCCACTTTTTGTCGTTGTTTTCCATTTTTTTCGAATGCTCATCCAGCAGGCATACAACTGGCTTCAATTCAAATATATGAAGATGTTGTATTATGTTATTTTTACTTTTTCCTCTATCAATTGCTCATCAAGCGGTCATGTGGCCAAACTCTCCAATTCAGACATAGCGGTTCAGTCACTCAAATGTCTAGAATCTGTTTAGAGGACATGGCACATAATTTTTGGCCATTTTTTTGTTGGTTCATGGTGCATAACGTGTGATGGCCGAAAAACTGTGCTTACTATAACACTAAGAAAACCACACCCACCACTCAAATAAAATTATGTAATACATTTATTGACACGCCATAAAAACTTCTCCGTGAAAAACACTAAAAAAACTGAAAGTGTTTGCTTGAACAATTATTATCTCTGTCATCTTCTGTACATAAGATGGTCTTAACTGGAGTTCATCAATCCCATGATGGCTATTCCTTGGTGACAACCGATTACAATCCTACACACAATTTATATATGCTTCATTAGATAAACATTATGACAGACAAATATTTCTGATATATAAACTGGAGTATATGATGGCACTACAAGTTTCAACCAGTGTTAGAACCAATTAAGAGATGAACAACTAACAAGCATATACTATGTATGTGAACTATTAATGGTCTAGTCTCTTGGCATGTATCACACAAATGTTCTAGTATGGTGAGACGAATATAGTGGTAATTTGGTTGTCAAAATAGAGACTAGCTGGTTTATGATCCATGTCGCTACAAATGTACCATATTCAAATTAAGACTTTTATATGAAGTTTATGATGAAAATATAAAAGGACAGGGTTAGTTTCGAAGCAAAATTTTGATGTATGGTGTCTAATAAAAAATAATACAAACATACAAGTTTGCAAAAATTGGCAAATTTTGTTGTTTAATTCAATTTGTAACTGAAGGAGTGTTGTGGGTTACAACATTATCATTGCATGGTTCCTTCAACAATATGATTGAAAGTTGTAGTTCATAGATACTCTCTTTGAAAAATGATACATCAAAGCATAAATATCAAATCATATTTATTATTGATGTGTCAAGGATACTACAATATGAAGTTGTTGAAGCAATGCATAAATGTAGAAAGCATTAAATTTATATTTTTTTTTTTTTCAATTGGTGAGAAACAATCTGTTACCTTCTTAAGTCTTTTTATATATCCAAGAGCATAAACTACACCAAGGTTAATACCAACTATACTTTCGAGCCTGAAAGATTAAAGAAGATAGCTGTTATGAAAAACTACAAAAGTGAACTTTTGCAACTTTTGGAACTGTTAATACAAACCACACCAAGGTTAATACCAACTATATGAACCATATTAAGCTCCATAGTTTATGTTGTATTTATCTAGATAACACAATATTTTAGTTTTTTTATCAATATATCTATGACAAGTCAGTTTCTACATGCTCTTTAGCAGTCTCCTGTCATCTCACAAAGTGAAACTACTAAAACTATAAGAAAAAAAGGCTTCTAACCTTCAACTAACTATTTAGAGCTACATATTAAGAACTAATAAACACCTAAACAACATGTATAGAGCAGAAGTATTATTACTAAAGCGTCTTCCTAGAACCATCCAATAAAATGACAGAGAAAACAAGAATTAGAATGTACCTGTAGGTAGTGGAGTTCCAAAGACGAATAGTCCCATCATGTGAACCTGTGATTACTACTGGAAGTTCTGGGTGATGGTAGACACAACTAATACGACCTGCATGCCCTTTGAGCGTCTGAACAAGTCTTCCCGTCTCCATGTCCCAGATCTAATTAGCAAAGAGGATGTCAGTGAAGTACTATAGTATTGTTTATGTCAAACAACACAGTGAGTGTACTCTTGAGTAAAGATACTATACCTGTGCTGCCCCATCCCATGATCCGGCAATCAAATCCTGCCTCATATCACTTGTGTAACAGTGAACACAAAGCAGGCCGCCCGGGTGATCATGCAATGTCATTTTGCTCTCAGGAGAAGAAATGTTCCAAATCTGCAGAGCATAGCAAAGAACAATCTGTTTTAAGTATCCAAAGATTGGATATTTTATTTGCGCAGAGCACTGATTATGCAAGAAAACCTTTTCTGTGGATAAGATCAAAATTGAAGTCAAACCTTAATTGTGTGATCCAAAGATGCTGTTGCAAAACTGTTGGTGTCCATTGGGTTAAAATTTACATGTGCTACTCTGTTGGAGTGCCCCTCAAATGTTCGAAAGTACACTCCTAGTTCTTCTTCCAGTCCCAGAGCTTTATTAGGCGATCCTCAGAGGCCGAGAGCACAAGTGAATCAGTGGGATGCACAGCCAAAGACGTGATGTCACTATCGCGGAGCTTCGAAGTTTGTAACTTCTTCCTCTATATGGTAACTATATACATAGATAGTGCCATAGCCATCACCAGCGATTAATCCATTCCTCTCGCTCAATAAATTTAGCAGAGTAAACTGTTTTCACAATGAAGTAATATCATGCATATGTTTGTTTGTCACGGAATAAATGGAGCTTATTTGTTTTTCTTGTTCCTTTGTGACTCCTCTGTGACTATGTTAGTATAAGAACGCAGAACTCTGCCTGCTTCTTCTCTCTCCTTTTTTTTTAAAAAAAGAATAAATGGAATAGTAATATCAGAAAGGATACCTGGTTTCTGGGTGAAATCAAAGGATTTAGCTATGGCCTGCACATGAATGAGTATATTCACTGTAAGTAACCAACTGAAAATTTATAAAGCAACAGAACTGCTACCATTGTATACAGATGACCAGATGAGATGATGCAGCAACCTACCTGCACTTGGTAGTCCCAAATCACAACCTCTCCCACTTGATTGGTCGTCAGAATCCTGCATTGAGCAAAGGAAATGTTAACTGTGAAAAAAAGACTTAATAAATCATCTCAAGCGCTATGTTGTAAGACAGGTGGTAACCATGGTTCTGTTGGATGCACGTCCACAGACAACACATGTGAAAACTTCCTATTGGATACAATCTGATTCAACCAAAACACAAAGCAACATTACTTGGTGAAAAAATGTCAACAGTTATAACAAAGAGGCAATGGTTGCAAATCACCTCAACTTCAAACTGTTGCTGCTACCACATCACCACCATTAGAAGAGAAAAAAATAAATAAAATATGAATAATTTTGTTAGATGCTTAAGTCTAATAGATATAATACTACTACATTAATAGTGGAAGTGTTTCCAACTAGTCAACTGGTCCAACGACTCACCTGAACAGAGGTAGTCTCTTCTAGTGAGTCAGAAAGAACACTCAACTCAGCTCATACACCTTATCAGCTGCCATCTCTTTTGCTTCTTTAAAAAAGTTGTGAAACTCGATACCCGCTAAGTCTAGATTAGCATTCTGCAGCTTGATAATATGTTGTTCCAAGCAAATGGTGCTCTCCAGGGTGAGAAACTCGTCGCTGCTCAGCTGGGATCTCTTCTTCTGATCGCTAACTGTCACTATGAGTACGTAGATGCACTTTGGCGGCATGATGCAACAGAGTGGCATCTTTGCCGTGTACCTCTTCGAGCACTTTGTCAGAAGCCTGACAGCAACGTGGTCATCTGTCGTGTTTCTCAGCTCTAGTGAACAGGAGGCCAGCTTGTTGGCCTTAAATGGTAGCTGAAGCTTCTCGGGGTAAACATCGAGCAGCTTACTGGAGACTGTGTGCATCTACAAGAAGAGAGTTAAAATAAGATAGTTAACGATACAGGTATCACAATGCACCCACGAAGAAGATGTGTTGACATGCAGGTACCTCTTCATCCATCGGCCCGTTGCCCTGCATCTGCTCTGGTTGTTTTCTTTTTCTTGAGCTGACCAAATTGTTTTCTACATCACTGCTGCTTCCAGTGTTAGCAACAACTGGATCATTTCCGTCCATTTCTATCATTGCCAACCCCTCCTCGTGTGCAATTACTACCTTGTAACTGATTAAGAAGTTTTATATGGGATGAAAGATCATATAGTCTAAATAAAGAGGCACGAGCAGCAAAAGCCTAGTGCGTTTTTCCTTTGAGAGAAGGTTATTGCCTAATCCGAAAATTCGTAGCATGATATTAAAACAAAACATGCATAATTTGTACGTGTGACTGATATTGATTCTGCACAACCACTTGGCTTATACCGATTCACAACAAACCTATAAAGTCGCCGTCGTACATAACCTAATACTTAATACTCCCTCCACTACAAAGAAAAACTTGTCTATCCGTACGTGACGTATTTTTGTCAGGTATTTCCTAAATTCTGAAATATAAGTGATTTGTAACTATCCTAAGCTAAATCATCCTAAGTTTGACCAAGTTTGTAAAGATAATTATTAACATATACCGCATCAAAGAGCTAAATTGTGAAAATAATTTTTCATGATACATATAATCAAGCTCAATTGATGTCATAAATACGTTTTTCTGTGAAGTTGGTCAAAAATAGAATTGTTTGACTTTTGACAACTGGAAATTCATTACATTTTAAGAAAGGAGGGAGTATTTACTCAAGGGTTACCACTTGGGTCTCGAGGATCTGATAGATAGGGTAGATGGAGATCAAGTCATAAAGATTAATATAAAAGCAAATAGGTATAAAGATGTTTAAGATGAATCTAATGGTTATTTGGTAATATTGGTATTATTATTTTTGTAAATTTAAGATATTTTGGTTTGGGACAAAAACTATAAGAGTGAAATGCACAGGTACATGAACTTGTCTTGTTGTGCCAAATAGGTCCATGGACTTAGAAACCAACCATCTAGCCCCTCGAACTTGCGTGGACCCGTCGCCTCAGGTCCAACACTGTTTTTGCATGGCTTACATGGCAGTTTACTGTGCAGTTTTGCATGGTATGTATGTCGACGTCAATGATGACACCAAAGACTTATTTAATTTGCGAAATTAATATCTTTTTATTCGAGCTCCAAATATAGTAAATAATATATCAATTTTAATCGTCTCGACGAGCTCTTTACAATGGTGTACTCTATTTTGTTATTTAAGATAGTTTTATTTCGTGTAAAATTAAATATTTCTATAAACTCTTTCGCCGCTTCCCGCCAATGCATGCATGCATCTGCTAGCTGCACCTGTGCCTGCATGCACGCACGCAGCGTCGCCCAGCCGCTAAGTCGCTATAGACGACAGGACCAAGGACAAGGACGATGCATGGTTGGATGCTTTGAGCGCACGAAATCTGGAGGGCATGTTGGAGCATGAACATGCTGTGGAGGCTTTCGCCGGCTGATGCATGCATATATATTCGAACTGAATCATGACCACATATATATCAGATTGCAAGAGAGAACAAAATATCACTCGTGGAATTTGTAAAATTAAATATTTCTATAAAACAAGTGAGATGCTCACTTGTTTTATAGAAATATTTAATTTTACATGAAATAAAACTATGCCAAATAACAAAATGGAGTATACCATTGTAAAGAGCTCGTCGAGACGATCAAAATTGATATATTAATTATTTGCTATATTTGGAGCTCTGAATAAAAAAGATATCAATTTCGCAAATTAAATAGGAGTGCCGATATCATCGCTAACGCCAACATCGCTACAGTGTTATGCAAAACCACCTGGGAAACCGCCATGCAAGCCATGCAAAAACAGGGTTGGACCTCGAGGCGAACGGGGTCCGCAAGTTCGAGGGGCTAGATGGCTGGGTTTCTAAGTCCATGGACCTATTTGACACAGTAAGACAAGTTCATGTATCTACTATGCATTTCACTCAAACTATAATATTAATTCCTTTTTGGGACGGAAATACCAATTTACTTCAGCTTCTATAACTTGACGGTCTGTGTGTAGCAATGCTCATGAGTCATGACAAGCTGGGATATTGTTTTCTGGCATACCTTCTTGAGCTGTCCATATGTACTTTTAAATCCGCGATATACCTGAGGCCAAAGTTAAACGTCTTCTCAGGCCTGACAGAGTACAAGGCATATTGTGTTATCAGTGGGCAAACATTATTGTTTTTTTTTTTTTTTTTTTTTTTTTTTGCGATAATGGAGATTTCATTCATCAAATAGAGGGAGGATTACAATCTGAGGCCAACAGACCAGAAAACACAAGCCGGGGCCATAGACCACCACCCGATCCGAGTTTCTTTTTTGTGACCCGTTTTGCTAACATATGTGCTACCTTATTGCAAGAACGAGAAGCAAAGGAAAATTTAAACTCTTGAAACAAAGTACTCAACTCCCTAATCTCCAACCGGCGACATGGTGAAGACCAGCCACCTATAAAGATAGCAGTGCAATGGTCTATCGACATGGCTCATGATCTAATGGAAATCGTAAAACCAAAGGAGAATGTGGCCTTGGATGTTGCAAATCCAGCCTCAAGGCCTACTCTGATGGTCCAAAAACTAAACCTTGCTGGGAAGGACCACCAACAGGTTGGGTTATGCAACGCAGATGGAGCCTTCTATGAGCATCAATGGCATGGTGCAACAGGTGCTGTCATACGTGATGAGTTTGGGAATTTTATAAGAGGAGGTGCCAAGTGGTATGACCATTGCCTGGATGTTTTATCTATGGAGGCGCTAGCGTGCCGGGATGGCTTGATTTTGGCACGGCAAGTTGGAGTCCAAAGAGTTTGGCTAGAATCCAAACATTATTGTTGGAACATGTGTAGTGCATAGTAAAAAAGATTGAAACTGCCCTACTGGAAATAAACCAAACTCAATCCACTTCGGACTCAAAAACATGATACTAGTAAACAAACAGTACATATTTCTGTCAGTTTTTTTTTTTTGACAAACAACAATATATATTATATTAAAGCAGCCAGGTTACAAAGCAGTCCTCAAACGAGAACTGTGATACATTGAGGTCCTATGACCGAGAAAGAAAACAACATCTACTAAGGTACCATCGAAGACTAATCTGCTGACGAGGGGTATACGCAGGGGCGTCAAAGACGCATGCACTCGGATGACTGGCCTCGCGAAGCGACGGCTAAGAGAGGGTTGGCTACCGGTAAAAAACATGACGGCTTCCAAAGAATATCTTTTATGAGATTGCCCGATGTAGAAACAACTCGAACGAGGAACCCTGGTGAAGACAGATTCATAGCACTTAAGAAGAAGTTGTCCGGTTGTAACAGGATACAGGACCCAAGGCTGCAAGAGTAAGGCCTGCAAAGCAGCGAGGTAGGCCTCGATGACCCCAAGATGGGCCACGTAGAGAGCAATTCCCCACCACTCAACCAAAGGAGGCGCCTGATGAACACGTAGTAGAAGGGGAACGCATGAAGGCACACCTCGGCTTGCTTTTTTTTTTCTGAGGCAGCACACCTCGGCTTGCTGCATGTGTAGCACCTGGCGTTGGTGGGCCCTGATCAGGACACGCATTCTCCAACTTTGGGCAGGAGAGGATGCTTCTGGGCTGGGCCCCGCATAGAGGAAAGTGGGCTCCACCTTGGCAGGTTGGCCGGCGGCCGCGCCGCTCCTTAGAGTGCGGCCAGTGCAGGACGGGCAAGGAACGCGGCGTCCCCCGCCCTAGGAAGCCCCGATGGGGAGGCGCATCCCTCACCGGTGCCAAGAACACAGTCTTCCCGTGCTGGAGGTGGCCGACGAGGTCAATGGACGCGTAGGTGGATGTGGCCGCGGCACTGTTCCCGACCTTGAACTTGATGACGCGAGGCGGCACGATGATGGGCATCTCGAGCGGCTGCTCGTTCTCGTCCATGACAGCGAGCACCATGGCCTGCTGGGACGGGTGGCCCTCGTCATCGGCGACGTCCATGAGCGCGGCCGAGCGCGAGGGCAAGACCGACGGGGAGCGCGCCGTACCGTCGAGGAAGCCGTTGGTGTTGGGCTCGGCGCTGGCCTTGTGTTAGAATAAACCCACGACATAGTGCCATGGTGTGTGCGTGCATGTGCCGCATCGTGGTGATGTCATGTGTTGTGTCCACGCCATTGCAGGTGAGCTGCAAGGCTAGGACCAGGATGCCTTATGTTGCGGTCAGGACATGCTGTGGTGGAGCTAAACTCTAGTCACTGTGCATGGAGGTTGCCAGGACGAGTTCAGTGCATGGCTATTTTAGGGAGGCAGGACTAGTTGTGTGTGTCTATTTTAGGAGTTTGTGGTGTGCATGTAGCCGGTCAACAGTGGAAGCCGCAACATCTAGGATGAGCGAACGGAGAGGCTCACTGGTGTCGTTGAGCGCATCTGCAGATCATGGCGTGAAGACCGGGTGACGGGTGAGTGGAGGAGTGAGCTCCGCGGTGTGTCCCCTGGTTGTTTAAATGCACCATGTACTCCTAGTTCTAGAGTTGAGCCGAGTTGTGTATTTCATCAATAATAGCCAAGATACAGGCGTGTGTCGCCGCGGCGTTCGTCGCTGAGTTTTTCTTTGTCTATTGTGTATGTTATTGTGATCGTTCGTCGATCCTCGGTTCCAACAAGTGGCATCAGAGCCTGGTAGTATGGGGAAGGGCGAAGACGACAACAGCTCGAGCTCGGACGTCGCCATGGCCCGCGGTGCGCCCAACTCTGGCGGAAGGGCGAAGACGACAACAGCTCGAGCTCGGACGTCGCCATGGCCCGTGGTGCGCCCAACTCTGGCGTGATGGAGCTGCCGCTGCTTACCAAGGGTAACTACCAGGAGTGGTCCTTGGTGATGCAGGTGTTGCTGGAGGCGCTGGAGCTGTGGGACGTGGTGGAGGACGCGAGCAAGGACTGTGCCAAGGACCGGCGGGCGCTGGCCGCGATCCTCCGTGGCGTTCCACCGGAGATGAAGGCCGGGCTCGCCGCGTGAAGAAGTCGGCGAAGGAGGCCTGGGACTCCGTGAAGAAGACGCGCTGGGCGGCGATGAGCGCGCGAAGAAGGCGCCAATGTGCAGCGGTTGATGAAGGAGTTCGAGAATTTGTGCTTCAACGACGGCGAGATGGTGGGTGACTTCGCCGTGCGTGTTGATCGCTTGACTGCGCGTCTGCATGACCACGGTGAGGTGTTGATCGACTCCAAGGTGGTCCGGAAGGTCCTGCGCGCTGTTCCATGGAGACTCAAGCAGGTGGCGGTCTCCATCGAGATCCACGGCGACCTCAACACCATGACACTCGATGAGCTTGTCGGCCAGCTGCAGGTCGCGGAGGAGGCAGATGCCGAGGACGCGCCGGTGGCCAAGGGCACGAGTGGTGAACAACTGCTGCTCACCGAGGCCCAGTGGAAGGCACGCTCGCGCCAGCGTGGAGGCAGCGGGCGTCATCATGGCGGTGGCGGACACGGCGGCGCCCAGGAAGACTACGATGACGACAACCGCAGTACCACGAGTTCACGAAGCCACTACCGAGGGCGATGCATCGATTGCGGCGAGCGTGGCCACAAGGCCAAGGACTGTCGTGGGAAAAAGAAGGAAACAGCTCTCCTCACTGATTTTGACGACGAGGCGGCGCTCATGTAGGTTGGGCGTATGGGGGTGTCGTGGTTTAGGGGGTGATTGTTAGAATAAACCCACGACATAGTGCCATGGTGTGTGTGTGCATGTGCCGCATCGTGGTGATGTCATGTGTTGTGTCCACGCCATTGCAGGTGAGCTGCAAGGCTAGGTCCAGGATGCCTTGTGTTGCGGTAAGGACATGCTGTGGTGGAGCTTAACTCTAGTCACTGTGCATGGAGGTTGCCAGGACGAGTTCAGTGCATGGCTATTTTAGGAGCACATGGAGGCAGGACTAGTTGTGTGTGTCTATTTTAGGAGTTTGTGGTGTGCATGTAGCCGGTCAACAAAGTGGAAGCCGCAACATCTAGGATGAGCGAACGGAGAGGCTCACTGGTGTCGCTGAGAGCGCCCTCGCAGATCATGGCGTGAAGACCGGGTGACGGGTGAGTGGAGGAGTGAGCTCCGCGGTGTGTCCCCCGGTTGTTTAAATGCACCATGTACTCCTAGTTCTAGAGTTGAGCCGAAGTTGTGTATTTCATCAATAATAGCCAAGATACAGCGCGTGTGTCGCCACGGCGCTCGTCGGCGAAGTTTTTTTTTTGTCTATTGTGTATGTTATTGTGATCGTTCGTCGATCCCGGTTCCAACACACCTTGAGAGCACCCCGGGCGAGCTCGTTTGGGAACTTGTTGCCGTGAGATGGAGTCGCCATTGCCAGCCACCATGGCCGCCTCGTTGTTTTGCACGACCTCCATAAGATGTGGGTGAGGTCGTGGGCGTTGCCGACCGTGCCACCACCACCGCCTCCCATGGCCTGGGAGAAATCTAGCCTCCTTGAAGCAGATTTTAGAAAAAAACAAAGAAAAGGATCTCCATGATCGTTATTTAGTGGGGATTCTACAAGAAGGAAGAAGAGGGACTAAGGCTAAAAGGAGAAAGAAAACCCGACCCTCCCCCCTTGCCTCCGGCGAGCTCGGCCGGGGAGGAGGAGGGCCGGCGGCGCTGGTGGAAAGTACTAAGGTCAGGGAAGGAAGGGGAGAGGACGACATACGCCCGAATACTACCGAGAGCTATAACAACGATCTAGCTGTATTCCTTCCATCTCTCGCGGGCTCTCGCGAGTAGTAGCTCACGCCAGTACGCCGTGTCCAACCTTCCTTCTTCACCTCTTCCATCCCGTCGCTGGCCACACTTCACCGCCACCGCCGCCGTCGCCGCCCTCAGCGTCCTCGCCGGTGGCCACGGTAGGAGAGCCGGTTGTTCCTTCATTTCTTCTTTTTTCCTCTTCTTTAGTAGCCACCGAAAAAGCCATGGGAGCAACAGTTTGGGGGGCTGGAGAAAGTTCCCATCCATGGAGGAGGCACCGTCCATGACCGCCGAGAAGATGGCTGCAGATCCAAGCCCAAAAATGGCAGCCGCCGGGACCAAGTGCTAGGAGCCGCAGAAGCAGGTCGTTGCGAGCCCCGACGGGATTCGGGCGGTCATGCTGCGAGGACGCGTGTCAGGACGCGTCTGCGCCGCCGTCACCGACCCGAGGAGCAAGCTTTTATCCGCGGCCCCGCGGGCACGGCGACGGTTGCTGCGGGCGTCGGCGAGGTCGCGGCCCTCTGTCACCGACCTACTATTTCGATCCAACAAACACAAGTACAGATGTAGTATCTCGAAGCTCCTAGAAGGATCCGGTACAAGTTTGGAAGAGAGGGAGGAAGAAGAAAGGTAAAATCCTTGATGGGGAGGCGGGCGACGATGTCACGTAGAAAGCGAATTGGGAAGGCGACTGAGGAGGTCGACGTTCCGTCGGTGAAGACGGGCGGGTCGCGGGTGTAGGAGAGCTCGGTGATGTCCGACCGAAGAGGATCCGCGTCGTGCGGTGTCGCCGAGGTCGGTGAAGGGATGGGCGAGGCCGAGGCCGAGTGAACGGCGAGGGTGGAGCCGGGGACCTCGTCGAAGAGTCCGCCCCGGCTTGTCTGCAACCATAGGAGCGCCGGTACCCATGGTGGTGAGGATGGAGGTCGAAGGAGCCGGTGAAGTCGTCAGTTGCTCGTCGGGGCTGTCCAATAGAGCATTCATCTCCTCTAGCTTCGCTATGATTTGATCGAGCATCTCCTCCGTCGTCATGGTGGAATTTGTGGATGGAATTGGGGGCGAATTTGGTATGAATCTGGGATGTGGCGGCGAAATTTGTGGATAGAACCGGGATCGAACTGCTCCGATACCAGATGTTACCGACCTACTATTTCGATCCAACAAACTCAAGTACGCATCATGGTATCTAGAAGCTCCTAGAAGGATTCAGGTACAAGTTTGGAAGAGAGGGAGGAAGAAGAAAGGTAAAATCGAGCAAAGCTCGCCTCGAGCCGCAGCCCGCCGGTTTGTTCAGGTTCTGGCCCTTCGAGAACCGGTGCTTGGTGCTCCTCCTCCAAGATATACTGTGTAAATTTGTGTTCTTGGGATTGAAGCCCAACAATCCAGCAAAGTCCTGTCTCGGCCCATATTTCCATCTGGTCCATACTGTAACCGAGGTATGTGACACCCTCAGATCTAGCGCCGACAGGGAGCTACGACGACGACGGAGCTGGTGAGGAGGAGGAATACATCTACGACAACGGCAGCCTAGTCTTGCGACTCGCTGCGCACTTCTTTTGCAAAGACTGGTTGCTCACAACTTTCGCCGCGCCCGGCCCGTGTGCCATGCCGACGTTTCATCTCCTCTCCATCGGCGAACAAGCATGCGCTGACTTCATGGCCCGAGCAGAGATGCAGAAGCTGCTGCTGCGGCAAGCGGCATGGGCCATGGCGCCCAGGACCGCCCTGGCCGCCCAACGCCGACGACACCCAGGTCCAGGGATTCGGTGAGTGCCATCCACCAGGGCTGCCACTATTCCTCCTGCAGATCCCTTGCGGAGGTGAAACTCGGCAGAACCAACATCGACCCGACGGTGTGGGAGGAGTGCCCCAGCGAATCGCGCTCGGTGCTCGTCGCCGCCGCCGGAATCTCAACAGCACATGGTGGGACCTGTAGCCGTGTGGCCTGCAGCATCGTGTGCTCCATGCTGAGTTCCACGTTTTCTTGCTCACTCCCCTAACGTACACGCGTGTACCTCCAGAAACACCTGCCAGGTCTCGTTTATCTCCAAGCCGACGCCACCGCTGTTCATCCCTGCTACCCCACCCACCTTGTAGCCAGGGTTACTACACAGTAAGGCTCCTTCAAGGCATCTCGTCATCTAGCGCTGACCAATCGACATCGCCATCATCAGGGTTTTGACGTAGAGCATCATCTTCTACTTCCGACGACGGTTTCCAGCATACTCTTCGGTCGCCTGAAATTTTTTTTTTCATCGGCTCTGTCGACCCGCCTGCAACCGTAGCTTTGCACGGTCCTTCCATCGGTATGCGCCTTCGGCCCCCTGGCCCCCTCACCGACGTGTTCGGTCTTCGTCAGCGCCTTCGATGATTCTGTTTTGCTTATCTGGTTTTTTAGACCATGCTGTAATCAGGTCTTCTTTTGAGGACCTTTACATAATTTTGGCTGCTTAATATATCAAGTTTGCAGTTTGTCAAAAAAAAAAAACGATCTAGTTGTATGCATGGGAAGATGGAAAAAAAGCCGGAACTTTGTTTTTATTATTATCTAAAAAATCTGATAGGGCACGGCACAATTTTTGATGTTCGACTGAATAATTGTGTTACCTACGGGACATCCCACAATCGCTATACTCCAATAGGATGATCAATAGGCTATTGACGGTAGTGTTGCTGTCCTTTATTCTAGAGGCACATGTATTTTCCCGAAAAAAAAAGAGGATGGCAGTATATTTTTTACAGGTCGTTGTGTTTTTTTTTTTAAGACCCAGAACATTGCTAGCTTATTTTAATAAGAAGATAGCAGAGTTTTACAGGTTGTCAGTATATAAGCTGCAACGATAATGTATGCGTCCTACGAGCAGTCGTCTTAAAAGTGCTTTTACCTTAGGGTAGTTGGGTTCCATAGACAAACAGTTCCATCATATGAACCTGTAACTAGTACTGGATGCTCGCCCACGAGATGGCAACAGATTGGCCGTACGTGACCAAAGTGTACGCCTTCAACTATTTCAACAAGATTCTGTGTGTGCATGTCCCAAATCTGATTCAACAGAAGAAAAGGATTACAACTAATAACGTTTCGTGTATATATATATATATATTGAAATCATCATACTTACTGAGAAGAAGACACACCTTAACAGTCCCATTATGTTCATCATTAGTAATCAAATGCTGCTGGTCACCGTTGGCAAAGTAACCGAAGCAACTTATATGTGGATGTTTATATTCTGACGTTATGAATTCAGCAGAACCAAGAGACCGAAGACTACAAATCTGAAGAAGGATGGTATATAGACCGTTAGAAGGCTGTATTAACAGATTGACTAGTAAAGTTTTGGATATAAAAATGGTACAAAGACTGACCTTTACTCCGTCACAGTCACAAACTGCAAAAGTATCTGTGTCCTTTATGTTTAAAAAGGTGAGTTGATAGACATAGAGAAGGTCAACAAACTCAAATATTCGAGTGCATTCCCAGCTCTTTTCCCAGTCCCACAACTTAACATTTCCATCCCACGAAGAAACTGACAGCATATATGGCTCAGTTGGATGAACTGCCAAATCAGCGAGTTCAGATCGGTGAGCATCGAATTGCTTCAACTGCTGCATTGTCTTGTAGCACCACACATCTATGTAACCATTGCTATATCCGGCCACAAACCATTGATTACGTGCAACAAATTTTGCCACCAACACATCTGGATAGCAGACATTAATTATGTTTATTTAGAAAGTGGGTGCATGGGAAAAGAACCAGCCGGAGTAAGTCAGAACAAAAAAAAAAAAAATAGTCACCTTTTCTCAACAGGTCCAATAACTTTGCCTGCACATAGACAGAAAACATATTTATTTTACTACTCTGATAGGTAGCCAGCACTCCTCCCACTGTTTCAAATTGTTAATTATTCTGACCTTTTTAAATATATATATATAGGTTTTGCTATACAACTGCATATATGTTATGTTATATCTGCTATATCTGGATCTGCTACAGTACGCAAACTATACGAAGTAAAAAGTTGAAATAATTTTTAACCGTTAAATTTTTATAATTTATAATTGAAGTAAATAATTAGAAAATAAAAATTAGAAGGGAAACTGCCCGCATCTCTGATCCTCTCACGCGGATGGCTTCTTCTTTCCTCCCAGACATAGGCCGGCTACCAAATATGCCAGAAATCTCTCCTTCTCAACAAACATAATTGTCACAGTATAAAAACGCCAGGGCCCAACAAGGCCCGGCGCGTGCAATGGGCCTGGCCCGCCGCCGTCCGCCGTCGCCGGCCGTTATCTTCGTCACTAAGTCATCTTAGACAATAATTATTTAGGAAATAAATTAGATTACTTCATATGCAAGTTCCCGTGGACTATAAATATAAGGGAGACGTACTCAGTTGGATCTTAAGCAGAAAAAAAAAATAAAGAAAATATATCTTCCCTGCCCCTTCTCAGCTCTCCACCCACGCACGCTGCCGCCCACCACACCCCCTAACGCCGCCTCACCCCTCGTCTCACGACGCCGCCCCCGCGCCTCCACAACCCGCAGGAGTGCATCCAGCGGTGACACGTGGTATCCGAGTGACCGATCCTTCGGGCACCACCACGATCCTCAATCCATGGCCGCCGTGCTCCCGCCCTACCCCGAGCTGATCGTCGAGGCAATCCATGCACTGGGATAAGAGAGCAGCTCCAATACGGCTACGATCTCGGACTCCATCAAGGGCACGGATCCTTCCCCGCCGGCCAAAGACAACGCCATCCTCATGGGCCACCTCGCCCGTATGAAAGCCACCGGCGAGCTCAACTACCTCCTCGTCGACGACAACGACGACGCTGGTTGCCACGGGCGGCGCCCTCCATGATCATCGACGCCGCAAGCAACGGGCACGCCCACCCCAAGGGACGCCTCGCTGCCGTAGTCCGCATCAGATCAGGTCGTGAAGCCACCACTAACGCCCACTAGCCGCCGAATTTAAAAGCCTACCAACTAGGCCAACGTCTCGTGGCTACAACAATGGCGTAGATAAGTTTCTATGTCAACAACGTCACCTCTAACAATGGGAACATCAGCCACCCTAGCACCATCACCATCTGGATGCCACAACGACGTCGCCCGACGTTGCCATGATGGGCAACACAACAACGCCACTCGACGCCGACATTGACGTCGCCCGCCGCCCGAAACCCAACGCCCCGACATCGAGACGCCATGAACACCAACAACATCAACACCCTCACAAATCAAGCCATCACTCGCTCCGCGGTCACCAGGCAAGTCAATCCCAACCCACATGGAGCAATCGGTCACCAATATCATGACGACGTCGCCTCGACATTGTAACACCCTAGGTGTTAAGCATCTTGAAAGCATGATCATTTGCATAGCATCATCATCATTTCATGCATAATCATGTGTTAATAGCATTCACTTTGAATTGCTCTCATTTCATGCTTGTTTGATCTAGCTACTATAGGATTGTCGTGGTCTAATATCGGGGGTAGGCCACGCATTACAGTACAATCGTATGGCTCGTGTGGAGCTCCGATGGCCTAGCTCAAGGGACACAAGATGCGAGATTTATACTGGTTCGGGCACCGGGCACCCTAGTCCGGCCTCAGCTTGAGTCACTATGTGGTCGAGCTCAAATGCTCAGATCGGGAGGATACAAGCCGCTCGGAGAGAGGGAGGCCGGCTCCCAAGTCTCTCGGGTGGTGTGTGCGTATGATTGTCGTAGAGTTTCGTGTGCGAGGGTTGAGAGGTGAGAACCTGCCTTCTCCTGTGGCTGAAGCCCCCCTTTTATAGCTGCAAGGGGAGGTACACAGATGCCACTTGGAGAGGGGCTAAAGAGGAGAAGAACACAAAATAGAAGGGGTAAAAGTGCAAAATGACGAGGGACCCATAGGTCGTACGTTTCACCTGCGGGTCGCCATGGGCTTGTCCCGCCGCACTCGGCCGCCGCCGTACGCAGGATTCGGGGGGATGGGCGAAGTCCCGCTCCATGCCCCGCCGCAAGCGTAGTAGGAACGCGCCTCGTCGGGATGGCCCCGTGATGTCCTTTTGTCATGTAGCGGTTGGCGGTATGCGACGTGGTGGGATGCGCCGGAGGCTTGAGCTCGTGGCTCCACGTTGTTCCGAGCTCGAGGTCGTGCGAAGGTCGGAGAAGAACTCGTTGTTAGGAGAGCTCGTACGAGACGGAGAGGGCTCAACTGATGACCTCGTGCTTGCCCAGGACGGGAAGAGCTCGCACCGGAAGAGCTCGTGATGAGGCGAAGATCTCGTGGCGGAAGAGCTCGCACGAGGCGGAAAGAGCGGCATGCGTCCGCGGCCATCTGCGCGTGAGACGGGAAGAGGTCGAGCGAACCCGAGGGTCGTACAGCCGCGACCGCGTGCCGCGGGTCGGAGGTATGCCGCGCCGATCTTCACGGCCGCGAGATTATGCCGCCCGGAGGTCGTGACGAGCCGGAGTTTGACGGAGGTTGTCTTGACGGGACCACGAGTTGCCGAGCTCTGGAGCTCGGAACTGTAGGTCGCGCTGCCCGGGAACCGCGAAGCCGGGATCTGTAGGATCGTGAGCTCCCGGTCGTGGAACTCTGGGTAAGTTGTACGTGACGTCCCGGTGAGAGGCGTGGGGCTCCCGAGCTCCGGAGCTCGGGGACCGTGGGTCATGCGAGTCGCCCCGGGCGAGACGGCAGTTCGAGCCTGAGTTTCGGAGACCCGGCCCCGAGCTTGGAGCTTAGGATCGTGGCGAGTCGGAGGCGGATGTCGTTCGGCCCCGCCCCCTAAACTCGCCGGCGGGCAGGGTGGTGTACGGCCGGGCCCGCACGGCGCGGGAGCTTTGGTCTCCCGGCGTATGAGCTCAGTACGAGGAGGAGCTCGCTCGTGCGCTCGTGCGAGGCGGGTGCCACCATGGGCCGAGCTCGCTGATGCCGAGCCGGGCCGAGTGCCGCTTGGGTTTTCGCCGTGATTAGTTGTGATGCTTTGGGATACCCCTCGATAGGTATCCCACAATAGCCCCCCGAGCCGGCCCGGGGAGATGGAGTCTCCTCTAGACGTTTTGCGATGACCTCGAGATCGCGGGTGAGGATAGGGCCATGCCCGGTTGATTCCCCCACGGGTGCGCGAAAGCGCACCGCTGGTGTAGTTCCCGAGGCCCGCGGAATGAGAAGTTCCCCGCGAGGCTTTGATTGATTCGTGTTTTCGTTCATTTCCCCATGGTTGCCCGTCAGGGGGAGGGTGAGCCAAAAGCTCGATGGCCCTCAAGCGCTTTGGGAGATGGATTCTCCTCATGCTTTTAAGGCCGAGGTCGAGGTCGAGGTCGCCGTGGATCGCCGTTGGGTCGCTCCCATTTCTCGAAGATGCGCTTTGCGCACCCATCGGGTGTAGCCCCCGAGGCTTGCATTTTGAGTCGATGGGCGGAGTTCGCCTTGACTCGTTTGAGTCTTTTTTTCTTTTTGTTTTCGTTCCCATTCCCCCGCTCTCTCGTGGAGAGGTGGGGTGAGCTCGTGCCTCATCTTACCTCGATGGCCGAGATGAGGTGCTCGGTGAGTTACTAGCGGGCAACTGAGTGAGGCCCGAGCTCGTCACCCTCGCTCGTCTGATCAGCTAGTGGATCGACCTCATGTTCCGTGCCTCAACCTCTATAATTCGAGATCTTCTGAGATCCCGAGGGCTCGTCGCCTCCTCATCGTAGAGGAAACCAAAGGTCGATTCGATGCACCGGGCGACCGGAGCACAGGTCGCCGAGCCCGCGGCGCCCGTGCACACGTGCATAGGCCGCCGGGGGCGCCTGTCGACGTGTCCCTCGCCGGGTTGGGCCCATGGCGGCCGCCGAACCCTCGGCGGCCAGCCTTCAACCCCCGGGCATGATCGTGTAGCTCGCTGTGGAGCTGAGTCGTTGTTTTGTTTTCGTTCCCCATTCTGCTCTCTCGGAGAGGTAGGGTGAGCCTCGTGCCTCATCTTACCTCGGTGGCCGAGATGAGGTGCCCGGTGAGTTACTAGCGGTAGCTCGAGTGAGGCCCGAGCTCGTCACTACTCGTTCGGGCCCGATCGCCTAGTGGATCGACCTCATGTTCCGGTGCCTCAACCTCTATAATTCTCGAGATCTCTGAGATCCCGAGGGCTCGTCGCCTCCTCATCGTGAGAGGAAACCAAAGGTCGATTCGATGCATCCGCGACCGAGCACAGTCGCTGAGCTCCGCGGCGCGCCGTGCACACGACATAGGCCGGGCGCCTCGTCGACGCGTCCCTCGCCGGGTTGGCCCATGGCGGCCGCCGAACCCTACGGGCCAGCCTTCGAACCCCGGGCATGATCGGGTGTAGCTCGGGCCGTGGAGCTGAGTCGCTATGAAGTCGGAGGGATTTGTTGCGTGCATGCGTCCCGAGCGGCTTCGAGGTCGGAGGTTGAAGGTCGCCCCGACCTTTGAGCTCATGCGCTCGATGCACGGCTTACGCGGACTTACCCCTCGACCTATTTTTAGTCGTGGTGAGCGGGCTTGCGCCCCGCCGCCCTCAATCTATAATTAGCCATGCGGCGCGCAGCATGCGTGGGGTCGGAGGTCCGACCTTCACTCACGGGCGCCGGGCGCCGCATGGGCGATGTCAGCTTTCGTTGGTTGCTCGTGGTGGGAGCGCACTCGGCCGTCCCGACCCCGGGTCGTTCAGACGGAGGCGCGCGGACATGCGGGAGCTCGTGCATGCCGCGACGTAATTGTCCCGAGTCCGTGAGCCCGGCGAACCGAGTGAACCGCAGCTTGTGCGTGCCGTGGGCGCGGCTGGCCCGCCGATCCGGAGCTCGTGCGGGTCGCGGATCGCGGAGCCGACTGATCGCGGAGAGGGAGACGCGGGCTGTATACGGCATAAAAGACGGAGGGGTTTTTTTTTTACCCGTGCCGGTGCTCGCCGGCCTCCCGAGTCCTAAGCCCCCGGGAGCCGCCGCCACCGCCGTAGGTCGGGGGTGCGCCGCTGCTCCCGTCCGTCGTCATTCGCCGGAGGGGAGAGGGAGTGGAGGCGCCCCGCCCCCGCGGGCCGCCCTTTTTCCCCGGGAGGAAATTCGAGGAAGTCGCGCCGCCTCCGCCGCGGCAGCTTGGCCACCCCGCCATGGCTAGGACGAGGGCGGCCGTGCCCGGCGCGCCCTGAGACGGAGAGGTGGCCCGAGGCTCGAGTCCGCCGCAGCCGCCGACTGTGCCCGTGAGTCGGGCCGCGAGGGGGACGGAGGTGACGACCGGGAGGCGTTCCACCGTGGTTCGTGCTCATCCGAGTCATTGGTGTCGCACGCGGCCCTCCCGAAGCTCACGAAAGCCGCCGAGGGCGGTTCCCGGGCAACTAGGAGTCCCTACGCCCCGCCGGACGGTACGCCGCCTCATTCGCTGGATTTCATCTCGCGTGGATTTTCTGTTCCGGCCGGTGACTTCATCCGCGGGCTTCTTCATTATTGGAGGAGTCGCAAAGACCTCAATCCGAACGGGTGCCGCAAACAAGGCTTTGTGACGCCGCGGTGAAGCGTGCACAGGGAATTGAGCCGAACATGGAACTCTTCAAAAAGCACTACCCGCTGTCAATATTGTGAATGTCAAGGATCGCGATGGGAGCTGGGGTGCCGCCCTCTCGCTTGGTGTTGCGCCGATCCGTCGCGGGATCGGCATGATTGCCGAGTACCCCGCGCTTCTCCTTCCTTCGTCGAATGTGGGTGGCACTCCCGATGGTTCTATCTCAAGAATGACCCCGCTTGTCCTCTTCCGACATTCACCGGCCTGACGATCTTGGGCCCAAGGTGTAACTTGAGGGACACAGGCCCGGTCCCGCAAGCATCCCGAGCAATACTCAAGGGTGGAGGCGATTCGCAAACTCCACGAGGCGCGGTTGTCGGGTAAGGCGGTGCTCGCCACCACTTGGCCCGCGGAGTCGTGCCTCTACGGACCCCGTCTTGCGATGTACGAGATGACAGAGGACAGGGGCGCCTTTCATGGGGACCGCCACGGCGCCTTCACTCCCCAAATTTCTGGGGTCGTGGGGAGGGTGAAGGCATTGACGAAGGGCTTACTTTTATGTACGAAGAGGTCGATCCCCCGTGCCGTGGCGTCGTCTGGTAAGTCTTTCCTTCTTCTTGCATTTGCTTGCTTTCGATGAGATTTGATCTCACGCCGCCTTGTCTTCCACGATGTAGGTTGGTCGCCCGACATCCCTCCATCGCGACCGCCACTCGGGCGCAGCCGGCTACCGGAGAGCGCGCGCGACGCAGCCAAGGGTGGCCTCGACGCCAGTGGTGGTTTGCGCGCCTGCAGTGGAGAACGCCCCATCCTCGGGACTCTAAGAGGCGTCTTACGTCGCGGTGAGTCGCATAGAATAACTTGAGTCTTGAATTTTTGATGCCGGGTCATTGCTTCCCGATTTTTGACCGATGTTCCTTTTTAAATTGTGTAGGGTGGTGCCCAATCCGAGAAGAGGCTGCGGAAGGAGCCTCAGATCGAGATCCCCGTGCGGGGTTCAGGTCGTCGATCCCGGGCTGACTCCTTGACACCGGGAGCGATTTAGGAACGCCCGACGATCGTGATGTCGAGCTTGAGAGGACGGGCGGCCTTAGCCCCCCAGCCTCAACCCGTGATCGGAGACGGCTTTAGCACGTCGGAGGCCAACGCGACCGCTGGGATGACGATCGTCGCCGCAACGACCGGGAGGCCAGCGTCACGGGCGGCGCCCCTTGTCGAGGCCGACCTGATGGGGAGCCTCACCGCCTTCTCTCGGGCCTCCCGAAGCCAGGACACCGACACCGGTGCCGGTGCTATCGATCGAGGTGACCGCAAAGTCTGGTACGAACGGACGAGCAAACCATCGCGAGGTCGCTGATGTCGCCGTGCCTCGCGGGTTGTCAACCCAGGCTGAGGTTGGAGGTCGAGAGCCCACAGGAGGATTCGATCCGCGAGCACCTCGAGGTCGCTTGGAGGTGAGTCCGCTTTTATCGCTTTTGTTTTGGCTCTTTGTTCGAGATGTGTTTACTTTTGGCGTTCTTCTTTCGTGTGGCTCACACTTTGGTCGGAAGAACAGGGAGTTGAAGGTTGCTCGCCGAGATCGAGCGGCTTTCGCCTGGTGGCCGAGGCTTCGCCAAGCGAGCGCGAAAGTGGATTCACGCCCGTATCGGGAGTAGCAGGAGCCCGTCACCGCAATCGAAGTCAAGGAAGAGAAGAAACAACGCTTTGTCCAGGAACAGCGCGCTGACCAACCGCAGAAGACCCTCGAGGGCAAGGAAACCGAGCTGAAGGTAGGTGATCGTGAATTTGGTTTGCTCACTTTTAGTCTTTTCTCGTCGTCGACTTGTGAGCGCCATGTTTTTATTTCAAGCAGGAAGGCGAAGGAGGTGCGAGCCAAAGACGGGCCGTGGCAGTGAAGATCCGCAAGCTACGTGACAAGGAGCGCGGACCTTTGTTTGCCCGCCAGACGCCGAGGAGGACTCTCGAGCGCCGAAAGCGCGCGTGACCTCATCATCAGCATGCGAGCGGTGTGCGACCGCTCGATGTCAACAGGCGACGGTGCCGCCCAAATGAGCTCTCCTTGTTCATGGAGAGGCGATGAGGACGCCGATGGTGTCAGTGCGTCGAGGATGCATCTCGCATAAGACGAGTGGTAGCAAAGAGTAGTAGATTGAGGCGATGCCTTTTCATTTGTGTGGAGTGAACTAAGCCTCCTGAGTCGTGGGCAAATAACTTTAATCGTAAAAGTCTCGTGGTTGTTTATTCTTTTCTTTTTTCTCTTAAAGGCCTCGTGAGTTCCTAAGCTTGAGGTCGGTTTTAGAGGAGCAGATGGCGGCCTTTTCTCCGCAGCCGCGGGGTGTAGGAGATCGATAGGCGATCGCGCCATGCCTCGTGACTTCGACTTATAGCTTAGCTCGGACGACGCTCCCGATAAGTGAAGAGAAAGAGAGCAAACAATACCCGAACGGATCGGGTGTCGGCGCTTTTTACGAAAAAGGTGAAAACGCTGGGTGTGCGCCCCGTCCTTTGTAGCCCCGAGCAAGGGCTGACCTCGCCACGGTAGAGGGCGGCCGTTGTTTAACAAATTCGAAAAGAAAAGGATCCAATGCTCGCGACAAACTTTTGCATTGACGGTAATTTGCGATGTACGTTAAGGGTGTTTGTGACGTAGTCCGTTTGATGTTTCCGGACGTTGGAGATGACTCGATTGTCGAGCCTTGCACGTGTCCTGGTGAGCCAGCCTGCACGAGCGGCCGAGGCCCGAGCCTTGACGCGATAGAGCCCCTGGCAAAGCTCGCGCGGGAGAGCCCTGAGAAGTTCGTGATCTGTGAGCTCGGCAGCTGGGCTCGAGAAGCTCGCGACGGAGTGCTCGTGGCCGGGCTTGGTGACAAAGCACCCGAGAGGCTCGACGGCGGAGTGCTCGTGGCTCGCGTGGCGAGCGCGGAGCGACGAATTCTCGTGTCGAGCTCGGGCGGCAAGGAGCTCAACAAAGAGCTCGTGGCCCGGACTCGATGGCGACGAGAGCTCTTTGACCGAAGCTCGGGCGGCAAAGAGCTCGGTGGCAAAGCGTGGAGAGGCTCGGGCGACGAGTGCTCGTGGCTCGGCAGGGCGAGCGGAGCGACGAATTCCTCGTGGGTCGAGTCCGCCGCAAGGAGCTCAACAAAGAGCTCGTGGGTCGGACTCGGTGGCGACGGAGAGCTCTTGACCGAGCTCGGGCGGCAAAGAGCCTCGGCGGCGTAGCGCGGAGAGGCTCGGCGCATGGAGCGCCGTTGTCGGCCCGCGAGGCTCGCTGGTGAAGAGCTCGAGAAGCTCGATGGAGAAGAGCTCTGAGAAGTTCGGGGCGAGGAGCTCGACGCCTGAGCTCGGTGAGAACCCCTGAAGCCCGGTGATGAAATTGCTCGACCGAGCCTTCCGATGTCGAGCTCGAGGTGGAGTTATTTCGACAGAGCCCGACGAGGGTCTCCGCGGTGAAGTCGAAGGTGGAGCTCATCTGAGAGTTGCTCAACGAGCTCTGGCCGGCCTCGACGGTGGAGATTTGAAGAGTTTGTCTACGGAGAGCCGCGGGCCTCGGGCGCGCAGCTCTGAGAAGCTTGTCCATGGAGAACTCGTGACCGAGTCCGCCAGCAATGAGCTCGGCGAAAGCAGTCGGGCGGAGAGCTCGCGGGGTCGAGTTCGGGCGGCGCAGTTCGACGAGCCCGGGCTTCGGGAGAACTCGCGGGCCGAGCCCGACGACGCAGCTCGTGAGGAGCTCGCCGGAATCTCGTGGGCGAAGCCGGGCGCTAGAGGACGAGCTGGGCGGCGCGCAACTCACGCCGATTTTAGAAACTCGCGCCGCACGGAGCTCGGGAGATCGGTGACTCGTGCGCGCGCAAAGCTCGGACGGGCTTGGGAGGTCGGCAACTTGTTCGAGGCGCGTGGTTCAAGACGAGCCCGGGAGCTCTGGCCGCATGGCAACTCGCGGCAAGACGGAGGCGCGGATTTCCGGGCGAGCTCGGAAGCCCGGCCGCACGGCACCTCATGCGAGGTGGAGCCGCGCATGCCCGGCGCTGAGCCCGCCACACCACAACTGCGTGTGTGGCGGAGCTCGGAGCTCAGCGGGCGCTGAGTCGCTGCGTCTCGCCACCGTGGCACACTCCGAGGCGCGGATCTCCACGAAGCTCGCTCGGGGCTCGACGGTTCGCTCGACGGAACTCGCGGTGTAGGCGGCGTAGGGGCTCGGGCGGCAGAGCTGAAGTAAAGAAACCGGGCGATTTTAGAGCTCGTGGGGCCGAGCTCGGGCAGAAAGCACGGAAAAACCCGGCGATGACGAGCTCGGATGGAGCTCGTGACCTCGGGCGGTTGCGAGCTCGAGCGCGGAGAAGCTAAGGTGAGAAGCTCCTTTGAGGAGCTCGGGCGCAGCTCGAGTCGCGAGAAGTCATGGGATTCGTGGAACCGCTGAGCCGAGCTCGCGGGTTCCTGCTGGGCGACGAGTCGCTGCTGGTCGAGAAAAAGCTCGCCACGGAGGTCGGAGCTGCGGCCGACGGACGCTGGTAGCTCGCGGATCCGAGGGAGATCTCGCGGGTGCTCGTGGCCCGACGGTCTGAGCTCGACGGGCGTAGAGCTCGACGACGTAGAGCTCGCCGACGGCCTCGAGGCGCTGGCGCGGGCCGCCCCACGCGACGTAAGTCGGGTCGGCGGCGCTGCCGGCAACCGATGGTGCCCCGTAGCTTGGTGACCTGTCGACAGGTGAGGTACGGCTGGGCGAGGTCCGGGCATCCGCGTGAGTACGAGGATGGGAGGTGTGATTAACGCCGACGCCGCCGCCTATCCGGATGAGAGCGCCCGCACGACCTCGAGCAGAGACGTAGGCGCCGCGAAGACGCGAGAGACGGAGGTCGCGCGCTGGATGGTGGTAGGCTCGCTGCGGCCCGGACGGGATGGGTGCACGCACGCGCGCGGGGCAAAGCAGAGGCCGAGGCGAGCCCCGCCGACGCGTCGGCCGTCGCCGCCTCGCTAGTCGTGGGTGACTAGGAGGCGAGGCGACCCACAGGTCGTGTGGACCCCGCCGACCCACAGGTCGTGCGTGACGGGTGGTGTTGGAGCCGGTCGCGCGGACACGGACGTAGCGGAGGTCGCGGCGGCACGGACGGCGTGAAGGCCGCTGGCTCTCGCAAGACGCCAGGTCGCGGCGGCACGGAGGTCGGAAAGCGGGGCCACGCGCGACGGGACCTCGCCGACCCGGACCCGTGCGTAAGCGGGTAGGGACCTCGCGGCCTCGGCGAGGGCGAGGTGAGGCAGGCGGAGGCTTTTTTTTTTTTCGTCTGAGACGAGGCCCTCGGCGGGCGGGTCAGCGGGCGGCGGGACGCCCAGGTGTCGAAAAGAAGTGGTCCGCGGCGGAGCCGACGAGGCTTGCGGCGCGGAGTCGAATCCCGCCCGAGCATGCGGTAGCTCGTATCGGTCGGGAGGAGGGGCCCCGACGAGGGACTGTTTGGCCCAACTCAAAGGCCTACGGCCCCGGCTATTATCAAGCTCGAGCGGCGACGAAGGATGAAGCCATCGGCCGTGACTATCGCCACACGAGCGCTTCCCCTACCTCCGGGCGCCAACCGCCGCGGGTCTAATATCGGGGGTAGGCCACGCATACGCGATAATCAGATGGCTCGTGGAGCCCGGGATGGCCTAGCTCAAGGGACACAAGATGCGAGATTTACTCTTTGGTTCGGGGCACGGGCACCCTAGTCCAGCTGGGGCTTGAGTCACTATGTGGCCGAAGCTCAAATGCTCGGGACGGGGAGGATACAAGCCGTTCGGGAGAGAGGGAGGCCGGCTCCCAAGTCTCTCGGGGTGGTGGTGTGTGCGTATGATTGTCGAGAGTTTCGTGTGCGAGGGTTGAGAGGTGAGAACCCCGCCTTCTCCCGGTCAAGCCCCCCCCTTTTATAGCCGCAAGGGGAGGTACACATGTGATGCCACTTGGAGAGGGGCTAAAGAGGAGAAGAACACAAAATAGAAGGGGTAAAGTGCAAAATGACGAGGACCCATAGGTAAAACGCTTCACCGTGGTCGCCATGGGCTTGTCCCGCCGCAGCACTGGCCGCCGCCGCACGCAGGATTCGGGGGGGATGGCGAAGTCCCGCTTCCATGCCCCGGCCGCAAGCGTAGTAGGAACGCGTCTCGTCTGGGATGGCCCCTGTGATGTCCTTTTTGTCATGTAGCTTAGCTGGCGGTATGCGACGCGGGTGGGATGCGCCGCAGGCTTGAGCTCGTGGCCCACGCTGTTCCGAGCTCGAGGTCGCGCGTAAGGTCGGAGAAGAACTCGTTGTTGGGAGAAGCTCGCACGACCAGAGGGCTCAACTCGGCGACCTCGCGGCTTGCCCAGACGGGAAGAGCTTCCCGCACCAAGAGTCAGATGAGCGGCAGATCTCGGCGGAAGAGTCAGACAGGCGGAAAGAAGCCGCATGCGCCATGCCATCCGGCGCGGAGACGGAAGAGGTCGAGCGACCCGAGGGTCGCACATGCCGCTGGTCGCCGCGCCGCGGAGGTGGCGCCGCCGATCTACGGCCGCAGATTGTACGCCTCCGAGGTCGTGACGAAGTCGGAGTTTGACTGAGGTTGTATCTTGACGGGACCACGAAGTTGCCGAGCTCTGAGCTCGGAACTCGTGAGGTCGCCCGGAACTCGCGAAGCCGATCCGTGAGGGATCGCGGAGCTCCCCGGGTCGCGGAACTTGGGTAAGCTGTGTCAGTGACGTCCCCGGTGAGCGCGTGCGCTCCCGAGCTCGGAGCTCGGGGACCCGTGGGTCATGCGAAGTCGCCCCGGGCGAGACGGCAGCTCCCGAGCTCGGAGCTCGGAGACCCGGCCCCGAGCTTGGAGCTTAGGGATCGTGGCGAGTCGGAGGCGGGATGTCGCTTTCGCGGCCCAGCCCTCTAAACTCGCTCGTGGCGGGGTGTACGGTCGGAGCTCGCACGGCGCGGAGCTTGGTCTCCCGGCGTATGAGCTCGCACGAGGAGGAGCTCGTGCTCGTGCTCGTGCGAGGCGGAAGTGCCACCATGGGCCGAGCTCGCGTTGATGCTGAGCCGGGCCGAGTGCCGCTGGGTTTTTCGCCGTGATTAGTCGCATGCTTTGGGATACCCCTCGATATAGGTATCCCACA